>JAGIQG010000013.1:84175431-84586625 GCA_024679065.1 Sphyrna mokarran | reverse complement strand
GTAGGGGTTGGAGGAGGTTACAGAGATAGGGAGGGTTGTAGGGGCTGGAGGAGGTTACAGAGATAGGGAGGGTTGTAGGGGCTGGAGGAGGTTACAGAGATAGGGAGGGTTGTAGGGGCTGGAGGAGGTTACAGAGATAGGGAGGGGTGTAGGGCTGGAGGAGGTTACAGAGATAGGGAGGGTGTAGGGGCTGGAGGAGGTTACAGAGATAGGGAGGGGGTGGTAGGGGCTGGAGGAGGTTACAGAGATAGGGAGGGTTGTAGGGGTTGGAGGAGGTTACAGATAGGGAGGGGTGTAGGGGTTGGAGGAGGTTACAGAGATAGGGAGGGGGTGTAGGGTTTGGAGGAGGTTATAGATAGGGAGGGGGTGTAGGGTTTGGAGGAGGTTATAGATAGGGAGGAGGTGTAGGGTTTGGAGGAGGTTATAGATAGGGAGGAGGTGTAGGGTTTGGAGGAGGTTATAGATAGGGAGGGGGTGTAGGGTTTGGAGGAGGTTATAGATAGGGAGGAGGTGTAGGGTTTGGAGGAGTTTGTAGATAGGGAGGAGGTGTAGGGGTTGGAGGAGGTTATAGATAGGGAGGAGGTGTAGGGGTTGGAGGAGGTTACAGATAGGGAGGGGGTAGGGGGATGGAGAGGTTACAGAGATAGGGAGGGGTGTAGGGGTTGGAGGAGGTTACAGAGATAGGGAGGGGTGTAGGGGCTGGAGGAGGTTACAGAGATAGGGAGGGGGTGTAGGGGCTGGAGGGGTTACAGAGATAGGGGGGGGTGTAGGGCGGAGGAGGTTACAGAGATAGGGAGGGGGTGTAGGGCTGGAGGAGGTTACAGAGATAGGGAGGGGGTGTAGGGGCTGGAGAGGTTACAGAGATAGGGAGGGGGTGTAGGGGCTGGAGGAGGTTACAGATATGGAAGGGGGTGTAGGGGCTGGAGGAGGTTACAGAGATAGGGAGGGGGTGTAGGGGCTGGAGGAGGTTACAGAGATAGGGAGGGGGTGTAGGGGCTGGAGGAGGTTACAGAGTAGGGAGGGGTGTAGGGGCTGGGGAGGTTACAGAGATAGGGAGGGGTGTAGGGGCTGGAGGAGGTTACAGAGATAGGGAGGGTTGTAGGGGCTGGAGGAGGTTACAGAGATAGGGAGGGTTGTAGGGGCTGGAGGAGGTTACAGAGATAGGGAGGGTTGTAGGGGCTGGAGGAGGTTACAGAGATAGCGAGGGTTGTAGGGGCTGAAGGAGGTTACAGAGATAGGAAGGGTTATAGGGGCTGAGGAGGTTACAGAGATAGGAAGGGTTGTAGGGGCTGAAGGATGTTACAGAGATAGGAGGGGTGTAGGGGCTGGAGGAGGTTACAGAGATAGGAAGGGGGTGTAGGGGCTGGAGGAGGTTACAGAGATAGAGGGGGTGTAGGGGCTGAGGAGGTTACAGAGATAGGAGGGGGTGTAGGGGGCTGGAGAGGTTACAGAGATAGGGAGGGGGTGTAGGGGCTGGAGGAGGTTACAGAGATAGGGAGGGGGGTGTAGGGGCTGGAGGAGGTTACAGAGATAGGGAGGGGGTGTAGGGGTTGTAGGAGGTTACAGGGATGAGCAAAAAGAGCCATCTGCTGCTCACCTTACACTGTGTGCGTTGTCAGGCCATCTCCTGGAAAAGGGAACAAAATTCAAAATCAGCAACATGGAGCTGGACTCTGAGCTACCACATTTTCAATCCACCGGCACGATCTACAGTGAAACTGTCCAACAGATATTGAAGAACATTCAGACATTTGCCAAGTTTGGCCCTCCTGCCCCTATCACACAGACAATCTCACTGTCCATAAAATGAAGGAGATAGTCATCAACTTCAGGAAATGTAGTGAAGAATATGTCCCTGTCTACATCAACAGGGACCGAGTAGAAATGGTCGAGAACTTCAAGTTTGTAGGTGTCCAGATCACCAACAACCTGTCCTGGTCCCTCCACGCCACATTAGTTTAAAGTTTATTCATTAGTGTCCACAAGTAGGCTTTCATTAACACTGCATTGAAGTTACTGTGAAAAGCCCCTAGTGGCCACACTCTGTCACCTGTTCAGGAGAATTTAGCATGGCCAATCCACCTAACCAGCACATTTTTCGAACTGTGGGAGGAAATCTGAGCACGTGGAGGAAACCCATGGAGACACAGGGAGAACATGCAGACTTCACACAGACAGTGACCCAAGGCCGGAATCGAACCCAGGTCCCTGGTACTGTGAGGCAGCAGTGCTAACCACTATGCTACTTTCTATGCGATTAAACCCTGTAATAGATCTGGTCTTTATTCTATGTATTGCAAACATAACTAATGCAGAATATATGAATTTCAATGATCATGTGTTGCCAGCTCTGTACGTCGCAATGATTGGTGGCAGATCATATCAAATAGCATGATCGTTCGGCTGTTTACAACAGGCAAAGGAGTACTGCCTTTATTTAACTGGTTTTCCTGCAGCATAAATTATAGTTTGCTCTGAAATTTGGGATTCTTGCTCTGATGGGTTCAAGATTAAAAACTTCTACAGCCTATCTCTTTACGCAGCAGAGCCCAACTTCTGTACTGTCTGGTGACTATTAGCCACATAATGGAGCTCATTCTATCAAATGGACACAACGATCCTCTCTGAATGCTAGATAGATGCTGCCCTTGAGCGCAGGGCCTGGGAAGGATAGGAAAGAGATGTTTGGTGACCTTGCCCTCCCACCAGCTGCATTACCTGAAGTTGCGCTGGAGGCCGAGACATTCGAACGCATGCTTGTCTGACTCCGGTTTGATTGTCGTTCTTGACATTTCTGGAAAAGCACTGTGGGGAAAGCAGAGTGTGCTGTGAGTATGGGAGCGGGTTACACTATGGGAAGCGCAGACATTTGTGTTTATAATTACCTTTGGGTTCCATCAGTCTGGATTGGTGGCCTGAAAGGAAGATAAATCAGGGTTAAAATCTTGACAATTGACCATTTAGAACACAAGAGAGAGGCAGTGGGAAGGGAGGGCATTCAGCTCTTTAACCTGCTCTATCTTTCAACAAGATTATGGCTGATCTTAAAAGTTTTTAAAGTTTAAAAGTAATGTAGCTGCATTAACACTGCAATGAAGTTACTGTGAAAATCCCCTCATGGCCACACTCTGGTGGCTGTTTGGGTTACACTGAGGGAGAATTTAGTACGGCCAATGCACCCTAACCAGCACGTCTTTCAGATTGTGGGGAGGAAACCGGAGGAAACCCACGCACACACGGGGAGAATGTGTAGACTCCACACAGACAGTGACCCAAACCGGGAATTGACCCCAGGTCCCTGTCGCTATGAGGCAGTAGTGCTAATCACTGTGTCACTGTGCTATCCTCCCTTTCACATTCTATGCCCTAATTCTTTAATTCCCTCAATGTGGAGCCCATTGTTTTAAGTTGCCTCTTTCAATTCAAGGTAAAATTCATTGACCTGGAGAGAGAGGGAATGCCTATCGTCTGAACTCTGCTTGGAGACAGGCCCATGTGATCTGTTGCCAATACCTATGGAAAATCAAGCCAAGGTTTTCAGTCCAGGCACAAAGGCCTGAGTTTCTGGACTCAGACAGTAACCCAGTGAGGGAGACAGGAACTGTGGTCAAAAGCATGGTAAAAGCCTGACTTTCATGTTTAGAATGCTGATGGGCACTGGCTCTGTGTTCAAAGAAAGATCACTAGGCTGATTCCTGGGATAAGGGGGGGTTCATCTCACAAGGAAAGATTTGAGCAGGTCCCTCATGGGAGGTTAGGAAAGTTCAGTCACTAGGTATACATGGAGAGGTAGCAAACTGAATTAGACACTGGTTCAATGGAAGAACACAGTAAGAGGTCTGATAACACCAGTTTAAATACAACCGATTTATTTGATAGTAAACTCGCAAGCTTTCGACTTTATAGCCTTCGTCAGGCGAATGAAGTATTCTGGTCTGCAATAGCAGAACACCTCATTCGCCTGACAAAGGCTATAAAGCTGAAAGCTTGCAAGTTTACTATCAAATAAATTGGTTGGATTTAAAACTGGTGTTGTCAGACCTCTTACTGTGTTTAGCCCAGTCCAACACTGGCATCTCTACACCAATGGAAGAAGCCAGAGAGCGGTGGTGGAGGATTGCTTCTCTCAGTGGAAACCTGTGACTAGTGGTGTGCTGCAGGAATCATGCTGGGTCCATTGTTCTTTGTCATCTATATCAATGATCTGGATGATAATATGGTAAATTGATCAGCAAGTTTGCTGATGTTATAAAGATTGGAGGTGTAGTGGAGTGAGGAAGGTTTTCAAAGCTTGCAGAGGGATTTGGACCAACTAGAAAAATGGACTAAAAAATAGCAGATGGAGTTTAATGCAGAAAAGTATGACGTATTGCACTTTGGAAGGACAAACCAAGGTAGGACATACAAGGTAAATGCTCGAACACTAAAGAGTGCAGTAGAACAGAGGGATCTGGGAACACAGATATATAATTCCCTAAAATTATAGGTGGATAGGGTCGTAAAGAGTGCTTTTGATACATTGGCCTTTATAAATCAAAATATTGAGTATAAGAGTTGGAGTGTTAAGGTGAGATTGTATAAGACATTGGTGAGGCTGAATTTAGAATATCGTGTGCAGTTTTGGTCACCTGATTACAGGAAGGATATTATTAAGGTTGAAAGAGTGCAGAGAAAGTTTGCAAGGATGTTGCTGGACTTGAGAAACTGAGTTACAGGGAAAGGTTGAATAGGTTAGGACTTTATTCCTTGGAATGTAGAAGAATAAGGGAAGATTTGATAGAGGTGTATAAAATTATGATGGGTATAGATAGAGTGAATGTAAACAGGCTTTTTCTACTGAGGCTAGGGGAGAAAAAAAACTAGAAGACATGGGTTAAGGGTGAAGGGGAAAGGTTTAAAGGGAATATTAGGGGGCTTCTTCACACAGAGAGTGGTGGGAGTGTGGAATGAGCTGCCGGACAAACTGGTAAATGCGGGGTCACTTTTAACATTTAAGAAGAACTTGGATAAATGCATGGATGAGAGGGGTGTGGTCCAGGTGCAGGTCAGTGGGACTAGGCAGAAAAATGGTTCAGCACAGACAAGAAGGGCTAAAAGGCCTGTTTCTGTTCTATAATGTTCTGTGGTTCTATGTTTCCAAGGCCTGTATCCATTTGGAGTTTAGAAGAAAGAAAGGTGATCTTATTGGAGCAGATCAGATTCTAAGAGTGGGGAGGTGCTTAACAAGGATGCTGAGAGGAATTTCCCTCTTCGGAGATGGGGGGGGGTGTTGGGATTGCTAGAACTGTGGAGGGGGCATTGTTTTGCAACAAGGGGTCTCCATTAAAGACAGAGATGAGGAGGAATTTCTTTGCTCAGAGAGCAATTAGTTTGCAGGATTCTCTCCCCACCCCCCAGCTCTCCCAGACAGCAAGGGAGAGATGGGCTTTGTCTCATTGGATATATTCAAGGCAGAGTTGGGCAGGTTTTTGATTGACAAAGGGGTTGAGGTATATGGGGGAATGGACAGGAAATGTGGCATTGAGGCGACAAGTAGATCAACTGTGATGGTACCAAGGGTCAGCCGAGGGAACGTTGTCTGAACTGTCTCCAATGAGATGCATTCAGAAGTAAGTTGCCCAAAACTGTGCACAGAGCTATGGGCAGCCTGTAAATCCACGTAATGGAGGAGCACGATATCCTTACCTTTATACTGTACCGGCCTTGCAATAAAGACCAGGATTCCATCTGCTTTCCCACTCGCTGCATCTGCACACCAACCTTTTCTTTCCTGAATGCAGATGGGACCCCTCACTATAGTTAAGCATTTTGATGAGTACTTGAAATACCACAGGGTGCAAGGCTGCAGAGCAAGTATCAGGAAATGATGAGAATGGATAGGTATTTGATGGATAGGCACAGACACGATGGGTGGAAGGGCCTGTTGCTGTGATGTAGAACTCCATGACTCTAAAACAACCTTCTGGATTTTCTCCCCCAATTAGGTCCAGTTCCTCGCTTCTCCCAGATGATTAAGGGGCGGTTGATTACCATAGATGTTGGGGCATGCAGAGTCCCAGAGTAATACAACAGGAAAAGCCCTTCAGCCCTTCCAATCCATGCTGCCCCTCCAGCCTGTCCCAATTCCCCGTGTTTGGTCTATATTCCTCTAACCCTTTCCCATCCATGTACTTATCCAAATGCTTTTTAAATGTTGTTATTAAACCTGCCTCAACCACTTTCTCTGGAAGCTCATTCCACATTCACACCACCCTCTGGGTGAAGAGGTTGCTCCTCGTGTCCCTTTGAAATCTTTCCCCTCTCACCTTTAACCTCTGCCCTCTAGTTTTCCATTCCCCTTCCCTGGGAAAAAGACTCTGTGCGTTCATCCTATCACTGTCCCTCGTGAGTTTATCCACCTTGGTAATGTCCCCCCTCATTCTCCTACACTCCGAGGAATAAAGCAGCAGCCTGGCCAACCTCTCCCTATAACTCAGGCCCCAGTGGCCCTGGCAACATCCTCGGAAATCTCCTCCACACTCTGTCCAGTTTAGCAGTGTCTTTCCAATAACAGGGGAACCAAAACTGTACTCAGTACCCCAAGTTTGGCCTCACTAAAGATTTGTACAATAATGACCCGACTCTGATACTCAGTGCCCTGACTGAGGAAGGCCAGTGTGCTCAATGCTTTCTTCACCGACCTGTCAACGTGTGATGCCGCTTTCAACACACAGTGCAGTTGTATTTCTAGGAGCATCAGCTCCTCAACACTCCCCAAGACCCGAGCATTCACTGTACGAGTCCTATCCTGGTTTGACTTTCGAAAATGCAACATCTCACACTGAGCTACATTGAAATCCATTTGCCAATCCTCAGCCCACTTCCCTAAACTGATCAAGATCCCCCTGTAATTTGTGATACTCTTCTTTGCTATTAATGATACCTCCTAATTTCGTATCATCCACAACTTACTAACCATGCCTTGTACATTCACACCCAAATCATTTATATAAATAATCAATAACAAGGATTTAAACACTGACCTCTGAGGCACATTACTAGACACCGGCTTCCAGTTCAAGAAACAACTTACCACTATCACCCTCTGCTTTCTCCCATCCAGACAATGGGAAGTCATTGAGCTGGTTCTCCCCGGATCTCATGGGACATGACCTTCCAGGAACCTTCCTCATTCGCCTGACAAAGGCACAAACGCCGAAAGCTTGCAGATTTACTATCAAATAAATCGGTTGGATTTAAAATTGGTGTTACCAGACCTCTTACTGACTTCCAGGGAATTATAGACCGGTGAGCCTGATATCAGTTATTGGCATCGGAAATGGTGGGTGATGGAGCAGGGATGGCACACTCCTTCCTGAAGGATGCTTGAGTTTTCAGAGGACAATATTAAGTCTCAGCTACTCTTTGATCCTCCAACATCCTCAGGAGAGGGTGATGTTGTTAATAATGTCACTGATTACCATCTAACTGGACAGAGGCAGCAGCAACAGTGCTAAACCCCAAAGGGAAAGATCAGAGGAATTCAGCAGCCCTGAGTTCCACGCCTCCCTTCCCCCCCCCCCCTCACAGCCCTAATACATCCACATGCCCCACCTCCACCTTCCCACTCCTCCACCCACACTGCACATCCACTACCTTACCCTCAGACACACCCCCACCTCCCCATCCTCACAACCACACCCACTTCCCCACCCCCACAATCACCCCCACCCCGACGCTCATACCCATCCACACCCCTATCCCACCCACACTGCACGCCAACCTTCCCACCCCCCATTCGCACTGCACACCCACTACCTGCAGACACACTCCCACCTCCCATCCCCACACCACCCCCACCCCCACGTTCACACCATCCACACCCCCACCCCCAGACCCACATTCACACCTACCCCCACTGCCCCCTCTCCCCCCATACCTCATCTATATCCCACTGCCTGACCGTCAGCGCACACTCCACCCATACTCCCAACCCCACTGCCAGCACCCCATCCCCACGTCACCACTCCCCACACACTCACCCTCTCCCCACACCCACAATCACACATACCTCCATACCCACCCCTTCACCCCACACTCACTTTCCCCACCCCTCACCCACTCCACATTCCCCCAACCACCATTCCACCCTACCCCCACACCCCCATCTTTACCCCACCACCATACCCATCCTCAGTACCCCGACCCACCTTATATTCATCTGCACTTTCAACCCCACCCCATCCTAACCACCACCCCACCTCCACACCCACCACCACCACACACCCGCACCCCCATACCCACTCCTATCCCGCACCCTGCTCCTCTCCACCCCCATTTCCTACCCCATCCTCACACCCACCTCCACACCCACCACCCCCACCCACTCTCATCACGATACCCACTCCCACCACCATACCCATTCCCACCCCACACCCTTCTCCTCCCTGCGTACATCTCCTTCCTCACTCCCATCCCACCCCACATCCACCCCCTCACTCCCTGTCCCAACCCACTCCCCGCCCTCACCCCACCATACCTTGACGCTTCATCCGAACTAGACCTCCAACTACAGCTGCAATGATTCCCACAATTCCGAACACAATTCCAACAATGGCAGCAGGCGACACTGAGCTGCGATGTGGGGGGACTTCCACACAGGCCGAAAATGAAGGAAAAACAAACAGGGAATGATAATAAAAATCTTCCAATTCAGCATTTCTCCAAACCTCGACTCCTACAGCCTACAGAATTATACACCAGCCCTTTTCCAGATAAACCAGCAACCAATTTCTTCTACACTGTCCCCCATCAAACACTCCCAGGACAGGTACAGCATGGGGTTAGATACAGAGTAAAGCTCCCTCTACACTGTCCCCCCATCAAACACTCCCAGGACAGGTACAGCACGGGGTTAGATACAGAGTAAAGCTCCCTCTACACTGTCCCCCATCAAATACTCCCAGGACAGGTACAGCATGGGGTTAGATACAGAGTAAAGCTCCCTCTACACTGTCCCCCCATCAAATACTCTCAGGACAGGTACAGCACGGGGTTAGATACAGAGTAAAGCTCCCTCTACACTGTCCTCTCATCAAACACTCCCAGGACAGGTACAGCACGGGGTTAGATACAGAGTAAAGCTCCCTCTACACTGTCCCCCATCAAACACTCCCAGGACAGGTACAGCACGGGGTTAGATACAGAGTAAAGCTCCCTCTACACTGTCCCCCATCAAACACTCCCAGGACAGGTACAGCACGGGGTTAGATACAGAGTAAAGCTCCCTCTACACTGTCCCCCCATCAAGCACTCCCAGGACAGGTACAGCACGGGGTTAGATACAGAGTAAAGCTCCCTCTACACTGTCCCCATCAAACACTCCCAGGACAGGTACAGCACGGGGTTAGATACAGAGTAAAGCTCTCTCTACACTGTCCCCATCAAACACTCCCAGGACAGGTACAGCATGGGGTTAGATACAGAATAAAGCTCTCTCTACACTGTCCCCATCAAACACTCCCAGGACAGATACAGCATGGGGTTAGATACAGAATAAAGCTCCCTCTACACTGTCCCCGCATCAAACACTCCCAGGACAGGTACAGCATGGGGTTAGATACAGAGTAAATCTCCCCCTACACTGTCCCCATCAAACACTCCTAGGACAGGTACAGCATGAGGTTAGATACAGATTAAAGCTCTTGCTGCACTGTCGGTATGCATTGTAAATCTATTTGCCTCTAGCTCAAACACAGCAGTAGGCTCCTGTGCAATGTGTGTCTTGAGGAGGGTAAGGTTACCTACCCCAGTTAATGCGGTGCCCCTGGGGAAAGGTGACATGCTCCACAAGGCAGGTGTAGTTGTTCCCTGTGCTGGGCTCAATATTGATGTATGCAGCAGTCTGGAAGGTGTTCTCACTGTTAGGCAGGATCGGAGTGTGTGTTATATGCTGCTCAATGCTCCTACCATCCTTCAGCCAGCTCACATTGAGAGCCCGTGGGTAGAAGCCAGCCACAGTGCACTGCAGCTGGCTGGGATGCTCAGTAGCTTCCAAGTCAATGAAGGAGATGGTCACTGAAGGAGAAACTAAGCACAGACACAGTTAGAACATTATAACAGAGAACAGTACAGCACAATACAAGCCCTCCAGTCCTTGATATTGATCTGAGTTATGTCTGAACCCAAGATCAAGCTATCCCACTCCCTATCACTCTGGAGTGCTCCATGCGTCTATCCAATAACTACTTGAAAGTTCTTAAAGTGTCCGACTCCACTAGCACAGCAAGCAGCGCATTCCAAACCCCAACTACTCTCTGAGTGAAGAATCTACCTTGGACATCCCTCCTATATCTCCCACTATGAATCTTAAAGCTATGCCCCCTAGTAACAGCTACATCCACCCAAGGAAATAGTTGCTGCACATCCAATCTATCTATCCCCCTCATCATCTTATAAACTTCTATTAAGTCACCTCTCATCCTCCTCTGCTCTAAAGAGAAAAGCCCCAGCTCCCTCAATCTTTCCTCATAAGACCTACCTTCCAAACCAGGAAGCATCTTGGTAAATCTCCTCTGCACTCTCTCCAATGCTTCCACATCCTTCCTATAGTGAGGTGACCAGAACTGCACACAATATTCCAAATGTGGTCTCACCAAGGTCTGGTATAGTTGTAGCATAACCCCACGTCTCTTAAACTCAAACCTCCTGTTAATAAACACTAACACACTATAAACCTTTTTCACAGGCCTATCCACTTGAGTGGCAACCTTCAGAGATCTGTGGATATGAACCCCAAGATCTCTCTGTTCCTCCACATTCCTCAGAATCCTGCAGTTGACCCTGTAATCTGCATTTAATTTTGTCCTACCAAAATGAATAACCTCGCATTTATCAGAGCAAACTCCATCTGCCACTTTTTGGCCCAGCTCTGCATCATATCAATGTCTCCTTGCAGCCTGCAGGAGCCCTCCACCTCATCCACTACTCCACCAATCTTGGTGTCATCAGTAAATTTACTAACCCACCCTTTAGCTCCTGCTCTCACTCTCACCACAGTATGGACTCCACACACAGTCATTGCTACTTAACTCAGTTCAGAGTTTGAAAGAGCCGTCAGCTTCTCTCCAGTCTGTTACACAGGAACAGGAGGAGCCCATTCAGCTAATATTAGTTGTCATTTGTAGAAGTGAGTTCCTATCCATCTTTATGCATGGAATTCCCAGGGCTGGTGATACATGAGGTGCACAGACTTCAGTCCATTTCTGGGATGTGTTGTTGGAGGCAGGAGATCCACGATAAGCACATCTGGCCCAGAGTTCCCCCACCCACTTGCCACTGGCATAATAGATGGATTATGGGTTAATAACCACACTATCAGGCTGGGTTACAAGCACACCATCTTGGGGCAGTGAATATTGGACAGGGATTCGAACCTGGAACTCCCAGATCGACAGGAATGCCACCCATTTCACCAGCAGGCTTCCCCTACCCCCCTATCCCCACTGCTCTTTCTGTCTGTGCAGCTCGAAGATCAGCCTCACACCTTCAGATTCTGCGCATTGAGTGAGAGACCCACCAAATAGTAGGAAGTCCGTTCTGTCCATCGACCCGCCACCTCCCTGAATATCCCAAAAACTCTCCTCAAATCTCCCGCTTTGGAATTCCAGGGAAATCCAGCCCTAGCTTGTGTCCAATCTCTTCCACACTACCAAGGTGAAGTTAGCACTCCAGAAATACAAGCAGGAGTAGGCCATTCGACCCATCGAGCTGGCTCCAGTATTCAACACCATCATGGTGAATCTGGGGCCAAGATTTCCCAAATATTCACAACTCCCTGAGTGGAGAAATTTCTCTCCATCTCAATCCAAGCTGATGGATTTTGGAGGATCAAATTTAGGCATGAATTTTATTGTAACTGGCAGAACTTTCAGGAACATTAACTACAGAGGGATCTGGGCGTGCAGGTGCATAATTCCCGAAAGTGGAACATAGGCGACCAAGGTGATTTAGGCAACATATGGCCTGCTTGTCTTCATCAGCCAGGGCACTGAGTATAAGAGTTGGGAAATCATGTTGCAGCGATATAAAACCTTGGTTAAGCTGTATTCAGAGCATTGCGTGCAGTTCTAACGCCACTCCACCACATGGACATGGAAATTTTGGAGAGAGTGCAAAAAAGGTTCTCTAGGATGTTGCCTGGTCTCGAGGAGAGGTTGAATAAACGAGGATTATTTTCATTGAAAAGTCGGGGAACCTGATCTCTAAAATGATGAGAGGCACAGACAGGTGAATTGTCAGAGGCTTTCCCCCAGGGTGGAGGTGTCAGTTACACGGGAGGTTCAAGGTGAGAGGGGGGAAAGTTTAAGGGGGAGAAGTGTGGGGGAGTTTTTCACGCAGAGAGTGGTGGGTGCCTGGAACGCGCTGCCAGAGGAGTGGGTGGAAGCAGGAACGTTAGCAACATTTAAGAGGCGTCTGGATGGGGACATGGATAGGGAGGGAATAGAGGGATACAGACTGAGTAAGGCCAGAAGGTTTATTTAAGATAGGGCATCATGATTGGCTCAGGCTTGGAGGGGCCGAAGGGCCTGTTCTCGTGCTGTAATTTTCTTTGTTCTTTGTTCTAATCAATCAGCCTAACCCTCAAACTGGGGATAGGACGGTGGATTTTCCATCTTAAAGGATATCAGAGAACCAGGCTTTCACAACAATAGTTTTGTGGTCAATGACTTAGGGACTGGGGTTCGAATCCCGTCACAGCTGATGGTGAAATTTGAATTTAATAGAAATCTGCAATTAAGAATCTAATGATAAAGCCATTGTCAATTTTGTAAAAACCCATCTAGTTCCCTAATGTCTCTTTAGGGAAGGCAATCTGCCGTCCTTACCCAGCCTACACATGGCCAGACCCCACACAGCCCCCTGAAGGGGCTCTAGCGAGCCACTCAGTGATGGGCCGAAGAGTCTGTTCCTGTGCTGTAATGGGCCAAAGGGCCTGTTTCCATGCTGTAATAGGCTGAAGGGTCTATTCCTGTGCTGTAATGGGCCGAAGGGCCTGTTTCCATGCTGTAATAGGCTGAAGGGTCTGTTCCTGTGCTGTAATGGGCTGAAGGGCCTGTTTCTGTGCTGCAATAGGCTGAAGGGTCTGTTCCTGTGCTGTAATGGGCTGAAGGGCCTGTTCCTGTGCTGTAATAGGCTGAAGGGTCTGTTCCTGTGCTGTAATGGGCCAAAGGGCCTGTTTCTGTGCTGTAATAGGCTGAAGGGTCTGTTCCTGTGCTGTAATGGGCTGAAGGGCCTGTTCCTGTGCTGTAATAGGCTGAAGGGTCTGTTCCTGTGCTGTAATGGGCTGAAGGGTCTATTCCTGTGCTGTAATGGGCCAAAGGGCCTGTTCCTGAGCTGCAATGGGCCAAAGGGCCTGATTCCATGCTGTAAAAGACTGAAGACCCTGTTTCTGTGCTATAATAGGCTAAAGGGCCTGTTCCTGTGCTGTAATAGACAGAAGGGTCTGTTCCTGTGCTGTAATGGGCCAAAGGGCCTGATTCCGTGCTGTAAAAGGCTGAAGACCCTGTTTCTGTGCTGTAATAGGCTGAAGGGTCTGTTCCTGTGCTGTAATGGGCTGAAGGGCCTGTTCCTGTGCTGTAATGGGCCAAAGGGCCTGTTTCTGTGCTGTAATAGGCTGAAAGGCCTGGTCTGTGCTGTAATAGGCTGAAGGGCCTATTTCTGTGCTGTAATAGGCTGAGGGACCTGTTTCTGTGCTGTATTGTTCTATGTTCTGTGCTATACTTCAAATTTCACCATCTGCTGTGGCGGGATTCAAATCCAGGTCCCATGTTGCCCTTATAGTCCCCGGGTCCCACATTGCCCTATAGTCCCCGTGTCCCACATTGCCCTATAGTCCCCGTGTCCCACATTGTCCTACAGTCCCCAGGTCCCACATTGCCTGCCGGTCCTATAGTCCCGTGTCCCACATTGCCCTACATTGTCCTATAGTCCTACATTGTATAGTCCCGGGTCCCACATTGTCCTATAGTCCCGTGTCCCATATTGCCCTATAGTCCCGGGTCCCACATTGCCCTATACTCCCCGGGTCCCACATTGTCCTACAGTCCCCAGGTCCCACATTGTCCTATAGTCCCGTGTCCCACATTGCCCTATAGTCCCCATGTCCCACATTGCCCTATAGTCCCTGGGTCCCACATTGCCCTATAGTCCCATGTCCCACATTGTCCTATAGTCCCCGGGTCCCACATTGCCCTATAGTCCCCGTGTCCCACATTGTCCTATAGTCCCATGTCCCACATTGTCCTATAGTCCCCTGGTCCACATTGTCCTATAGTCCCATGTCCCACATTGCCCTATAGTCCCCGGGTCCCACATTGTCCTATAGTCCCATGTCCCACATTGCCCTATAGTCCCCATGTCCCACATTGCCCTATAGTCCCGTGTCCCACATTGCCCTATAGTCCCCGGGTCCCACATTGTCCTATAGTCCCATGTCCCACATTGTCCTATAGTCCCCGTGTCCCACATTGCCCTATAGTCCCATGTCCCACATTGTCCTATAGTCCCATGTCCCACATTGCCCTATAGTCCCGTGTCCCACATTGCCCTATAGTCCCGTGTCCCACATTGTCCTATAGTCCCCGGGTCCCACATTGCCCTATAGTCCCGTGTCCCACATTGTCCTATAGTCCCATGTCCCACATTGCCCTATAGTCCCATGTCCCACTTGTCCTATAGTCCCGGGTCCCACATTGTCCTATAGTCCCCGGGTCCCACATTGTCCTATAGTCCCCGGGTCCCACATTGTCCTATAGTCCCGTGTCCCACATTGCCCTATAGTCCCCGGGTCCCACATTGCCCTATAGTCCCGGGTCCACATTGCCCATAGTCCCCGGGTCCCACATGCCCTATAGTCCCGTGTCCCACATTGCCCTATAGTCCCGTGTCCCACATTGCCCTATAGTCCCGTGTCCCACATTGCCCTATGGTCCCGTGTCCCACATTGTCCTATAGTCCCATGTCCCACATTGCCCTATAGTCCCCGGTCCCACATTGCCCTATGGTCCCGTGTCCCACATTGTCCTATAGTCCCGGGTCCCACATTGTCCTATAGTCCCGGGTCCCACATTGTCCTATAGTCCCATGTCCCACATTGCCCTATAGTCTCATGTCCCACATTGTCCTATAGTCCCGTGTCCCACATTGCCCTATAGTCCCATGTCCCACATTGTCCTATAGTCCCCAGGTCCCACATTGCCCTATAGTCCCGTGTCCCACATTGTCCTATAGTCCCCGGTCCCACATTGCCCTATAGTCCCCGGTCCAACATTGCCCTATGGTCCTGTGTCCCACATTGTCCTATAGTCCCGGGTCCCACATTGTCCTATAGTCCCGGGTCCCACATTGTCCTATAGTCCCATGTCCCACATTGCCCTATAGTCCCATGTCCCACATTGTCCTATAGTCCCGTGTCCCACATTGCCCTATAGTCCCATGTCCCACATTGTCCTAGAGTCCCCAGGTCCCACATTGCCCTATAGTCCCATGTCCCACATTGCCCTATAGTCCCCGGGTCCCACATTGCCCTATAGTCCCCGGGTCCCACATTGCCCTATAGTCCCGTGTCCCACATTGTCCTATAGTCCCAAGGTCCCTCATTGCCCTATAGTCCCCGGGTCCCACATTGCCCTATAGTCACCAGGTCCCACATTGTCCTATAGTCCCCGGTCCCACATGCCCTATAGTCCCCGGGTCCCACATTGCCCTATAGTCCCGTGTCCCACATTGCCCTATAGTCCCGGGTCCCACATTGTCCTATAGTCCCATGTCCCACATTGCCTGTAGTCCCGGGTCCCACATGTCCTATAGTCCCGTGTCCCATATTGCCCTATAGTCCCGGGTCCCACATTGCCCTATACTCCCCGGGTCCCACATTGTCCTACAGTCCCCAGGTCCCACATTGTCCTATAGTCCCGTGTCCCACATTGCCCTATAGTCCCCATGTCCCACATTGCCCTATAGTCCCTGGGTCCCACATTGCCCTATAGTCCCATGTCCACATTGTCC
This sequence comes from Sphyrna mokarran, assembly GCA_024679065.1. Taxonomy (NCBI): domain Eukaryota; kingdom Metazoa; phylum Chordata; class Chondrichthyes; order Carcharhiniformes; family Carcharhinidae; genus Sphyrna; species Sphyrna mokarran. The sequence goes on along the minus strand of JAGIQG010000013.1, from coordinate 84,570,578 downwards.
TATAGTCCGGGTCCCACATTGCCCTATAGTCCCGTGTCCCACATTGCCCTATAGTCCCCGGGTCCCACATTGTCCTATAGTCCCGTGTCCCACATTGCCCTTTGGTCCCCGGGTCCCATATTGCCCTATAGTCCCCGGGTCCCACATTGCCCTATAGTCCCTGCGTCCCACATTGCCCTTTGGTCCCCGGGTCCCACATTGCCCTATAGTCCCCGGGTCCCACATTGCCCTATAGTCCCTGGGTCCCACATTGCCCTTTGGTCCCCGGGTCCCACATTGCCCTATAGTCCCGTGTCCCACATTGCCCTATAGTCCCATGTCCCACATTGTCCTATAGTTCCCGGGTCCCACATTGCCCTATAGTCCCCGTGTCCCACATTGTCCTATAGTCCCATGTCCCACATTGTCCTATAGTCCCCGGGTCCCACATTGTCCTATAGTCCCATGTCCCACATTGCCCTATAGTCCCCGGGTCCCACATTGTCCTATAGTCCCATGTCCCACATTGTCCTATAGTCCCGTGTCCCACATTGCCCTATAGTCCATGTCCCACTGTCCTATAGTCATGTCCCACATTGCCCTATAGTCCCGTGTCCCACATGCCCTATAGTCCCGTGTCCCACATTGTCCATAGTCCCCGGGTCCCACATTGCCCTATAGCCCGTGTCCCACATTGCCCTATAGTCCCGTGTCCCACATTGTCCTATAGTCCCGGGTCCCACATTGCCCTATAGTCCCCGGTCCCACATTGCCCTATAGTCCCGTGTCCCACATTGTCCTATAGTCCCGGGTCCCACATTGTCCTATAGTCCCGGGTCCCACATTGTCCTATAGTCCCATGTCCCACATTGCCCTATAGTCCCATGTCCCACATTGTCCTATAGTCCCCGGGTCCCACATTGCCCTATAGTCCCCGGGTCCCACATTGTCCTATAGTCCCCGGGTCCCACATTGTCCTATAGTCCCGTGTCCCACATTGCCCTATACTCCCCGTGTCCCACATTGCCCTATAGTTCCGTGTCCCACATTGCCCTATGGTCCCGTGTCCCACATTGTCCTTTAGTCCCGTGTCCCACATTGCCCTATAGTCCCCGGTCCCACATTGCCCTATGGTCCCGTGTCCCACATTGTCCTATAGTCCCGGGTCCCACATTGTCCTATAGTCCCGGGTCCCACATTGTCCTATAGTCCCATGTCCCACATTGCCCTATAGTCCCATGTCCCACATTGTCCTATAGTCCCGTGTCCCACATTGCCCTATAGTCCCCGTGTCCCACTTGCCTATAGTCCCTGTCCACATTGCCCTATGGTCCCGTGTCCCACATTGCCCTATAGTCCCGGTCCCACATTGTCCTATCCCGGGTCCCACATTGCCCTATAGTCCCGTGTCCCACATTGCCCTATAGTCCCGTGTCCCACATTGTCCTATAGTCCCCGGTCCCACATTGCCCTATGGTCCCGTGTCCCACATTGCCCTATAGTCCCGGGTCCCACATTGCCCTATAGTCCCGGGTGCCACATTGTCCTATAGTCCCGTGTCCCACATTGTCCTATAGTCCCGTGTCCCACATTGCCCTATAGTCCTCGAGTCCCACATTGTCCTATAGTCCCCAGGTCCCATGTTGCCCTATAGTCCCCGGGTCCCACATTGTCCTATAGTCCCCGTGTCCCACATTGCCCTATAGTCCCAGGGTCCCACATTGCCCTAAGTCCCCAGGTCCCACATTGCCCTATATCCCCTGTCCCACATTGCCCTATAGTCCCGGTCCCACGTTGCCCTATAGTCCGGTCCCACATTGTCCTATAGTCCGGTCCACATTGCCCTAAGTCCCGTGCCACATTGCCTATAGTCCCCGGGTCCCATTGCCCTAAGTCCCCGGTCCCACATTGCCCTATAGTCCCGTGTCCCACATTGCCCATAGTCCCGTGTCCCACATTGTCCTATAGTCCCCGGTCCCACATTGCCCTATAGTCCCCGGGTCCCACATTGCCCTATAGTCCCCGGGTCCCTGTTGCCCTATAGTCCCCGGTCCACGTTGCCCTATAGTCCCCGGGTCCCACATTGCCCTATAGTCCCGGGTCCCACATTGCCCTATAGTCCCCGTGTTCCACATTGCCCTCTAGTCCCCGGGTCCCACATTGTCCTATAGTCCCCGGGTCCCACATTGCCCTATGGTCCCGTGTCCCACATTGCCCTATAGTCCCCGGGTCCCACATTGCCCTGTGGTCCCTGGGTCCCACATTGCCCTGTAGTCCCGTGTCCCACATTGCCCTATGGTCCCGTGTCCCACATTGCCCTATAGTCCCCGGGTGCCACATTGCCCTGTGGTCCCGTGTCCCACATTGCCCTATAGTCCTCAGGTCCCACATTGCCCTATAGTCCCCGGGTCCCACATTGCCCTGTGGTCCCTGGGTCCCACATTGCCCTATAGTCCCCGGGTCCCACATTGCCCTATGGTCCCCGGTCCCACATTGCCCTATGGTCCCCGGTCCCACATTGCCCTATGGTCCCCGTGTTCCACATTGCCCTATAGTCCCTGGGTCCCACATTGCCCTGTGGTCCCTGGGTCCCACATTGCCCTATAGTCCCCGGGTCCCACATTGCCCTGTGGTCCCTGGGTCCACATTGCCCTATAGTCCCGTTTGGTCCCACATTGCCTATGGTCCCGGTCCCACATTGCCCTAGCCGGTCCCATGCCTATAGTCCCGGTCCACTTGCCCTTTCCGTCCCATTGCCTAAGTCCCGGTCTCCGGGTCCCACATTGCCCTATAGTCCCGGGTCCCACATTGCCTATAGTCCCGTGTCCCACATTGTCCTATAGTCCCCGGTCCCACATTGCCCTATGGTCCCATGTCCCACAATGCCCTATAGTCCCATGTCCCACATTGCCCTATAGTCCCCGTGTTCCACATTGCCCTATAGTCCCCGGGTCCCACATTGCCCTATAGTCCCCGGGTCCCACATTGCCCGATAGTCCCCGGGTCCCACATTGCCCTGTGGTCCCCGGGTCCCACATTGCCCTATAGTCCCTGGGTCCCACATTGCCCTGTGGTCCCCAGGTCCCACATTGCCCTATTAGTCCCTGGGTCCCACATTGCCCTGTGGTCCCCAGGTCCCACATTGCCCTATAGTCCCTGGGTCCCACATTGCCCTGTGGTCCCCGGGTCCCACATTGCCCTATAGTCCCCGGGTCCCACATTGCCCTGTGGTCCCTGGGTCCCACATTGCCCTATACTCCCTGGGTTACTAGTCCGTTAGCACTATGGCCAGTGCCCCACCTAATGCAGCAATTCAGCACCCTGAAATCTACAAGACCCAGGACAAAGGTCGAGAGAAGTTGCGTCAAAGTTGAAGCGTTGACATCTTACCTTCTCGGTCAAGCGTACCAGAGCCAACCTCCAGCAACTGGCTCAGAAAGTTCACCGTGTCCTGCATCTCATTCCGGATGTTCTTCAGTGCTTTGGGATCCTTGTTTAAGCTGTCCACTTCACTTTTCACCGTGGAACTCTCCACTATCAGCCTGTTCGCCCTGGTGTCAAAGTAGCTCAGTGTGTGTCCATTGTAGGCCAACACCCACTTGCAACCGGATATGTTCTTATGTGTCACAGCTGCCTGGTCACAGTCCAGTAGCTGCTGTACCACATCTGGTGGGTGGGCAGAGAGGAGGGGGCAGGTGTGGGGGAGAGAAAGAGACAACAAACAATGGTTTAAGCTTCAACGTAGACAGGAAATGTTGAGTAAAAACTCAGCAGGTCTGGCAGCATCTGAGGAGAGAGAAAAATAGAGTTAATGCTTCAAGTTTGGAAGAGTGAGAGGGGATCTGATAGAAACTTATAAAATTCTAACAGGGTTAGACAGGGTAGATTTAGAAAGAATGTTCCTGAGTGTGGGGGGAGTCCAGAACTAGGAGTCAGAGTTTGAGGATAATAGGTAAACTTTTTAGAACTGAGGTGGGAGAAATTTCTTCACCCAAGGGTGGGAATGTGTGGAATTCACTCCCACAGAAAGTAGTTGAGACCAAAACATTCAAGAAGAAATTAGATATCACTCTTGGGACTAAAGGGATCAAGGGATATGCAGGAGGGGGGGTGGTGGAATCACGATATTGAATCTGATGATCAGCCATGATCAAAATGAATGGTGGAGCAGGCTCGAAGGGCTGAATGGCCTCTTCCTAGTTTCTATAACTCCTCTTCAGAAACAAAAAGAGGGAGGAATGAGATGAATTTTAACATTTTTTATTCATTTGTGGGACAGAGTCTTCGCTGGCTGGGTCAGTATTTATTGCCCATCTCTAGTTGCTCCTTGGAGGGCAGTTGAGAGTCACCCACATTGCTGTGACTCTGGAGTCACATGTAGGCCAGACCGGGGTAAGAACGGCAGATTTCCTTCCCTAAAGGAACCGGATGGGTTTTTCCGACAATGGGGCATCAGTAGATTGTTAATTCCAGATCCCATGATGGGATTCAAACCCGGGTCACTAGAACATTAGCTGAGTTTCTGGATTAATAGTCTAGAGATAGAGTTGAAGGAAAAGACTTCATTGAAGTGGATGCTCAGTCACAATCGTATCAAATGGCGGAGCAGTCTGGCAGCACAGTGGCTCAGTGTTCAGCACTAGAACAAAGAACAAAGAACAAAACAGCACGGGAAACAGGCCCTTCGGCCCAACGAGCCCACGCCGCCACCCCGATGTTCCCATCTCTACCCATGATGCCTGTCTATGTTTATAGATCTATGGATTAAAAAACCAAATTTGAGACAATTTAGGGAGAATTTGTTTTGCCAATTAGCCTAAGAGCACATCTTTGGGATGTGGGAGGAAACCGGAGCACCCGGAGAAAAACCACGCAAGCACAGGGAGAATGCGCAAACTCCCACAGACACAGGCCCAAATCCATGTATCTGCATAGCACAGCGATAGTCACTGAGCTGTCGTGTTGCCCATCAAATGGTCCAGGTCAAGCGTACACTAACGACGTGAAAGCACGAGGATACTCTCAAAAAAGAAATCCAAGAGCAGCCCTCTCACAACCCATCGCGTGTATGCCCCTCGTTAGACAACAAGGTGGACCAAAGCACCTGTATCATCATCTATTTACACACTTCCCATGGACTCCCAAGGCTCGTGATCCCTATTTTAAATCAGTACTGCCTCATTGCACCAGGGAGCCGGCTTCAACTCCCACCTCGGGTCAGTGTCTTGTGCAGAGTCTGCATATTCTCCCCGTGTTTGCATGGGTTTCCTCCAGATTGGAAAACTGCCAGTGTGATATCCTTGTCCAGAAAGGGGAGGAGGCAAAATGCAGGAAACTACAGGTTAGTTAGTCTAACTTCAGTCATTAGAAAATTATTAGAATCGATCATTAAGGAGAGAATAGCAGTTTGTTTGGAAAATCATAATCTGACCAAGTGTGGTTTGACAATTTACTGGAGTTGAATCAGGAGGCAGCAGCCAGGTTAGAAATGAGAGAACCAGTCGATGTTGTATGATTAGATTTCCAAAAGACATTTGATAATGTGCCACACAATAGGTCATTATCCAAGACAGAAGCTCCTGGTTGGAAGTAATATTCTGTCATGGATGAGAAGGAGCAACAAATAGCGACAAGAGGATTTTTCTCAGGCCAGAGGGCAGTAATCAGTGGAGTGTGCCAGCGATCAGTACTGGGACCCTAGCTCTTCCCAATATAGGTTAATGATTTGTAGGAAGGGACAGAGTGTACAGAAGATAGATTTGTGGATGATACAAAAGTGAGTGGGAAGGCAGATTGTAAGGAGAATATAAACAGTTTACAGGGAGATTCCAATAGATTGGTTGAGTATGCAGAAAACTGGCAAATGGAATTCAATATGGGTAAATGTGAGGCTGTTTATTTTGGACAAAAGAATGAAAATGATTGAAATTGAGACAGATAGCAGAAAGATGGAGCATAAAGGGACTTTGTGGAACCCAGAAAGCAAGAACACAGCTGCAAAAGAAAATAGTGGGAGGTCAGTGACGTAGTGATATTGTCATTGCGCTTGTCAATCAGAGACCCTGTGGACCCAGGTTCGAATCTCACCACGGCATCTGGTAGAATTCAATAAAAAAAAATCTGATGACCATGAAACCATTGTCGATTATCAGAAAAACCCATTTGCTTCACTGCCGTCCTTGGCCTATATGTGACCCCAGAGCCACAACATTAACTCTGAAATGACCTACCAAGCCAGTCGGTTCAAGGGGCAATTAGGGTTGGGCAACAAATACTGGACATGATGTAGAGATGCCGGCGTTGGACTAGGGTAAACTCAGTAAGAAGTCTGACAAAACCAATTTTAAATCCAACATATTTATTTGATAGTAAATTTGCTAGCTTTCGGCCTTTGTGCCTTCGTCAGGCAAATGAGGTGTTCAGAACACAAATAAATCGGTTGGATTTAAAATTGGTGTTGTCAGGCAACAAATACTGGCCCAGCCCAGCAGTACCCACATCCCAGGAATGAATAAAATAGGGAAGGCCCGTAGAAAGCTGGCTTTTATTTTGCTGGGGCTGGAGTATTAAAGTGAAGAGGTCTTGCTGCATCTGTACAAGATACTATGAGGCTACATTTACAATACTGCATTTATTGCCCACCCTATTTGCCCCTGGAAAGTCAATCACGTTGCTGTGGCTCTGGAGTCACGTGCAGGTCAGAGCAGGTAAGGATGGCAGATTTCTTCCCTAAAGGATATTACTAAACCAGTCAAGTTGTAGCACTAACCAATAAACTTTAAACTTTTTAATTTTCAAACACTCACATGCCACTCCAAATCTTACCTAAGGCTGAAATCAGGCTCAGAAAATAGCAGGAGAAAGCGGCGACCATAAGGATTGACCCATTGGGAATGACATTCCGGACAGGAGGCATGCTGGAGAAGTCACCCACGCCGGGAACGGCAAAGCAGCAGAGAGAGCAAGTGAGTCAGACAAAAGCCTCCGCCAAGTCGAAAGATTTCTCAAGCAAACAGTCCCTACATTCCCTAAGGCGTCGGGACTGGTGCCAGCAGCGTGAAAGGTTTATGTTTGAAACACTACTCAGGGAGCTGAGAATTTCTGGTTAAGCTTGTTTGGGAATAATTACAGCATTTCTTCACTGACACTTAGCGGAATGTACCGCAGGGAATTCAACACTCTGTATAGAATGAGGAAGCTTTATCAACTTCCTCATATTCTCACACAATATGCCTGTGAGCATGTAGGCAGGTTTATTTTGTAATCTATCTGATCTCTGCGGGGTATCTGATTACAGCAGTTTACAGCTCACAGCTTAGCCCTGGCTGTTCAGCCGTTCCTGGAAGGGATTTGGGAACTGACCTTTGGGGAAGTGGTCTGAGTGAGCTCACAGTGAGATTAAAGGGGAACAGGAGGAGGCCATTCAGCCCCTTGAGTCTGTCACACAGGAACAGGAGGAGGCCATTCAGCCCTTCTTCAGTCTGTTATACAGGAACAGGAGGAGGAGTAACGGTGGTGGCAGAATCTAACTATTGGCTAATGTGAGATCTTGCTGTGCGTCCATGGCAGTGACCATGCCATTGAAAGGCTTTGACAGGCTATCATAGTCAGGCCCTCTGCCAGCAGCCCCCCGGTGCGGGTGTGAGTGGGGAAGGCAGGGAGTGGGAAGGGAAGTAGGGGATCAGGTGAAAGGATTACTTGGTAGTGGCCTCTGATATTCCCCACCTCCACCACCCTTTCACACCCTCACCAATCCAGGCCCCTTCCCCAGCCTATATCAGTGAATTCCTCTCCAGGAGGTCCACTGGGGTCAGTGAACTGACAGCTTTCCTGCTTCAGGCTGGGTAATCTGATCTATTATAATCAACACTCTGCTGTCAGTATGGAAGTGACGAAAAACATAATGTGGAGACACCAGCCTTGGACTGAGATAGACACTGTAAGAAATCTCACAACACCAGGTTAAAGTCTAACAGGTTTATTTGGTAACAAAAGCCATTAGCTTTCGGAGTGCTGCTCCCTCATCAGGTGAGTGGGAATTCTGTTCACAAACAGGGCATATAAAGCCACAAATTCAATTTACAGCTAATAAAGTCCTAAAGGTACCGACAATGAGAGTGGAGAGAGCGTTAAGCACAGGTTAAAGAGATGTGTATTGTCTCCAGACAGGACAGTTAGTGAGATTGTGCAAACCCAGGCAAGTCATGGGGGTTACAGATAGTGTGACATGAACCCAAGATCCCGGTTAAGACTGTCCTCATGTGTGTGGAACTTGGTTATCAATCTCTGCTCAGCGACTTGCGCTGTTGTGTGTTGTGAAGGCCACCTTGGAGAACGTTTACCCAAAGATCAGAGGCCGAATGCCAGTGACTGCTGAAGTGTTCGCCAACAGGAAGGGAACAGTCTTGCCTGGTGATTGTCGAGCGATGTTCAATCATTCATTGTCATAGTGTCTGCATTGTCTCCCCAATGTACCGTGCCTCAGGATGTCCATTCCTGCAGCGTATCAGGTAGACAACATTGGCCGAGTTGCAAGAGTATGTACCGTGTACCTGGTAGATGGTGTTCTCATGTGAATGATGGCATCCGTGTCAATGATCCAGCATGTCTTGCAGAGGTTGCTGTGGCAGGGTTGTGAGGTATTGTGGTCACTGTTCTCCTGAAGGCTGGGTAGTTTGCTGCGGATAATGGTCTGTTTAAAGTTGTGAGGTTGTTTAAAGACAAGTGTGCGGGTGTAGGGATGGCCCACACAAAATGTTCATCCCTCACACCAAGAACAGGAAACTTGAGAAAGACAAACATCTTGCCAAGGCCATCCCCACACCCCCACTTCTTCCCTTCAGACAACCACACAACCTCAAACAGACCATTGTCCGCAGCAAACTATCCAATCTTCAGGAGAATAGTGACCACGACACCACACAACCCTGGCACAACAACCTCTGCAAAACATGCTGGATCATCATCATGGATGCCATTATCAAATGTGAGAACACCATCCACCAGGTACATGGCACATACTCTTGCAACTCAGCCAATATTGTCTCCCTGATACGCTGTAGGAAAGGATATCCTGAGGCACGGTACATTGGGGAGACCATGCAGACACTATGACAACGGACGAACGAACACTGCTCAACAATCACCAGGCAAGACTGTTCCCTTCCTGTTGGCGAACACTTCAGCAGTCATGGGCATTCGGCCTCTGATCTTTGGGTAAACGTTCTCCAAGGCGGCCTTCACGACACACGACAGTGCAAAGTCATTGAGCAGAGACTGATAGCCAAGTTCCGCACATGTGAGGACAGTCTCAACCGGGATCTTGGGTTCATGTCACACTATCTGTAACCCCCATGACTTGCCTGGGTTTGCAAAATCTCACTAACTGTCCTGTCTACAGACAATCCACATTTCTTTAACCTGTGCTTAACCCTCTCTCCACTCACATTGTCTGCACCTTTAAGACTTGATTACCTGTAAAGACTCACATTCCCACTATCATCTTGTAAACTGAGTTTCTGTCTTTATCTGCCCTGTTTATGAACACAATTCTCACTCACTTGATGAAAAAGCTCCAAAAACTCATGCTGCCAAAAAAACCTGATGAACTTTAACCCGGTGAAAAACAAACAAGGGAAAGATTGGGCACTGGCTGAGAAAGTGCCAGGGGGTAGTGCAGTCACCACAGAATGTACCCATGCCCACCAGTAAATAAAGATGCCGCGGGCAAGAGGACAGTGTGTCGGTGGGGGGAGAGACAGAACTACTTGTCTAGCCGCACCCACCTTGGCAGCACCCTCCCAGACAGGGGTGTGTGTGGCCCCGCCCACAATTCGACTGCCTGTCAGAGCACAGAGGTGGGGGTTAGGGAGAGTGAGGGAACATTCCCACTCGCACAGGGCAACTTGCCAAGCCACTTTGTTCCAATCACCAATTGTAGCAAGGGATGCATTGGTGAGAGAGAGAGAGAGAGCAAGAGATTGCTCAAGAGCAAGAGAAAGAGATTGAAAGCTTGCTGCGACACATGGACACGCAAAGGAAGAAAAACAGAATTGCTTTTCTGCGCACCGTGATCTCAGCTTGGCTCCTGCTGCCTGCAACAGAATGCGGTAAAGTGCTAGATTAATCTGTTCCTCAAACTCTTTAAACTAACCAAACAAATGTCAGATAGAGAGTAAAGCTCCTTCTACACTGTCGCCATCAAACACTCCCAGGGCAGGTACAGCACGGGGTTAGATACAGAGTAAAGGTCCCTCTACACTGTCCCCATCAAACACTCCCAGGGCAGGTACAGCACGGGGTTAGATACAGAGTAAAGTTCCCTCTACACTGTCCCCATCAAACACTCCCAGGGCAGGTACAGCACGGGGTTAGATACAGAGTAAAGGTCCCTCTACACTGTCCCCATCAAACACTCCCAGGGCAGGTAAAGCACGGGGTTAGATACAGAGTAAAGGTCCCTCTACACTGTCCCCCATCAAACACTCCCAGGGCAGGTACAGCACGGGGTTAGATACAGAGTAAAGTTCCCTCTACACTGTCCCCCCATCAAACACTCCCAGGGCAGGTACAGCACAGGGTTAGGTACAGAGTAAAGGTCCCTCTACACTGTCCCCGTCAAACACTCAAAAACAGTTCCCCTCCTGTGGGTGAACACTTCAGCAGTCATGGGCATTCGGCCTCCGACCTGCGGGTAAATGTCCTTCAAGGGGGCTTTCGTGATACACGACAGCGCAGAGTCGCTGAGCAGAGACTGATAGCCAAGCTCCGCACACATGAGGACGGTCTTAACAGGGATCTTGGCTTCATGACACGCTATCTGTAACCCCCGTAACTTGCCTGGGTTAGCAAAAAACCTCACTTACTGTGCTGTCTGGAGAAAATACACAATTCTCTAACCAATGCTCAGGATTCCCTTCACACACATTGTTAGCCACTTTAACACTTGAATAGCAGGTTAGATGTAAGGATTCGCATTCTAATCAGCAATCTCTGACTGTCTGTGCTGATGTGTGCTATTGCAGACCAGAACACTGCATTTGCCTGAGGAAGACACGAGAGTTGAAAGCTCGCAATTTTACTATCAAATAAATTGGTTGGATTAAAAATTGGTGTTGCAAAACTTTACTGAGTTACCCAGTCCAATGCCGGCATCTCTACATCATGCCCATCAAACACTCCAGGACAGGTACAGCACGGGGTTAGATACAGAGTAAAGCTCCCTCTACACTGTCCCCATCAAACACTCCCAGGACAGGGACAGCACGGGGTTAGATACAGAGTAAAGCTCCCTCTACATCGTCTCCCCATCAAACACTCCCAGGACAGGTACAGCACGGGGTTAGATACAGAGTAAAGCTCCCTCTACACTGTCCCCATCAAACACTCCCAGGACAGGTACAGCACGGGGTTAGATACAGAGTAAAGCTCCCTCTACACTGTCCCCCCATCAAACACCCCCAGGACAGGTACAGCACGGGGTTAGATACAGAGTAAAGCTCCCTCTACACTGTCCCCATCAAACACTCCCAGGACAGGTACAGCACGGGGTTAGATACAGAGTAAAGCTCCCTCTACATTGTCCCCATCAAACACCCCCAGGACAGGTACAGCACAGGGTTAGATACAGAGTAAAGTTCCTTCTACACCGTCTCCCCATCAAACATTCCCAGGACAGATACAGCATAGGGTTAGATACAGAGTAAAGCTCCCTCTACATCGTCTCCCCATCAAACACTCCCAGGACAGGTACAGCATGGGGTTAGATACAGAGTAAAGGATTAAAAATTGGTGTTGCTAAATTCTTACTGAGTTCTTACCACCCCAATCCAACGCCGGCATCTTTACATCCCGTCAAACACTCCCAGGGCAGGTACAGCACGGGGTTAGGTACAGAGTAAAGCTCCTTCTACACTGTCCCCATCAAACACAGTAAAGTTTTGCAACACCAATTTTAAATCCAACCAGTTTATTTGATAGTAAATCCGCAAGCTTTCGACACTATGTTGTGCCTTCGTCAGGCAAATGCAGTGTTCTCAGTGTTCTCCTTCTACACTGTTGCCATCAAACACTCCCAGGGCAGGTACAGCACGGGGTTAGATACAGTGTAAAGCTCCCTCTACACCGTCTCCCCATCAAACACTCCCAGGGCAGTACAGCACACGGTTAGATACAGAGTGAAGCTTCCTCTATAGGCTGAGGTGATTTGGGACTAACAGGTTCCTTGTGAATTTTATCCAGGATGGGAGACCAGGCAGGAAGCGTCGTCACTCTGCTGTGTTTAAAACAGGTCACCACCATTCCAATATTTCACTCTGAATTGATACAGATACAGTGACTCACCCGAGGGTCCTTAGGAAACCCACCACCCATCACCAAACCCACCACCTCTACCAGCTAGAAGGACAAGGGCAGCAGATACCTGGGAACACCCGCATACGGAGGTTCCCCTCTGAGTCACTCACCATCCCGTTCCTTCATTGTCACTGGCAGTGTAACCCCGGAACTCCCTCCCTGACAGCATCCCCTAAGTTATCCAACTCCAACACAGAGAGTGTAGTGGGTTCGAGAAGGCGGTTCACCATCACCTTGTCAACGTGGGATAAAGGCTGAGCTTGGCCCACACCCTGTGAATGAATTTATAAAAAGATCCATTCTCTTGATGATATAATCTCTCACATACCTTTTCTCCTCCTGCTCTATAAGGCAGTCTGTGAATTGAAACACTGGGAGGGATTTTCCCGTCACACTCATCCCCAAAGTGCAAAATCCCACCCGAGATCAGTGGACCTTTCCAGGGTCCGCTCCTCACCCATTACAATTCCCATGGCACAGGGAACGAGAAAATTCACCCCATTAAGTCTGACTCTCTGGCTACCATCGTACTTGTAGCCTTCTCCCGTGTGTGTGTGTATGTGTGTGTTTGCGAGTTTTTATTCTTTACTGTGGTGTGGGAGTCGCTGCCTGGGCCAGGATTTGTTAATCCTTGAACTGAGTATCTCACTGGGGCAATTTCAGAGAGGGGGCAGTTAAGAGTCAATCACCTTGCTGTGATTGGAGTCTGGAGTCACACCTAGTCCGGGTTAGGATGGCCGATTTCCTTCCCTATTCCATCCTGTGGGCAGCAAGATGGCACAGTGTTTAGCATTGTTGCCTCAAGCGCTAGGGTCCTGAGTTCAATTCCTAGCTTAGGTCTCTGTGTGGAGCCTGCATGTTCTCCCCATGTCTGCAGGAGTTTCTTCAAGGTATCTCCCCATGCTCCAGTTTCCTCACAGAGTCCAAAAGACATGCTGGTTAGGGTGCATTGGCCATGCCAGATTCTCCCCCAGGGGACCAGAACTGGCACCAGAGTGTGGCGACAAGGGGATTTTCACAATAACTTCATTGCTGTGTTAATATAAGCTTACTTGTGACAATATACAAACATTAGGATGGAGAGAGAGAACTCCCGGAGGGAGTTCCAGGCCTTTTCCCCCAGCCACAGTGAAGGAACGGCTGATATATTTCCCAGTTGAGATAGCGAGTGACTCAGAGGGGAACCGCCAGATGGGGGTGTTCTCCGGGTATCTGCTACCCTTGTCCTTCTAGATGGTAGAGGTGGTGGATTTGGAAGGTGTTGCCTAAGGAGTCTTGGTGAGTCGCTGCAGTGCAACTTGTAGATGGTACACACGCCTGTCACTGTGCGTCAGTGGTGGAGAGAGTGTGTTTGTTGTTAGCATGTCGATCGAGCGGGGCTGCTTTGTCCTGGATGGTGTTGAGGCTCTTGAGTGTAGTTGGAACTGCAGCCATCCAGGCAAGTGGAGACAGGACACTTTGCTTAAGTGAGACAGACCCAAGCAAGCATAGAATCAGGGCATTCCATGCTTAGTCAAAGAGATAGTGTCAGTTTAAGATGGCGATTTGTGTTTCAATCAAGGGGGAGTGCTTTCTTTATCATTTATTTATTAATATCACATGTTGGCTTACGTTAACACTGCAATGAAGTAACTGTGAAAATCCCCCAGTCACCACACTCCGGTGCCTGTTCAGGTTACACTGAGGGAGAATTTAGTGTGGCCAATGCACCCTAACCAGCACGTCTTTCAGACTGTGGGAGGAAACCAGAGCACTCAGAGAAAACCCACACTGACATGAGGAGAATGTGCAGACTTCGCACAGACAGTGACCCAAGCTGGGAATTGAACCTGGGTCCCTGACGCTGTGAGGCAGCAGTGCCACCATGCCACTCTGGATGATATCCATGAATTAGTCAGATTAAAGGCCTCACGAGATCCAGGGGTGGTCAGGTGGCATTCCTGCCTCGTAAAATGGCACAGAGCTGTGGCTGGGCATGTTTACCAGTCATCACCTTCAAAGCCATGGGCAGCAGCAGAACTGTCCAGTTCTGTCCCCCTCCCTGCCACCCATGTGTCTGGATTCCGATCTCCAGTAAAGGTGAGGGCTGCTGGATCTGAGTCTTCCATCTCTCTCTTGCAGGTGAGTCCCGAGTGTACGGCACTACTTACAGCACCTCTGCCCAGGAGACCTCCATCTTCACGCTTGCCACCAGCGACATGATGTTCGCTTACTACAACAGCAGTGCTCCCGGCTTTGAGTTCTTCATCAAGGCACTTTACACTCTTAGTGACGCATCTCAGCATCTTGTCCAGAAATACCGCAACGATCTCACCATCCTGAACAAAGACATCCTCAACGAAATGGTACACCGCATGCCTGGCGAACGGACTGGTAATTCAAAGAGCCACCTGTTGTGACAGAATGAAACAGAAAGACTGCCTGTCAAAGCTTTCCGTCTTGCACTCATCAGGTTAGATGCAGGAATGCCCAATTTCAAAGGGAAGCAGGGAGAGAGAGGGGGGAGGCAATGACCTAGTGGGGTTATCACTAGGCTTTTAAGTCAGAAACTCAGTTACTGTTCTGTGGCCCTGGGTTCAAATCCTGCCATGGTAAATGGTAGAATTTAAATTTAAAAAGAAAATCTGGAATTAAGAATCTACTAATGATCATAAAATGCCCTCGATTGTTGGAAAAACCCATCTGGTTCACTAAAGTCATTTAGGGAGGGAAATCTGCCCATCTTTCCCAGTCTGGCCTACATGTGACTCCAGAACCACAGCAGTGTAGGTGACTCTCAATGCTTGAGCAACTAGGGATGGCCAATAAATACTAGCCCAGCCAGCAATGTCCATGCTCCATGAATGAATAAAACAAAGAGAGATTACACACCAGCATCCACTTATTCTTGCTCCCATCTCCGTATACTTATGCATTATCCTCTGCAGGTGCCAGGAACATATCCAGGCACTGAGCTCCTAGGTGCATCCTCCATGGCAACACTTCAACCAATCAAAACTCGACTTCCCAACCGATCAGCACCCTGTTCCTCAGATTGTTGCTCCCTCTGAAATTTGGCATTCTTGCATCTCTCCTGATGAGTCCAAGACAAAAAACTTTGACAATCTGTCTCTCATTTCATTAATCCTCAATTTCTGTGCCATTCAGGTGACCATTCCCTCATGCCTTAGGCATCTTACCAGCAGGTTACATCATTCTCCCGCTGCGGCAAAGAGGAAGAATATGGTGACTAGCCCCAATCTCTGTTCACTGTTGTGGAATGGGAAAATCTCATTGGCATGAAGAATCAGAGACTCCTGGCCCCAGTCTCCCAGCTCCCCTCCCCCTCCATTTTCTACTATTCTAATAAATGTTTTTAAGTTATACAAAAATGCTCCAGATGCTCTTAAATGTTGCCAATGTGTCTGCTTCCACCAGTCTGCCGCTGCTGGGGCTTCCCCATACTTCTGCTGCCCTTATTTTTTTAAACAGTGGTGGTCAAGGGTTTAGAAGGTGCTGTCTAATCAGTGGAACCCAAAGGTTAATTTACTAGGAGGTTAAATGCAAACTTGGGCAGCATTTTCTGGAAATTAGAAGGTGAAGAGGGTGTGAATGGAGTGAGGTTTTTGAGATGTTCAGAGTAACTGGTAGGGAGAGTCTAGGACAAAGAAGGGACAGAAACTCAAAATGAGAGGTTGAGCTTTAAACTGGGGGGCTTTTCCCACCACCCAGGGTGGTGGGAGTTTGGAACTCTCTTCCATTGAGTACAAGAGTTGGGAAATCATGTTGCAGCTATATAAAACCATGGTTGGGAACAATTTGGAGTCTTGTGTACAGTTCTGGGTGCCACACTACCAGAAGTATGGAGAAGTTTTGGAGAGAGTGCAAAGAAGGTTTACCAGAATGTTGTCTGGTCTCGAGGGTGTTGGCTATGAGGAGAGGTTGGATAAACTAGGATTGTTTTTATTGGAAAGACAGAGGCTGAGGGGGGAACCTGATCTACAAAATGATGAGAGGCCCAGAGAGGGTGGATAGTCAGGGGCTTTTCCCCAGGGTGGAAGAGTCAATTATACAAGGGGGCACAGGTTCAAGGGGAGAGGCGGGGAAGTTTAAGGGGGAGAAGTGTGCAAGAAGTTTTTCACACAGAGAGGGGTGGGTGCCTGGAACACAGTTTCAGAGGAGGGGGTGGAAGCAGGAACATTAACAACATTTAAGGAGCATCGGGATGGGTACATGGATAGGGAGGGAATAGAGGGATAGGGACGAAGGGCAGAATGGTTTTTTTTAGTTTAACAAGGACATCATGATCAGCACAGGCTTGGTGGGGCCGAAGGGCCGGTTGCTGTGCTGGACTTTCCTTTGTTCTTTGTCCCAGTGATGGCAATTAACAATTTTAAAATCAGTGAGATTGATGGAGTTTTGTTGTCTAAAATTAGTCAAGTGGGTTGACTGAGTTTGTGTGGGATTAGCAGACAGTTCCATGGTGACACTCAATGGTCACGGTTCCTTGTCTGGTGCGCTGGAAAATGGAGATTTGCAAGAAAATGTGTATGGAAAACATGTTGGGGCTTTCCCGCTCCCTTTCACATTCTCAATTTCCTTCTTTCCAGAGATTCCCACTGTGCTGCTCTATCCAACTGAACCCAACACCTTGGGCCACAGGACTGTCCTGAACTGTTTTGTCTTTGAGCTTTTCCCACCCATGGCCCAGGTCACCTTCCTGAAGAACAATCAGCCCCTTGTCACGCAAGTCAATTCCTCGCTGCTCACATTTCAGACCAGCTGGATGTTCCAAGTCCTGAACTATGTGTCCATTGAGCCTGCGCTCGGGGACATCTACACATGTGTGGTGGAACTGCAGAATGGAGAGAAGATCCAAGCCTACTGGGGTACAGAGAATTAGCAATATCCCCAACCATCACCCTTTGCACCACCCCCCCACACCCTCCCCCGCATCCCTGTACAACCTCAACTATCACCCCTACCCCAAAAACCCCCACACCTTCCCCCATATCCCTCTCCAACCCAACCATCACCCTTAGCACCACCCCCCACACCCCCCCCACATCTCCCTACAACCCCAACCATCACCCTTCGCACCACCCCCACACCCTCCCCCACATCTCCCTATAACCCCAATCACACCCTTCACTACTCCCCACATTCTGCCCCAATTCCCTCTGCAACCCAAACCATCACCCTTCCCACCACCCCCCTCACACCTCCTGCACATCTCCCTTCAACCCACATCACCCTTCCCATCACCCCCCACACCTCCCCACATCCCTCTCCAACCCCAACCACACCCCTCACTACCCTCCCACACCCTTCCCACACCCTCTACAACCCCAACCACACCCCCCACTACCCTCCCACACCCTTCCCCACATCCCTCTACAACCCCAACCACACACCCCCACTACCCCCCACCTCCTTCTACAGCCCCAACCACACCCCCCACACCCTCCCCCACATCCCTCTACAAACCCAACCACATCCTCCATCATCCCCCGACACCCTCCCCCACATCTCTCCACAACCCCAACCACATCCCCCATTACCCCTACATACCCTCCCCCACATCCCTCTACAACCCCAACCACACCCCTCACCATTCCCCACACCCTCCCCCACATCCCCATAACTCAACCACACCCCCCACCACCCTCCTACACGCTCCCCCACATTCCTCCACAACCCCCCACTATCCCCCACACCCCTCACGTACACATTCATACACTCTCAAAAACACACAAAAATATACACAGTCACATGCACACTCATAGACACTCTCTTACACACAGTTTTACACACACACACACACACGCATACTTTTACACACACTGCCCACCCCACACATACACACACACACACACACTGTTACGCACACTCCCAAAGTCACACTCACACACATTCATACACACACTCACACACACACGCATACTTTTACACACACTCCCCACCCACCACATACACACACACACACGCTGTTACACACACTCCCAAAGTCACACTCACACACATTCATACACACACTCACACACACACGCATACTTTTACACACACTGCCCACCCCACACATACACACACACACACGCTGTTACACACACTCCCAAAGTCACACTCACACACATTCATACACACACTCACACACACACACACACACGCATACTTTTACACACCGGCCCACCCCCCCCACACACATGCACTGTTACGCACACTCACAACATTCATACACACACTCACACACAACACACACGCATACTTTTACACACACTGCCCACCCACACACACACACACACACACACACTGTTACACGCACTCCCAAAGTCACACTCACACACATTCATACACACACACACACGCACACATATGCATACTCACACATGCACACACACACACACACACACACGCACTCACACACACACAATCACTCACTCATTCACTCATACACACACACAAACACAGAGGCATACATATATAGTCACATGCAAAGTCACAAATATAGACACACACACACATGCACTCATGGAAACACACAGACAAACACATCTAAACATGTCTACATGCAGACAGATACAAACATGCACACATACTGCCAAATCCAGACATATTCATACAAACACACACACTGTGACAGAGGTAGAATGAAACTATTTCACTCCCTTTGATTTACAGAACCAGCCACATCAGACAGTCAGCTAGATTCTACACAGATTGCTATCTGCACAATTGGATTCCTTATCGGTGCTGCAGGCATGATGATTGGTCTTTGGATGATTTTCTACAAGCGGGGCAATACGGTAAATCAATTCACTCATCTGGATGGGAATATTTCTGAAATATTGAATATTTCAATAACAATTATTGAAAACAGGATTGTCCTGTCAAAGCATTCTGCTTCTCAGCTTCTCTCAGTATCTAACAATCAGCGCTTTACAGAACAAATCTCACACAAAACAACTCTTTACAGGGGACAGTATAGAGGGAGCTTTACTCTGTATCTAACCCCATGCTATAACTGTCCTGGGAGTGTTTGATGGAGGACAGTGGAGAGAGAGCTTTACTCTGTATCTAACTCCGTGTTGTACCTGTCCTGGGAGTGTTTGATGGTGACAGTGTAGAGGGAGCTTTACTCTGTATCGAACCCCGTGCTGTACCTGTCCTGGGAGTGTTTGATGGGGAGACAGTGTAGAGGGAGCTTTACTCTGTATCTAACTCCATGCTGTACCTGTCCTGGGAGTGTTTGATGATGACAGTGTAGAGGGAGCTTTACTCTGTATCGAACCCCGTGCTGTACCTGTCCTGGGAGTGTTTGATGGTGACAGTGTAGAGGGAGCTTTACTCTGTATCTAACTCCGTACTGTACCTGTCCTGGGAGTGTTTGATGGTGACAGTGTAGAGGGAGCTTTACTCTGTATCGAACCCCGTGCTGTACCTGTCCTGGGAGTGTTTGATGGGGACAGTGTAGAGGGAGCTTTACTCTGTATCTACCCCGTGTGTACTGCCTGGGAGGACAGTGTAGAGGGAGCTTTACTCTGTATCAACCCCGTGCTGTACCTGTCCTGGGAGTGTTTGATGGGGACAGTGTAGAGGGAGCTTTACTCTGTATCTAACCCCGTGCTGTACCTGTCCTGGGAGTGTTTGATGGGGACAGTGTAGAGGGAGCTTTACTCTGTATCTAACCCCGTGCTATACCTGTCCTGGGAGAGTTTGATGGGGAACAGTGTAGAAGGAGCTTTACTCTGTATCTAACCCCGTGCTGTACCTGTCCTGGGAGTGTTTGATGGGGACAGTGTAAAGGGAGCTTTACTCTGTATCTAACCCCGTGCTCAGTTTTGATGTGATGTTGCCATAAATATCTTATTTCAACACGCAGTTGGATTCCAGGGATCAGAGAACCGTCATTGTTGGGGAGAGGCGGTAAGTGAAGAATGGAGGATATCTGACTGAGGGTCCCATGTGAACACATGTAACCAGAAACAAGCAGCAACCAAACCTGTGGATCAATTTGTAGACCAATTTGTTGACCGATTAGTGTATCAATTTGTGGATCGATTTGATCTCATATTGTTGATCTTTGAAACTGTGTAATCCTTCCAAGGAAATCTTGCTGCACACGATGCTTCTTTTTGTGGGATCTTGACATAGTACATCACTTGCCTTGGTTTAACATTCGGCTGTTCCGGTGCTTTCTCTCACTCCCATGTAATCTCAGCCCTCGTTACTCTCCCTGATTTCCGGAATGAGGAACCTCAGCTCCCTAGAATTGTAGACTGGTACAGCATGGAAAGAGACCATTCAGCCCATTGTGCCTGTACTAGATGTTTGAAAGTGCCACCCAATTGGTCCCCTTCCCACAACACAACACACAACAAATAAATTTTCTCCCTTCCAGTATTTCCCATCCCTCAGAGTGGCACAGCCGAGGTCTATGTGGATTCTGCACAATCTCCCCGTGTCTGCGTGGATTTCCTCTGGGTGCTCTGGCTTCCTGCCACAGTCTGAAAGATGTGCTGGTTAGGTGGATTGGATATGTTAAATTGCCCCTTTGTGTCAGGGGGATTAACTAGGGTAAATGCATGGGGTTACAGAGATAGGACCAGAATTGGATTTTTGTCATGGCAGACTCGATGGGCTGAATGATTTCTGAGAGCAAATCTGCTCCCAACCTCTCATTCTGACTCCAGCTGGCTGTTAGAAGTCCTTTTGTTGCTCATTCAATGGTTGAAATGAGATTGTGTTTATTTTTACTCTGGGATCTTTTATGATCTTGCATTGTGTGGGGGAAGATTAATAGACAAGTCAAAGTCAGGTGGTTTCTCCCCAGAGAAATATCTAAGCATTCATTTTCAGTTTTAGTTTAGAAGAGAGTGAACATGAGACTGAAAGCAGTGTTTCTCTCTTTTAATGGTTCTGGAAATTCTGCTGTTCCCTGGAAACAAGGTTTCTGACCTTCTGGCAGTGGAAAATCTGCTGTTGGTAGTTGGCTTGACGAGTATCTGTCTCTCCCTGAGGTTTCGGGAAGCTGTTCTGTCTCCAAGCATATCTGCGTGTCCCTCAACAGAACTGCAGCATTCCACCAAAGGACTAAATTCCAGGATCACGTGGATATTAGTCTTTGCTGAGTTAAACCTGTGGAAAGGGTTTTGTTTATGGGGTTGGTTTGATTGGAATGGTGTTTAGCTGTTAAGCTCGATACTATACCATGATTTCTTTCTTGTGTTTTTCATTGGTAAAAGCTCTTGCTAATTTTCTTTCCATACATGTTAACTGTATACATAAATAAACTTGTTTGATAAAAGCTCCCTAGTTGGTTATTCGAGTCATACCTGAAGTAAAGCATCTCATGTTTACATTGGCCAAATACAAAGTGCAAAACCTATAATTCAGGCAGACTTCATAAAATACTTTGAAATTTCTGACCTGAATTATAACTTTAGACCAAATGTTTCCTGTTGCAGGGCAATCTGGAATCAGAGGTCACAGATTTCGGTCGAGAGGCAGTAGATTTAACACTGAGAGGAGGAGGAACTGTTTGCAGAGGGTGGTGAATGTGTGGAACTTGCTGTCCCAGAGAGCAGTGGAGTCTGAATCATTGAACGGATTCAAGAAGGAGATAGACATGTTTCGAATAAAAAAGAGATAAGGGGATATGGGGAACAGGTGGGCAGGTGGATTTGAGACCAGCAAGATCTGATTGAATGGCGGAGCAGGCTCTAAGAGCTGAATTCGCCAACTTCTGCTCGTAAATCCTATCTTCCTATCGTGAAAGTCTGGGACAGAGTCAAGAGGGAGAAAAACAGTTCCCATTGATGGGAGGATTGGGAAGCAGAGGGGGACATGAATTGGAGGCAATCGGGGAGATGAGAGATGGAGGCATGAGGAGAAACTTTTTAAACAGTGAGTGGTTTCGAATCCAGAAGGGGTTACCCAAGACCATGGTGGAGTCAGGTTCAATTGAGGTTCTTTTAAAAAAGAGAATAAGTTTGCTATTTGAAAATGAAGAAAGGGCAGGTGATGGGGAATTTGCATGGTCTGTTCAGAGAGCCGTGTAGACACAGGCACCTGAATGGCCTCTCTCTTAAGTGATGATGGTTTTTCGAGTCTGACTAAATGCTCACCCCTGTGGCTGAGCGATCAGTCAATTCTCCAGTCAAATCAGTCTGACACATGTTTCGAGCTCAGAGTCGGGGAAGGAGAACATAGGAGGCCATTCAGCCCTTTGAGCCCATCTAGTCCCTCCCTCCTGTTCCCACTCACCTTGATCATAAACCTAACTCACAATCCTTACCTTCATCCCATTTCCCTTGAAATCTTAGGATGACAAATGTCTCTCAGTCTCAACCTCATGGTTTTAAAATGAGCAACTGACCCAGCAACGATTACTATCTGTGGAAGGGAGAGCTCTGAACAGGGAAGGCAATGGCCGAGTGGTATTATTGCCAGATTATTAATCCAGAAATGCGACAAGTGTTCTGGGGACCCGGGTTCGAATCCCATCATGGCAGATGGTGGAATTTGAATTCAATAAAAAAAAATCTGGAATTAAGAATCTACTCATGTCCCTTTGTTGGAAAAACCCATCCAGTTCCTTTAAGGAAGGAAATCTGCCGTCCTTACCCCGTTCTGGCCTACATGTGACTCCAGAGCCACAGCAATGTGGGGGACTCTCAACTGCCCCTCCATAAATGCTGGCTACCAGCGATGCCCAATGAATGAATAAAAAGAAACTTGAACCAGCCTGTGTTGGTAGAAGTGATTCCCCTCAAAGCCTGCCTTCTCACTATCAGAGTTTGTTCATCCCCCTAGCCCCCGGCCCAGATGCCTCTTAAGTGTTGTTAATGTTCCTGCTTCCACCAACCTCTCCCCCACCACTCTCTGTGTGAAAAACTCCCCCCTTCGCACATCTCCCTTAAACTTCCCCCTCTCATCTTGAACCAGTGCCCCCTCACCCACCACTGTGTAATTGACTCTTCTACCCTGGGGAAAAGCCTCTGACTATCCACCCTGTCTGGGCCTTTCATCATTTTGTAGATCAGGTTCCCCCCTCAGCCTCTGTCTTTCCAGTAAAAACAATCCTAGTTTATTCAACTTCTCCTCATAGCCAACACCCTCGAGACCAGACAACATTCTGGTAAACCTTCTTTGCACTCTCTCCAAAACTTCTCCATACTTCTGGTAGTGTGGCACCCAGAACTGTACACAATACTCCAAATGTGCAGTGCTGCCCCCTCAGCAGCACACAGAGACACATCTTTACTGAAGGTCTACCTGCAAAACCCACTATGCAAGCTCACCCACACCGCGCCCCCCCCCCCACCATAATTATCCCACTCAGCTCCCTCGTGCCTCATGTCCTGCATGCTCAATTCCTGCAGTTATGAATGCTGCTACCTCAGGCAATGTGGCTGCAGTGTGGTGCATAGAAAGATCCCATCTGCAATCATTAACAAGGTGGCGTCCACTCATAACCCATACTGGCTTGTTGAAAGAATGGTCGCACTCAGTCCCAGTTTCTCCCTCCCCCAGACGTTTTTGCACCAAGTTTAGCACAGTGGTTAGCCATGCTAAATTGCCCCTTAATTGGAAGATGCCTATCAATGCATCCGCTATTTCTCAGGCCATTTCCTTCACTACTCTTGGATGTACGTTATTGGCCCTGGGGGTTTATTGGCCTTCAATCTCATCAATTTCCCAACACAATTTCTCTACTAATACTGATTTCCTTCAGTTCTTCCATCTCATTAAACTTCACCAACATTTATAGGGAGTGGGATAGCTTGATTTTGGATTTAGACGTAGCTTGGCATAACATTGAGGGCCAAAAGGCCTGTACTGTGCTGTACTGTTCTATGTTCTAAGATACGTAAGGCTTGTGAATTGGCCGTGCTAAATTGTCCCTTCGTGTCCAAAGATGTGCAGGTTAGGTGGACATGGTAAATTGTCCTTCATTGTCCCAGGATATTCTGTGTCCGTAACCCTCAAATATCCTTACACTCTTTAACCTCGAGCCTCCGTACAAGTCCCTCTTGAAGTTATCAATGGATTCAGCAGGTGACTTTTCTTGAGGTCAAACATGTCAAGTCCTAGGTGGAAACATTTCTCCCTCTCTCAATCCTTTCAAATAATATCAAATTTATGATCTTCAGTTGTAAATCCAATGCCCTGAGAGAGAGAGTGAGTGGAGGTAGGTGGGACAGAGCAGAGGATACCTGCCTGTCTTAAAACATTTCATCTCCAGTAAGACAGAATCTAATCATTGCTCTTTCAATGGCATTCACATCAGTGAATCCTCCACCATTAACATCCTGATGGTTACAGAAACAGAACTGGGACCCAGCCAATAAACATGTGGCTACAAGAGCATGTCAAAGGCTGAGAATACTGTGGCAAGTAACTCACCTCTTGACTCCCCAAAGCCTGTCCACCATCTATAAGGCACATGTCAGGAATGTGATGGAATACTCTCCACTTGCCTGGATGGGTACAGCTCCAACAACACTCAGAAGCTAGACACAATCCAGGATAAAGCATCCCCACTCGAATGACACACTAACCACAAACACTCACTCTCTCCACCAGACACAGTGACAGCCGTGTATACCATCTACAAGATGCATTGCAGCGACTCACTAAAGCTCCTTAAGCAGCATCTTCTAAACCCACCACTACTTCCATCTAGGACAAGAGTAGCAGATATCTGGAAACTCCATCACCTGCAAGTTGCTCTACAAACCATTCATCATCCTGATTTGGAAATATATCAACTGTTTCTTCAGAGTCTCTGGGTCAAAGTCCTGCAATTACCTCCCTAACAGTACTGTGGATGTAGCTACACACATGGGAATGTAACAGGTTCAAGGAGGCAGTTCACTCTCTAATTTCTGAAGGGGTAATTCGGGATGAGGGATAAGTGCTGGGCCTGGCCTGTGATACTCACCACTTCACTGGCAGTAGGTGCAGTGCTGCTACTCTGTAGCCCCATTCAAACTGTGCATTTGTTTGACTGTTCTGTGCCAGGCAGAGGAACACTGAGGTGGAGGTACACTCTGCCAATGGACTAGGGCATCCTCACCTATGACCAGCTTTCCAGGCATGTTTTTTTTTCAAAAACCATAAACGACCATGTCACCTTTCTGTATACTGTCCACCTCTTCTAAACTGCTTCCCTTGAGAAAAGCTGAACAGCAGATTTTTGCAGCAACCCTTTAAACCACAGTGTGTTTTTTTTTCAGAAATGATTCCAGAAGGATCTTACTCTTTGAAAATGAATTATGTTCTGTGATTAAAATGTTAATGATGATACAAACACAAGAAGATAATTCAAATTCTCATTATTTCTTTCCCCACCACAATACATCTAATTAGAGACTTACAAGATAATGAAGAGGATGGATAGGGTAAAGAGATTCTTCCCGCTTAGAAAAGAAAAGAGAACTAGAGGACACAGCCTCAAAATAAGGGGAGGGCACTTTAGAACAGAGTTGAGGAGGAACTTCTTCACTCAGAGTGGTGGTGAATCTCTGAAATTCTCTGCCCATTGAAGTGGTGGAGGCTACTTCGCTGAATATATTTAAGTCACGGGTAGATAGTTTTCTGATAGACAAGGGAATTAAGGGATATGGAGAGAAAGCGGGAAAGTGGAACTGATTAACTTCAGATCGGCCATGATCTTATTGAATGGCAGGGCAGGCTCGAAGGGCTGGATGGTCTACTCCTGCTCCTATTTTTTTTGTCCTTATGTTCTTATACTTCTCCAGGCATGTAAACCAGTGAAGAGTTACCACCAGCTGGACACAAAGATTTCTCATCTGGAACTGACACAGCTGCAAATGGTTTTCTTCCAGCGAAATCTTGAACATTCTCATGATGGTTCTCACCCATCTTGTATCTCTCTCCAAGACACTGACAAACCATCACTCTAAGCTCACTGTTCCTTCAACCACAGGACAACTGCATTGTTTGTTGAAAGCGGCATCACAGGTTGACAAGTCGGTGAAGAAAGCATTGAGCACACTGGCCTTCCTCAGTCAGGGAACTGAGTATCAGAGTCGGGTCATTATTGTACAAATCCTTGGTGAGGCCAAGCTTGGGGTACTGAGTACAGTTTTGGTTCCCCTGTTGTTGGAAAGACACTGCTAAACTGGACAGAGTGTGGAGGAGATTTCCGAGGATATTGCCAGGATCACTGAGGCCTGAGTTATAGGAAGAGGTTGGCCAGGCTGCGGCTTTATTCCTCGGAGTGTAGGAGAATGAGGGGGGACATTACCGAGGTGGATAAACTCACGAGGGACAGTGATAGGATGAACGCACAGAGTCTTTTTCCCAGGAAAGGGGAATGGAAAACTAGAGGGCAGAGGTTAAAGGTGAGAGGGGAAAGATTTCAAAGGGACCTGAAGTGTAATGGGGTGGGGAGAGGGTTGGGGAACAGTGGGAAGGGCAGTGGTGGTGCAGGTGGGAGTAGGTGTGTGCAATTTTTAGTCCTGAGACACTTGCTATCCTGGGCCAGCATTATCCAGTGCCATCCTACGAGTCCTCATGGTACATTTTCCAGCAAGGGGGAATCTCGTCATTGGCCAAGGGCATAATCTTCCATACCCGGTGAGTCAGTGGCCAGTTGTGTTCCTTGGCAGCTAGGGAAGCTGCCATGATGGGATGTGGTGGGACAGGGTGGGGTGGGGGGGAGGGGGGAGTGGTTTGCCCTTGATGTGATCAGAAGATCTTCATCAGTGTAAGCGTTGGAAAATCCTGTGCAGTAAGCTCTGATGGGCTGATTGGACTCTGCCTTTTTGTACGTCCATACAACCACACCACAGGCAGTAATCGAGCAGTGATCCTTGAGGAGGGAGAAAGGCCCAGAAAACCACTGGACTGGAATTCACTCATTCCACAACAACTCCACAGGTTTCACAAATGATTAGGAATGGAACATTAGCCTTCAGGGAATGGAATATTCAAGTCGGGAAGTCAAAGATGTTCATGTTAGGTGGATTGGTCATGCTAAATTGCACCTTAGTGTCCAAAGATGTTCAGGTTAGTGGATTGGCCATGCTAAATTGCCCCTTAGTATCCAAAAATACAGTAAGTAATCTCACAACACAGGTTAAGGTCCAAGGTTTATTTGGTAGCACGAGATTTCGGAGCATTGCCCCTTCATCAGGTGAGTGGCTCTTACTGCCCAAAGACATGTGGGTTAGGAGGATTAGTGGGGTAAATATGTGGAGGTGCAGAAAGAGGGTCTGACCCACCACACCCAGGGCGAATCTTTGCCAGAGAGTCAATGTAGACTCTATGGGCCAAATGGCCTCCCTATGCACTGGAGGGATTCCATGATTCTAAGAGTTGTTAGAGCTTTTTGGGCTTTGGTGAAATCACATTTGGAATAAGGTGTACAGTTGTAGCCCCTTTAACTGGGGAAGGAGAAACTTGGAAGGAGCTCAGAGAAGGTTTACTGGGCTGAGTGCTGAGGAAGATTTATTCTCATGGGGAAAGGCTGAAATGGGTCAGAGTCCGTACATTAGGGTTTAGAGGAATGAGAAGTGATCTGATTAAAATCCATTGGATTCTGAGAGGGTGAGGCTTGGGAATAAATACTGAGGGAATGCTTCTCCCCCCATCTCATGAGGAGGAATCTAGAACTGAGAAGGGAGGCAGCCATTGTTTCCGAATAAGGGGCACTCCCATTGAAGACAGAGATGTAGAGGAATTTCTTCTTCAAAGAGTGGTCAGTCTATGGAATACCCCCCTCCCTCCCACAGGGGGCAGCGGCTCCTTGAATATATACAAGGGTGAGTTAGACGGATTTCTATCAACAAAGGGTGAGGGGGGTGGGGAGGGTGGATTCGAAGCAGCCCCAATTTTATTGAATGGGCTAGTAAGGGGCCTACTCCTGCTCCAATTTCCTCATGTTTGATCCTTTCATTTTTGTGTCGTGGTGATGTGTGAGTGTGGCTGGCAATGGGTGGCAATTAACACCTCTTCCCTTGGGTAACAGGCCGGAGCTGAAGTGCCTCCCCTTCCTCCTTGAGGTGCCAAGGACCAGGCCGCACGTGGGGGTGGTGTCCAACCTGGAGGCTTCAATAATGCCTGAGCCAGGCCGACCAATAGCATTTACCCCCCTTCCCCTCCCTCCACCATCCCCAAATCTCAATCCAAGGTGCCGGAAGGTTCTACTGAGAAAGACTTTGAAGTTTGTCACTTTGTTCTAGCTGCCGCGTGCAGGAGGGAGAGGCAGCCTGTGGTTTCCTGTTCCACCGATGTAACATCGCTCAGCCACCAAGTTATGCTCCAGTTAAGCAATTTTCTCAAACAATTCTTTACTGACACGTCTCTCTAACTTCACCAATTACTTGGAAAAGGGATTTTTTTTTGATGGTATCCATTCCACATCTTAACATTTTGTTTTTGCGAGGGTCCAGAATCCTGAGCGGGATGGGCGAGCAGGTACAACAGGAAGTGGTAGATGGTTTTTGCACCCCAGATTCTTGCCTCGTGTCTCTCTTGTGGTGAGGCCGTACTTTCCGAAACACTAAACCATCATCCACTCCTCTGAGAGAGTGAACGGGAGAGAGCAAGAACGAGACACCGAGAGAGCGACAGAGAGACAGAGAAAGGAGCGTTGTCTACACGTGGGTGGGGAAGCGAGAGAGGCAAAGACGGGAAGGGCATCGGAGGGAGAGAACGGCACCCGCACTCAAACCGAGAGAGACGCAGTACGAAGAGAGAGGAAAGGCGGACAGAGAGACAGAGAGAGAGGGAGAGATAGAGATCAGGAGGAATGAGACAGAGAGAGAGGGAGAGGGACAGAGATCAAGAGGAGTGAGACAAGAGACGGAGAGATAGAGATCAAGAGTGAGACAGAGAGAGAGGGAGAGAGATAGAGATCAAGAGGACTGAGACAGAGAGAGAGGGACAGAGATCAAGAGGAGTGAGACGAGAGACGCAGAGATAGAGATCAAGAGTGAGACAGAGAGAGAGGGAGACAGATAGAGATCAAGAGGACTGAGACAAAGAGAGCAACAGATAGACATCAGGAGGAGTGAGACAGAGAGAGAGGGAGAGATAGAGATCAGGAGTGAG
The DNA here is from genome assembly GCA_024679065.1 of Sphyrna mokarran. Lineage (NCBI taxonomy): Eukaryota > Metazoa > Chordata > Chondrichthyes > Carcharhiniformes > Carcharhinidae > Sphyrna > Sphyrna mokarran. The sequence goes on along the minus strand of JAGIQG010000013.1, from coordinate 84,541,184 downwards.
ACAGAAAGACAGTGAGGGATAAAGAGCAGGACGTTTGGACAGGTACAGGTCAGAGAGGAGGGTGGGCAGCTATATCTGAAGAGGGCCTGGTGCACCAAAAGAAGGGTCACGTGTGACACAATAATCATCCCAAGCCGGTCAAGGACCACTCCCCCACAACCCTGCGAGAGGCTCGAGGAAGGGTTACCCTGGACAGAGCTACAAACTGATACCCAGCCCATATCAGAGACGGAGAGAGAGGGAGGACTGTCACGAGGGCAAAGGCAGGGAAATGGTTGATGATCAGCACGATCAGGTCTGCAGCGGTAAGAGATGGCAACTGCCTTAATCCTTTGGGTAGAAAGAGAAAGAAATGGGGCCCTTCTAAGCAGCAGAGTTGGGTTTGGAAGGTGCTGCCTAAGGAGTCTTGGTGAGTCGCTGCGGTGTATCATGTAGATGGTACACACGGCAGCTACAATGATCAGTGGTGAAGGGAGTGAGTGTTTGTGGTTAGCGTGTCAATCAAACAGAGGCTGCTTTGTCCTGGATGGGTGTCAAGCTTCTCGAGTGTTTTGGAAGTTGCATCCATCGAGGCGAAAGGTGGGTATTCCATCACACTCCTAACTTATCCTTGTGCATAATGAACAGGCTTTGGTGGAGGGAGTAAGACGTGAATTACTCTCCGCAGGATTCCCAGCCTCTGATGTGCTCTGGTAAAGCTTATTTATTAGTGTCACAAGTAAGGCTTACATTAACACTGCAATGAAGTTACTCTGAAAATCCCCTAGTCGCCACACTCTGGCATCTGTTCGGGTTACACTGAGGGAGAATTTAGCACAGCTAATGCACCCAAACCAGCATGTCTTTCGGACTGTGAGAGGAAACTGGAGCACCCGGAGGAAACCCACGCAGACACGGGGAGAGTGTGCAGACTCCACACACATAGTGACCCCAGCTGGGAATTGAACCTGGCAGCAGGGCTAAGCATTGTGCCATCACATTGGCTGGTTTCCACTCTGTTGAATGGTAACCCATTCAGGATGTGGGGAGATTGAATAATGGCGACGTGAAGAGGGAGATGGTTAAATTCTCTGCTGTGGGAAATTGTTAACTCTGAATCGTGTTGCTATTGCAGGGTTTCAGGACTGGTGCTGCAGCACCTCGATGTGGTTCATCTTCGGGGCAACAGGGTTTGTGCTGTTACTGTCCCTGACATGTAACATTCTTTGCTGTACTCGGAATTACAGGAAAGGTAACGTGCCCCACGCCCTCTGCAACCACAAAGCTTCGGGGACAGAGCAGGCTTTGGGGAGAGGGATGAGGAGGGGGGGTGAGGCCACTGTATTTGTCAGTTCAGTAACGGGACTTGGAGGCGAGGGCTAGTCAAATTCTGACTGCAGGGTTGAGCAGATCAGCATTGGTCAATTATCTTGGCAGGCGAGTCTTCATACTGTCAACTGCGGCACTTGGGGTAAAACACTCACCCTGGGGGACAAAAGTTCTTAGGTTCAAGCCCCAACACAAAGGATAATTTCCAAACAAACTTGTGTAATGCAATCCTGAGGGAGCATCACGCTGTGGGAGAGTCGGTGCCAAGGGAGTGCCGCACTGTGGGAGGGTCAGTGCCAAGGGAGTGCCGCACTGTGGGGAGGGTCAGTGCTGAGGGAGCGCCACACTGTGGGAGGGTGGGTGCTGAGGGAGCGCCGCACTGTGGGAGGGTCGGTGCTGAGGGAGCGCCGCACTGTGGGAGGGTTGGTGCTGAGGGAGCGCCGCACTGTGGGAGGGTTGGTGCTGAGGGAGCGCCGCACTGTGGGAGGGTCGGTGCTGAGGGAGCGCCGCACTGTGGGAGGGTCGGTGCTGAGGGAGCGCCGCACTGTGGGAGGGTCGGTGCTGAGGGAGTGCCGCACTGTGGGAGGGTCGGTGCTGAGGGAGCGCTGCACTGTGGTAGGATCGGTGCTGAGGGAGCGCCGCACTGTGGGAGGGTCGGTGCTGAGGAAGCGCCGCACTGTGGGAGGGTCGTGCTGCTGAGGGAGAACCGCACTGTGGGAGGATCAGTGCTGAGGGAGTGCCGCACTGTGGGAGGGTCGGTGCTGAGGGAGCGCCACACTGTGGTAGGATCAGTGCTGAGGGAGCGTCGCACTATGGGAGGGTCGGTGCTGAGGGAGCACCGCACTGTGGAGGTCAGTGCTGAGGGAGCGCCGCACTGTGGGAGGGTCGGTGCTGAGGGAGAGCACCGCACTGTGGGAGGGTCAGTGCTGAGGGAGCGCCGCACTGTGGGAGGGTCAGTGCTGAGGGAGTGCCGTACTGTGGGAGGGTCAGTGCTGAGGGAGCGCCGCACTGTGGGGTGGGTCAGTGCTGAGGGAGCACCACACTGTGGGAGGGTCAGTGCCTAGGGAGTGCCATACTGTGGGAGGGTCAGTGCCGAGGGAGCGCCGCACCGTGGGAGAGTCAGTGCTGAGGGAGAACGCCGACACAGGGAGAACGTGCAGACGCCTCACAGGCACTGATCCAAGGCTGGAATCGAGCCCCGGTCCCTGGCGCTATGCTGCAGCAATACTAACCACTGTGCCACCGCAAAGGAAGACGTAAATAATATCCCAGAAGTTCCAAGAGAAACAAGTTTCAGGAAGGAGCTGAAGGAAATCAATATCAGTCAAGAAATGGTTTTGAGTAAACCTTTTAGAACTGAGGTGAGGAGAAATTTCTTCACCCAGAGGGTGGGGAATGTGTGGAATTCACTCCTACAGAAAGTAGTTGAGACCAAAACTTTGTGTGATTTCAGGAAGAAATGAGATGTCGCTCTTGAGGCTAAAGGGATCGAGGGATATGGGGAGAAGGGGGGATCAGGATATTGAATTGGATGGTCAGCCATGATCAAAATGAATGGCAGAGCAGCTTGAAGGGCCAAATGGCCTCTTCCTGCTTCTAATTTCTATGTTTCTCTGAGTCTCAGAGCAGATGTATATGGCACTTCTGTCACACTATCACTGATACAAATAGAAATTCTGCTGATAAGAAATGATTCATAACTTGAAGCCAAAATGATTGCAACAGTCTATCCACCTGGGGTCTGTGACTGATCAGTAACATGAATTTCATTTTCTAGACCATTCCTCAAAGTTCCTACCTCGATTCCGGAGAAGGTGAGCTTATAAAACAACTTTTTGATTGGATTTCTTATTGTCACATGTATTGTGATACAGTGAAATGTATCGTTTCTTGCACACGATATAGACAAAGCATACCATTCATAGAGTACAAACGGAAGAAGGGTGTCATAGAGTCAGAGGTTTACAGCATGGAAACAGGCTCTTTGTCCATGCTGCCCATTTTGCACCACGAAGCTAATCCTAAATGCCCATGTTTGGCCAATATCCCTCTATACCCATCTTACTGATGTAACTATTCAAATACTTTTAAAAAAACAAAATTATACCTGCATCTACTACTACCTCTGGCAGCTTATTCCAGAACTCACCACCTTCTGGTGAAAACATTGCCTCTCTGGACCTTTTTGCATCTCTCTCCTCTCACCTTAAACCTGTGCCCTTCATTATTTTATTGATCTCTGTATGATCTCCTCTCAGCCTCCTACACTCCAGAGAAAAAAGTCCCAGTCTATCCAGCCTCTTCTTATAACTCAATCCAGCAAGTCCTGGTAGTATCCTAGTAAACCTTTTCTGCACTCTTTCTAGTTCAATAAAGGAGATAGTGCAAAATGTATTGTTACAGTCATAGCAAGGGTGTAGAGAAAGATCAGCTTAATGCGAGGTAGGTCCATTCAAAAGTCTGATGGCAGCAGGGAAGAAGGTATTCTTGAATCGATTGGTATGTGACCTCAGACTTTTGTATCTTTTCCTGATGGAAGAAGGTGGAAGAGAGAATGTCCGGGATGTGTGGGGGTCCTTAATTATGTTGGCTGCTTTTCCTGAGGCAGCGGGAAGTGTAGACAGAGTCAATGGATAGGAGGCTGGTTTGTGTGTTGGATTGGGCTTCATTCACAACCTTTTGTAGCTTCTTGTGGTCTTGGACAGAGCAGGATCCCATACCAAACTGCGATACAACCAGAAAGAATGCTTTCTATTGTGCATCTGTAAAAGTTGGTGACAGTTGTAGCTGACATGCCAAATTTCTTTAGCCTCCTGAGAAAGTAGAGGCATTAGTGGGTTTTCTTAACCATAACATCAACATGGAGGGATCAGAACTGGTTGCTGGTGATGTGGACACCTAAAAACTTGAAGCTCTTGACGATTCCACTTTGGCCCCAATAATGTAGATAGATGCATGTTCTCCACTACACTTCTGAGGTGGATGACAATCTCCTTCATTTTGCTGACATTGAAGGAGAGACTGGGGCATTCCATGACCAACTTGCAGCATCTGATATCAATTTTGTTTTCACCCATTAACAACCTCAATATATAAAAATCTCATGATGTTAAAATGAATCATTGACCCATGATCTGAATCAGGGATCGGAGTAGGCCACATGTCCCCTTGAGCTCTGTTTCCCATTCAATAAGATCACAGCTTGATCAGATTGTCTCTTCAACGTCACATTCCTGCTGACCCCCCGATCACCTCTCCCCCCCTTGTTAATCCAGAATCTGTTCACCTCTGCCTTAAAAAATATTCCCAGGCTCTGCCTCCACACTGCCTTCTGAGGAAGAGTTCCAGAAACTCAGCACAGTCTCAGCGAAAACAATTCCCTTATCAGCCTCTTATTTTTAAACAATGTCCCTCTCTATTTCCAGATTCCCCCACAAGAGGTGATATCCTTTCCACATCCATCCTGTCAATCTTCTATGGTCCAATCGAGTTGTCTCTCAATCTTCCAAACTCATTGGAAGATTGTGGATACAATCTTGGATTGTGGATACAAAACAGGCCTCTCCAACCTCTCCTCATTAGACAATCTGTCCATTCCTGGTGATAGGCTGGCAAACCTGCCAGTGATTGCCATTTGTGGATCAAATTCCAGATTCCCAAACCCTTTGGATGATTTGAGTGCAGGGATAGGGATGTTTTACTGCAATTGTACAGGGCGTTGGTGAGGCCATACCTGGAGTATTGTGTGCAGTTTTGGTCTCCTTATCTGAGGAAGGATGTTCCTTGCTATAGAGGGAGCACAGTGAAGGTTTACCAGGCTGATTCCTGGGATGGCAGGTCTGTCATATGAGGAGAGACAGTCTGTTAAGATTATATTCATTTTGGTAGGACAAACTTGAATGCGGATTACAGCGTCAGTGGCAGGGTTCTGAGGAATGTGGAGAAACAGAGAGATCTTGGGGTTCATGTTCACAGATCTCTGAAGGTTGCCACTCAAGTGGATAGAGCCGTGAAGAAGACTTATAGTGTGTTAGTGTTTATTAACAGAGGGTTTGAGTTTAAGAGCCGTGGGGTTATGCTGCAACTATACAGGATCTTGGTGAGACCACATTTGGAATATTGTGTTCAGTTCTGGTCACCTCACTATAAGGAGGATGTGAAAGTATTGGAGAGAGTGCAGAGGAGATTTACCAGGATGCTGCCTGGTTTGGAGATTAGGTCTTATGAGGGAAAAGTTGAGGGAGCTAAGGCTTTTTTCTTTAGAATGGAGGAGGATGAGAGGCCACTTAATAGAGGTTTATAAGATGATGAGGGGGATTGATAGAGTGGACGTGCAGGGACAATTTTCTCAGTGGATGTAGCTGTTATTAGGGGGCATAACTATAAGATTAATGGTGGGAGATATAGGAGGGATGTTCGAGCTAGATTCCTTACTCAGAGAGTGGTTGGGATGTGGAATGCACTGCCTGCTGGGATAGTGGAGTTGGACACTTTAGGATCTTTCAAGCGGTTATTGAATAAGCACATGGAGCACACCAGAATGTAGGGAATGGGATAGCTTGATCTTGGGTTCGGACAAAGCTCAGCACAACATCGAGGGCCAAAGGGCCTATACTGTTCTATGTTCTATATTCACTGAAGTTTAGAAGAGTGAGGGGAATTACATAGAAACTTATAAAATCCTAATGGGGTTAGGCAGTGTGGACTCATAAAGCATGTTCCCGATGGTGGGGGAGGGGGGGGTCCAGAACTAGGGGGTCAGAGTTTGGGGATAAGGGGGAAGCCTTTTAGAACTGAGGTGAGGAGAAATTTCTTCACCCAAAGGGTGGGGAATGTGTGGAATTCACTCCCACAGAAAGTCGTTGAGGCCAAAACATTGTGTGATTTCAAAAGAAATTAGATATCGCTCTTGGGGCTAAACAGATCAAGAGATATGGGGGAGGACGGGATATCAAGACATTGAATTTGACTTTCAAGCATAAGCATAATGAATGGTAGAGCAGACTCGAAGGGCTGAATATCTTCCTCCTGCTCTAGTTTCTATGTTTCAGTCCCCTTTATCCTAGGCTCCTCCCCCACTCCAGATGTATTTTATGTCTCACGTGAGTTGGGTCGATGGACTGTGCCTGTCTCGGATTTGTGAGACTGATTAGTTTCCATCTGACTGGTTTTGTCCATCTAACCTTGTTCACTCTGTCACAGCTTTAGTTTCAGATCGAAAGAAGTGGAGGACAGTCCTGTTTATGGAAATATCAACTACATTTACAGCGGTGAGTGATTTAGCTTCCTGTTCACACCTGTAGAGTCACATCTCGGTACTGAGTGAGAGGTGCACTGGCCCCACAGGCTGTTGATCCCGTAACTAATCCGACATCATCACTAATTCCATTTAAATCCATCTAATGTTTCCTGGACAAAGACATGGTAAAATTGTTTGTATAAAAAATGCTCATGTGCACTTGCACTCGCACGTATATATACTGACACACACAGTCACATATACCCTGATGCACACTCACACACACACATACACACACACTCACAACCACACACACGCAGAAACACACTCAGACTTGAAAAACAAAGAAAATTCCAGCACAGGAATTCGGCCCCTCTGAGCCTGCACCGCCCATACTGACCAACTGAACTAAAACCTCTAACCTTCCGGGGACCATATCCCTCTATTCCCATCCTATTCATGGATTTGTCCAGATGCCCCTTAAAAATCACTATTGTATCCGCTTCCACTCCCTTCCCCAGCAATAAGTGATACCCCTACTACCCTCTATGTAAAAAACCTGCCTCGTACATCTCCTTTAAACCTTGCCCCTCGCACCTTAAACCTGTGCTCCCGAGTAACTGATTCTTCCACTCTGGGAAAAAGCTTCTATCCACTCTGTCCATGCCCCTTATAATCTTGTAGCCTTCGATCAGGTCTCCCCTCAACCTCTGTCGTTCCAGTGAGAACAAACCAAGTTTCTCCAACCTCTCCTCATAGCTAATGCCCTCCATACCAGGCAACATCCCTCTTCAAAGCCTCCATATCCTTCTGGTAGTGACCAGAATTGAACACTATATTCCACATGCGGCTTAACTAAGGTTTTATAAAGCTGCAACATGACTTGCCAATTTTTAAACTCAATACCCCGGCCAATGAAGGCAAGCATGCCGTATGCCTTCTTGACTACCTTCTCCACCTGCATTGGACTTTCAGTGACTTGTGTACCTGTACACCCAGATCCTTCTATCAATATTCCTAAGGGTTCTGCCATTTATTGCATATTTCCTATCTGTATTAGACCTTCCAAAATGCATTACCTCACATTTGTCCAGGTTAGACTCCATCTGCCATCTCACTGCCCAAGTCTCTGCTGTATCCATTGATGGTCCTCATCACTATCCACAAATCCACCAACCTTTGACTTGTCCGCAAACTTACTAATCAAACCAGTTACATTTTCCTCCAAATTATTTATATATATTACAAACAGCAAAGGTCCCAGCACTGATCCCTGAGGAATGTCACTTGTCACAGTCCTCCATTCAGAAACATACCCTTCCACTGCTACTCTCTGTCTTCTTTGACCCAGCCAGTTCTGTATTCATCATGTCAACTCACCTCTGATCCCAAGTGACTTCATCTTCTGCACCAGTCTGCCTTGTGAAGGGCCTTACTGAAGTCCATGTAGACAATATCCACTGCCCTATCCTCTTCAATCATGTTCGTCACTTCCTCGAAAATCTCAATCAAGTTAATGAGACACAACCTCCTTTCACAAAACCATGAATCCTCTCACTAATACGTCCACTTATGTCCAAGTGGGAATAAATCCTGTCTTGAAAAATCCTGACCAATAATTTCCCAACACTGATGTAAGGCTCACTGGCCTGTAATTACCTGGATTATTCTTGCTACCCTTCTTAAACAAAGGAACAACATTGGCTATTCTCCAATCCTCTGAGACTCCTCTGTAGCCAGTGAGGATACAAAGATTTCTCTCAAGGTCCCAGCAATTTCCTCCCTTGTCTCTCTCCCATCAGGTCCTAGGAACTTGTCTACTTTAATGTTTCTCAAGAATTTCAATACCTCCTCTTTTTTGAGCTCAACATGACTTAAACTATCTACACAATCCTTCCCAGACTCATCATCCACCAAGTCCTTCTCTTTGGTGAATACTGACTGCAAGTACTCATGTAATATATCACCCATTTCCTCTAGTTCCAGATTCCCTCCCCCTCCTTGAGTGGGTCAACCCTGTCCCTGGCTACACTCTTGCTCTTTATATATGTATAAAAAGACTTGGAATTTTCCTTAATCCTGCTGGCCAATGATTTTTTGTTTGCTTTTGGCCCTTCTTACTCTCTGCTTGAGTTTTTTTCTACTTTCCTTGTATTCACACTCACTTTGTGTGTTCCCAGCCTCCTACCTTTGACAAATGCTTCCTTTTCCTCTTTGACTAGGCTCACAATATTCTTGTTATCCAAATTCCGTTCATCCTTACAGGACTCTCACACACTCACACACAGACTCTCACACACACTCACTCATATATACACACAGTCACTCATATATACTCACATTCACACTTACACTCATGCAGATAAACACACACACTCACTCATATATACTCACACTCACACTCATGCAGATAAACACACACACTCTCACTCACACTCACTCATATATACACACAGTCACTCATATATACTCACACTCACATTCACACTTACACTCATGCAGATAAACACACACACTCTCACTCACACACACAAACTCTCATGCAATCTTCAATCTCCCAGTATTCACGGCTGCTATTACATACCAATCCATCACTTCCTGTACTGTTATTACTCACTCATCATTCTGCTGGCTTCATCCCTGTGCTATCACAGTGAACACACCCTTGACTTACTCACTCAGACTCACCATTGTCTCTCCTCAGGGGTTGAGCAGCAGGGTGACGGGCAGTCACTGGATCCTGAAACAGGACGGAAGGTTGGTGTCGATGCTGAGTTGGGAATTCCTGTTCACCTTGACGATACGGCAATCTCAGTGTGAGGTTTGGGGAGGGGTGCAATGACATGTGGGATCTTGCATTGTGGGAGAGGGCTGCCTATTAATCTGCATAAAGCAGCTCGTTGTGATTTAATGCTATTCAGAGCATGGCACTCCTCGAGCCACACACAATGGACTTCCCCACAAACATCCAGCCCAGGCCCTCTGCTACTTGAAGGGATAGCTTGCTGCTCCTTCGCCCCACTCAACTGATGAAGGAGCAGAGCTTCAAAAGCTAGTGGCTTTTGCTACCAAGTAAACCTGTTGGACTTTAACCTGGTGTTGTGAGACTTCTTCCTGTGTTTATCCCAGTCCAATGTTGGCATTCCACAGCCTGAAGAGATTATCAGTACCTGGCACATGTGGCACATATGTTATTTATCATTCATCGGCCTGAATAAAATGTTGAGAGGAATAGATAGGGTGGACTCCCAGAGGCTATTTCTCTAAGTTGAAATGGTCACTACGAGAGGACACAGATTTCAGGTGCAGGGAAGCAAATACAGAGGAGATGTTAGGGATAAGTTTTTCACTCAGAGGGTGGTGAGTGAATGGAATCGGCTGCCATCGGAGATGGTTGAGGCAAACTCGCTGGGGTCTTTTAAAAGACTTCTGGATGAGTATATGGAAACGAATGGGTTAGGGGGTTATAGATAGGTCTGTGGATTGGTAGATATAGATGTGATCGGCGCAACTCGTGGGCCAAAGGACCTGTTTGTGCTGTATTGTTCTATGTTCTGAATAATATCCAGGTCTTGGACACAGATCGCTTCCAAACAGGACATAATTCCAGCTGAGCATTTTGCCATTTCTAAAGCTAATTGATGCAGAGATTTTTTAATTCATTTGTGGGACACGAGGGGAAGCAATGTGGTACAAGGACAGCATGAGGACATAAGAGGTGGCACCGTGGTTAGCATTGCTGCCTCATAGCGCCAAGGACACACATTCAATTCCCGGCTTGGGTCACTGTCTGTGTGGAGGCTGCACATTCTCCCCATGTCTGCATGAGTTTCCTCCAGGTGCTCCAGTTTCCTCCCACAGTTCAAAATCGGCATGGACTGGCCATGCTAAATTGCCCCTTAATATCAGAGGGATTAGCAGGGTAAATACATGGGGTTGTGAGGATATGGCTTCAGTGGGATCGTGATTGGTGCAGACTCAATGGGCTGAATGGCCTCCTGCTACACTGACAATTTTATGATTCTACGACACAGATGTCACTGGCTGGTCAGCATTTATTGCTCATCCCTAATTACCCTTGGAGAGTCATCCACATTTCTGTGGCTCTGGAGTCACATGTAGGCCAGACTGGGTAAGGACGGCAGATTTCCTTCTCTAACAGACATTAATGAACCAGATGGGTTTTCTAATAATTGACAATAGGTTTCATGGTCATCAGTAGATTCTTAATTCCAGATATGTTTATTCAACTCAAATTCCATCAGTGACTAGTGATGTGCCTCAGAGATCAGTGTTAGGACCACAATTGTTTATGATTTACATAGATGATTTGGAATCGGGGACCAAGTGTAGTGTGGCAAAATTTGCAGATGACACTAAGGTGGGCGGAAGAGCAAAGTGTGCAGAGGACACTGAAAATCTGCAAAAGGATATAGATAGTCTAAGTGTATGGGCGAGGGTCTGACAGATGGGGTACAATGCTACTAAATGTGAGGTCACCCATTTTGGTAGGAATAATAGCAAGGACTATTATTTAAATGGTAAAAAATTGCAGCATGCTGCTGTGCAGAGGGACCTGGATGTCCTTGTGTAAGATTAGTGGTGGGATTCAAACCCGGTCCCCAGAACGTGATCTGAGTTTCTGGATTAATAGTCCAGTGATTGTACCACAAGACCCTTTACCTCCCCTTAGAGTTGTAGATAATGGTCATTTATGATCACTCTTTCCCATCTGCGGGACAAAGAATAAAGAAAAGTACAGCACAGGACAGGCCCTTCAGTCCTCCAAGGCTGCGCTGATCATGATGCCCGAACTAAACTAAAAAAATCTTCTGCCCTCATTCATAAGAACATAAGAACTCAGAGCAGGAGTAGGCTATCTGGTCCTCCAAGCCTGCTCTGCCATTCAATAAGATCATGGCTGATCATTCTGTGGACTCAGCTCCACTTACCCACCTGCTCATCATAACCCTTAATTCCTTTACTGTTCAAAAATGTATCTATCCTTGCCTTAAAAACATTCAATGAAGTAGCCTCAACTGCTTCACTGGGCAGGGCATTCACAGATTCACAATTCTTTTTGAGAAGAAGTTCCTCTTCAACTCAATCCTAAATCTGCATTCCCTTATTTTGAGCTAAGCCCCCTAGTTCTAGTTTCACCTGCCAATGGAAACAACTTCCCTGCTTCTATCTTATCTATTCCCTTCATAACCTTATATGTTTCTATAAGATCTCTCCTCATTCTGAATTCCAGTGAGTATAGTCCCACTCTACTGATTGTCTCCTCATAAGCCAACCATCTCAACTCCAAAATCAACCGACTGAATCTCCTCTGCAACCCCTCCAGTGCCAGTCTATCCTTTCTCAAGTAAGGAGACCAAAACTGTACACAGTAACTCCAAGTGTGGCCTCACCAGCACCTTATACAGCTGCAACATAACCTCGCTGTTTTTAAACTCCATCCCTCTAGCAATGAAGAACAAAATTCCATTTACCGCCTTAATTACCTGCTGCACCTGCAAACCTTTCTTGCACAGCAAGATTCTTACACAAGGACACCCAGGTCCCTCTGCAATTTTTTACCATTTAATAATAGTCCATTTTGCTGTTGTTCCTACCAAAATGGGTGACCTCACATTTAGTAGCATTGTACCCCATCTGCCAGACCCTCGCCCACTCACTCAGACTATCTATATCCTTTTGCAGATTTTCAGTGTCCTCTGCACACTTTGCTCTTCCGCCCATCTTAGTGTCATCTGCAAATTTTGCCACACTACACTTGGTCCCCATTTCCTAATCATCTATGTAAATCATAAACAATTGTGGTCCTAACACTGATCCCTGAGGCACTAGTCACTGATCACCAACCAGAAACATACCCATTTACCCCCACTTTGCTTTCTGTTAGTTAACCAATCATATATCCGTGCTAATACATTAGGGGGGTAACACTGTGCACCTTTATCTTATATAGCAGTCTTTAGTGTGGCACCTTGTTCAGTGCCTTTTGGAAATCCAGACACACCACATCCACAGGTTCCCCATTCCCCATTACTGCGCATGTAATGTTCTCATGTCTGCATGGCTTTCCTCTGATTTCCTCCCATGGTCCAAAAGACTTGCTGGTTGGGATGCATTGGCCATGCTAAATTCTCTCTCATGTACCTGAATAGGCATTGGAGTATGGCGTAGGAATGTGGCAACTAGGGGATTTTCACAGTAATTTCATTGCAGTATTAATGTAAGCCTACTTGTGACACAAATAAACTTTAAACTTCTGCACCCAAAAGGATGTCTGTAAAACTCTGTGGGGCATGGTTCACCAGAGAATTTCCTGCTGAAAACAAGTCAAACAGGAAACTGGGGTTTCGTTTATTTATGCTTGCAAGTTCAGGGCGATGAACACTGGAGCTGGCAAAATATCTACTGCTGGAAAGTGATCTCCCTAGGACTTGCTGGAAACGTGAGAGTGGGTGGAGGGACTGAATTTCGCTCTTTCTTCCACGTGGAATTTACGAAGCTGGTTTCTGTGCGTTAACAGAACTGTGATATTTACACTGTCTCCCCTGTTGGTTCACAGCTTGCGCGTTTCCTGTCCCTGACCTATATTATACACTGCAATCGCTGAGCACGCTGACAGTGGGAATTCACCAAGGGAGGCAAGCGTCACTGGGGTTCACGGTGTCCAGTGGCGCCCGGTTGCTGTAATCCTGATTTGACCCAACAGGCTAGCCTGGACACTGCTTCCCAATTCTACAGGACCATATGACTTAGGAACAGAATTAGGCCACTCAGCCCATCGAGTCTGCTCCACCATTCAATCAGGGCTGATATTTTTCTCATCCCCATTCTCCTGCCTTTTCCCAATAATCCTGACTCCTTTATTAATCAAGGGATCATCCAGTGACCACTGCTGGATTCTGGGTCTGAAATGCACTGCAGCGAAGACACCTACTGCATATGGGTGCCAAGCTTGTCCTTGTGAACATGACCATACTGGATCAATTCTGGGAGTGTTTGATGGGGAAATGTAGAGGGAGCTTTACTCTGTATCTAACTCCGTGCTGTACCTGTCCTGGGAGTGTTTAATGGGCATAGTACAAAAGGAGTGTTATTCTGGATCTAACTTGTGCTGTAGCTGTCCTGGGAGTGTTTGATGGAGGACAGTATAGGGGGAGCTTTACTCTGTATCTAACCCGTGCTGTACCTGTCCTGAGAGTGTTTGATGGGGACAGTGTAGAGGGAGCTTTACTCTGTATCTAACTCCGTGCTGTACCTGTCCTGGGAGTGTTTGATGGGGACAGTGTAGAGGGAGCTTTACTCTGTATCTAACCCGTGCTGTACCTGTCCTGGACAGTGTAGAGGAGCTTTACTCGTATCTAACCGTGCTGTATGTCTGGGATGTTTGTGGGGACAGTTAGAGGAGCTTTACTCTGTATCTAACCCTGTGCTGTACCTGTCCTGGGAGTGTTTGATGGGGACAGTGTAAAGGGAGCTTTACTCTGTACCTAGCAGCACGTCAGGATTTATAAGGTGTACATGAGAACGTGTCAGGATTTCCAAGGGTCCCTGGGAAGTATGTCAGTATTTACAGCGGGTTCCCGGGGAGTGTGTCAGTCTTTACAGGGGATCTCCGAGAATTGTGTAGTATTTACAGAGGTCCTCCGGGGAGTGTGTCAGTAATTACAGCAGTGTCCGGGAAGTGTGTCAGTATTTACAGGGGATCCCCGAGAAATGTGTCAGTGTTTACAGGGACTCCCCAGTGGAGTGTGTCAGTTTTTACAGGGGGTCCCCGAGGAGTGTGTCAGTACTGACAGAGGGTCCGTGGGGGAGTGTGTCAATATTTACACGGGATCCCTGGGACTGTGTCTAGGGGGTTCCCCAGGGTGTGTGTCAGTATTGACAGGGGTTTCTCTGGGAGAATGTTAATATTTACAGAGGACCCTTGAGGAATGTGTCAGGGCTCTCATTCACTCTCTTCCCACAGGGCAGCATGCCACGGCAGATGTGTTATGCCAAGCTCGATCTGGCATCTACCCGGGACCACCGAGGCAGGAAGTTGACCAAGACACAGTACGCCGAGACCCTGGACATGTTGAAGAAAAGTCGGGCAGACAGGAAAGCTCAGCAAGGGGTCCTGGGGATCCCTGCCAGCAACTCCCTAAGTAGGACTCTGCCCAACTTCCTGGTGAGTGGGGATCTGGAGCCATCCGAACTTTATGCTTCGGTGCATACAGGCAAAACAGAAGGCAAAGTGCAACGCCTGGAGTATGTTAACAAGGAATGCCTGAAAATCTAACCAATCACACTGCATCATGGACCGATACTTCAGTCACAACCTCCCTCTAATATAGCCCAATATTACTCTCCTGTTGGGAATACATAACCCAAATCCCGTGGCTCTGCATATCTGCACAAAGTCCAAACATGAATCTTGCTGACTGTTATCATGAGAAAGACAGCAGCTGATTTACACACAGCAAGATTGCATTAGCAGCAATGGCTCATTTCAGCAGTGTTACTTTTGAAGTAAACACTGTTTCTGTACCTACTGGATTCCAGTCCCAACACCACGGCATCAACAAAACCTGAGAAAATAGCATTGCTCGCACTATGTTCATTGAGCTTTTTTTTCTGTTTTATAAAGATATCAGCAGGCTATTCCTCCATTTGATATTGGCCCCCATACTCTCAAAACCCAGGTCCAGATTAAAGGAAGAGTGGGGGCAAATTTCCATTGATTGCATGAATAACCTGGACAGCCTACTCACTGCTCCCCATGAAATCAGACACTGCAGAGGGAGCATTATTTTGTACCTAACCCCGTGCTGTACCTATCCTGGGAGTGTTTGATGGGCGGACAGTGTAGAAGGAGCTTTACTCTGTATCTAACCCCGTGCTGTACGTATCCTGGGAGTGTTTGATGGGGTGACAGTGTAGAGGGAGCTTTACTCTGTATCTAACCCCGTGCTGTACCTATCCTGGGAGTGTTTGATGGGGGGACAGTGTAGAAGGAGCTTTACTCTGTATCTAACCCCGTGCAGTACCTGTCCTGGGAGTGTTTGATGGGAGGACAGTGTAGAGGGAGCTTTACTCTGTATCTAACCCTATGCTGTACCTGTCCTGGGAGTGTTTGGTGGGGACTGTGCTTACATTGTAATTGAGCAGATACTGGAAGTGGATAACAGCTGGGTTGCCTCACGTGAACAAATGCAAAGATTCAAGCAGATTAATTGTAGTTCTATGAACGCCTGAGTAAATGTTAAGAATGAATGTATATGTTTGTGCTTAGTAACTCTGTATAGCTAGTGATTTGTGCATTGTGTAATATCATGCTTCCATTTTCCAAAACGAAAGGAATTAATTTTTAATAAAACATCAACTTAAGACTGAATTAACTTTTGGAAATGGTCCCCACCAAAACCTGATCGCACTGTGGGACAGGGACTGGGTCTTGGATCTGGGTCCAGGTGGAGATGATGAATGCTATCGTGTGATTTCTCTGATCACTGGATGAAGCTTTGGCCTGATCGCTGGGAAGCAGCGTTTGGGAAGAGTGACTTTGTGTTTGAAGGATTCTGTACATCCACAGACCGGTGGAGAAGTTTCACTTGCACTTCCTGCTTCTATTTATGCCACATTTGCACTGTTTGTTTCTGGTTGGGGGTGGGGTGGGGGGGAGCAGCGGTGGCGTCATCAGCAGTCTGCGGGAGAAAGAGAGCTATTGTCCTTCTTTGAAAAGTTCCCCGACTCCAATGAGATCCTGTGTTTAAGCAGAAATATTCAGGGTAAATGGGGAAAAGAGTAGCAGCACAAAGGCCAGGGAATGTTGCAACCTTTCCCCCTGCAGTAGGTAGACAGCTCCCCTCCCCCAGAGAGAGTACACTCTCACCATCAGTGTTCCTGATGGTGCGATGTCTGTCACCAGGACAATCCATGATGTAGAGATGCATGCGTTGGACTAGGGCAAACACAGTAAGAAGTCTGACAACACCACGTTTAAATTCAACCAATTTATTTGACAGTAAATGCACAAGCTTTCAAGGTTATCCTCTTTGTCACCCAAAAGCTTGTGAGTTTACTGTCAAATAAATCCATTGGTGTTGTCAGACTTCTTACCAGGACAATCCTTCACGTGATTGAGGGAGAGGGAAATCCTGGAAAGGGATTCCCTCAGGCATCTCTTGATTCATGGAGACTGCAATGTCACTGAGCTATGAATCCAGAGACCAGGCTAATGCTCTGGGGGACTTGGGTTCAAATCCCAGCGTGGCAACTGATGGAATTTAAATTCAAGTAATTAAATCTCAAATCAAAAGCTGGCGACAGTGATCATGAAACTACCATTGACTGTGGTAAAAACCATCTGGATCACTTATGTCAAAGAAGAACAAAGAACAAAACAGCACGGGAAACAGGCCCTTTGGCCCAACGAGTCCGCGCCGCCACCTCGATGTTCCCACTTCTACCCGTAATCCCTGTCTATGTTTATAGATCTATGGATTGAAACCAAATTTGAGAAAATTTAGGGAGAATTTGTTTTGCCAATTAGCCTAAGAACACATCTTTGGGATGTGGGAGGAGACCGGAGCACCTGGAGAAAACCCAAGCAAGCACAGGGAGAATGCACAAACTCCCACAGACACAGGCCCAAATCCATGTATCTGCACAGCACAGCAATCTGTCATGTTGCCCATCAAATGGTCCAGGTCAAGCGTATATTAACAACGTGATGCACTAGGATACTCTCAAAAACGTCCTTTCAGGAAATCTGCTACCCTTACCTGGTCTGGCCTACACGAAACGCCAGATCCCATACAGTAACGTGGTTGACTCTTAACTGCCCCTCTGGAATGACCCTAGTGAGATACTCAGTTCACGCGGGTGTTAGCGATGGGCAACAAATGAACAATTAAACAGGACAACACTTCCAACATTGCAAGAGCCAGCTTCATTTTTCATCTTTAATATTCATTTTTAGCAGCAAGATATCCAAACAGGTCACTGCTCATTATGGTGCTGCCATAATTACTCAACTCACAGACAATGAAGGAGGTGGGTCTACAATGGCACCCTGGAGAATGGGGAGAGCATCCAGGTGTGTGTGTGTGTGTGTGTGTGTGTGTGTGTGTGTGTGTGTGTGTGTGTGTGTGTGTGTGTGTGTGGTGTGTGAGACACATGTGATGTGATGGACCAATTGTTTTTGTGGGGTGATACCTGAACCCAGAAGCTTGGGATAAAGGACACAAGTGTTACCCACAGAATCATGGCTGACAAGGGGCACATACAGGGCAAACTCGAAATACCACCCTTCCACAAAACACGTGTCAATGGAACTCTGTCTGATCCTGGACTGGGATTGTTTGAGTCAGTTAGACTTTGCAGGGCTGTAGAAAAACAACAACAAAGTGCACTGTTAGCCTCTGGCAGGCTAAGATTGTTGTCAGTGAGGAGAGTTGGCATCTACCAGTAGCAGTATTAAGAAGAGGCAAGAATCGGCTGTCAGGGCCAATCTTGGGCACTTTCTTCACGGGAAGCTGTGCATTGGCAACATTCCACCGTGGATTTTCTGTCGTGTTTCTCGATGTTAGGCTTCAACTGCCCTGTTTCCCACCACCCCTCCAGCTCCAAGATGTTGCAGTTCCTGAGGTACCCAATGCTGGGGGACTGGGAAGAAAGGCCATTCAATCTCTGAAGCCATTACTTCCTTTTCCGCCTCACCACCGTCCAGCCATCCTGTGGCGGCTCCTCTGCGGTGCTGGGTCCTGCTTGCTGCTGGTAGCTGGCCTCTTCGTTGGGAGGCTGAGGGTCACAATCCATCGCCTGTTGATAGAGAGGGGAGGTGGTGAAGTGACTCGAGGCTACCAACCCACAAGATTGGCACAGTGCCCACTCCCTGGACAGAAATCATGCTGGCACTTTGATGCCACGCCTCATCCTGCCTCCATCCTGTCATCCAGGAAATGAGAGGTGGGTAAGCACCCCTTACCCACAGCAGAGACTGGCAGGAAGCCCAGCCCTGCCCCCTGCGGAGTCTGACACTATCCCAGGTGAGATAGAGTTGGGGCCAGACACCAGAAACAGAGCTTTGATACCTGTATAATATACCAAAGAGGCCATTCACCTCTCGCCATCACAAGGCAACTGTGTCCACCCCCCTCCCCTCACCCTGCACGATGCAATTGACATTTCGACATGGCCATCCAGAATAGACATCCATTAAAACGATCCTCTCTTTAAAAGGTTTCACACATACTTCCATCTCGTCGTCCTCCTCCTCTTCGCTGTCCTCACTGCCAGCCTCAATTCCTGGGCTCTGCCCTTGCACCACGTTCAGCTTCGTGCTGCTCTTCCTCTGTGCCAGCCTGCTGATGTGACCTGTGACCTCAGCTTCCTGGCCCCTCTGACACAGCCTAAAGAAGGTCCTGATCTGCACAGCCACCTGAGGGAGAAGCCGCACACACGGGGAAAGTTAGGGCAGTGAGCTGCAGGCAAGGTCCCACGCCTCCAAAAGCAGCTATAAATATTGGAGGAGGCAACACAAGCTGGGAGCACCATCTCAGAATGGGCAGCTGAAGGGGAGATTTAGTCCAGGTGCTTCGAAAGGTTCCAGTTTAAGGAAAACCGATGACAATTAGAGGGACAGAGATTTACTGAGGCCACCTTTGGAGTACTGCCTGAATCCAGGACGGGGTGGGAAGGGGGGTGGTAGTTGTGCATGGGTCCATGTGGGTGGGCAGGGAGTGTGTGTGTGTGTGTGTGGGGGGGGGGGGGGGGGGGGGGGGGGGGGTGTTGAGGGAGGTATGAGGGTCTGGGACACTTACCTCTGATAAGCTTCCATCTTCTACCACAGTGTCAAATTCATTGTACAGCAGGTCAGCCAGCAGCTCCTCCACTTCCTCAGCATCCAGCTCAACTGCAGGGATGGAAAAATATGAAATAAACAGAGGATTCAGTAACCTGGATAACATCTAGTACATGGCTGCTTTTCATTCACTTGTGGGACACAGGCATCGTTGCACTTGAGAAGGTGTTGGTGAGCTTCCTTCTTGAATCGCTGTGATCCACGTGCTGCAGGTTAACCCACAATGTCATTAGAGAGGGAATTCCAGTGACTGCAAAGGAACGGCGAATTATTTCCAAGTCAGGATGGTGAGTGGCTTGGAGGGGAACTTGCAGGTGGTGGTGTTCCCATTTATCTGATGCCCTTGTCCTTCGAGATGGAAGTGGTCATGGATTTGGAAGGTGCTAGGGATCTTTGGTCAATTATTGCAATGTATCTTGTAGATAGCACATAGTGCTGCTACTGAGCATTAGTGGTGGAGGGACTGAATGTTTGCAAATGTGCTGGCAATCAAACAGACTGCTTTATCCTGGATGATGTTAAGTTTGAGTGTTGTTAGAACTGCACCCATCCAAGGCAAGTGGAGAGTATTCCATCACACTCCTGACTTGTGCATTGTAGATCAGCTTGGGCTGATAAATAGCAAGAAACATTCATGCCACACAAGTGCCAGACAATGACCATCTCCAACAACAGAATATCTAACCATTACCCCATGACATTATCATCACTGAATTCCCCACCCACTGTCAACATACTGGGGGCGGGGGGGGAGGAGGAATGTTAACATTAACCAGGTACTGAATTGCATCAGCCACATAAACACTGTAGTAGGTCAGAAGTTGAGAATACTGTGGCGAGTAACTCACTCTTGACTCTCCAAAACCTATCCACCATCTACAAGGCACAGGTTAGGAGTGTGATGGAATACGCTCCATTTGCCTGGATGAGTGCAGCTGCAATAACATTCGAGAAGCTCAATACCATCCAGGACAAAGAAGCTTCACTCGATTGACCGATTAACCACAAACATTCATTCCCTCCACCATCAACGCACAGTAGCAGTCATGTGTGCCATTTATAAGATGCATAAAGTGACTCAGCAAAAATTCTCAGACAGCATCTTCCAAACCCATGACTATCAAGGACAAGAACAATAAATATCTGGGAACACCCCCACCTGAAGGTTCTCCTCCAAGCTACCCATCATCCCAACTTGGAAATATATCACCGCTCCTTCACTGTTGCTGGGTCAAAATCCCAGATCCCCAGACCTCCCTCCAATCAGTGCCGTTGGTGCATTTACACCACATAGGGACTGCAGTGGGTTCAAGGTGGCTCATCCACCATCTTCTCAAGGGGGCAAATCGAGAAGGAGCAATAATTGCTGGGCCTGTCCAGTGGTGTCCACGCCCCTCGAATGGGTAGAAAACATTCCCTATCATGTGTTACAATTTGAAATTGCCACATTGTGGAATCCAGGAATTGTCCTGGATAATCTAGACTGCACAGCCTCCACGAGACTTCACCAGGCTGATGCCTGCACTCGCTGGGTTCCACCATTGATATCTGCTCTGATAATGGCGAGAGAGTTGTTATGCAAATGTATTAAGGGGCACAGGCAAAGATTGCTCCATGGAGTTAGGTCACAGATTAGCCATGATTTCAATGAAGGACCGAACACGCTCAAGGGGGCTTTCCTGTGCAACAGGCTTGAAAATTGAGCTGAATGGGCCTTCTCCTGTTTCTGCGTAACAGGTTGGAGAGAGCGGATGAATGGCGTTCCGACACCAAAGTCCGAGGAGTGGTAGATAGTGAAGAGGGGTGTTCTAGTTTGCAGAGAGACTTGGACAAGTTGCAGAGCTGGGCCGAGAGGTGGCAAATAGAGTTTAATGTGGAAAAGTGTGAGGTAATTCACTTTGGCAGGAAAAACAAATGTGTAGAGTATAGAGCTAATGGTAGGACTCTTAATAGTGTTGATGAACAAAGGGATCTTGGTGTATGTGTGCATAGATCCCTGAAAGTTGGCAATCAAGTCGATAAGGTTGTTAAGAAGGCATATGGAGTCTTAGCTTTTATTGGTAGGGGGATTGAATTTCGGAGCCGTAACGTCATGTTGCAACTGTACAAAACTCTAGTGCGGCCGCACTTGGAGTATTGTGTGCAGTTCTGGTCCCCGCATTATAAGAAAGATGTGGAGGCATTGGAGAGGGTACAGAGGAGGTTTACCAGGATGTTGCCTGGTATGGAGGGCAGGTCTTATGAAGAGAGGCTGAGGGATTTGAGGTTGTTTTCGTTAGAAAGGAGGCGGCTAAGAGGGGACCTTATTGAAACATATAAGATGATTAGAGGTTTAGATAGGGTGGACGGTGATAGCCTTTTTCCTAGGATGGAGAAAGCTAGCACGAGGGGACATAGCTTTAAATTAAGGGGTGGTGGTTTTAGGACAGATGTCAGAGGTAGGTTCTTTACCCAGAGGGTGGTAAGGGTATGGAATGCCCTGCCTGCGTCAGTTGTAGATGCGCCAAGTTTGGTGGCATTTAAGAGATTAGTAGATAAGTTTACAGATGAAAAGGGAATGGTTTAGGTTAGAGAGTCACTGCTTGTTCCTAATTGGTCGGCGCAACATCGAGGGCCGAAGGGCCTGTTCTGCGCTGTAATGTTCTATGTTCTCCTATTCCTGCATAACAGGCTCAAAAGAGAGAGAGGGGCTGAATGCCCTCCTGTTATTAGGCTGCCTGTCCAGTGGGGGCACTGCAGCATAGTGAGTTGCAGTGTGACAATTACAGACAATCTTCGTTAGAAATGTCTCCAATTGGATTGGTTCAATTCGAGCAAGCCTAGCCTTGTAACACTACAAAAATATTACTGAAAATCTTCCACAAAGCATTTATTTTCCAGCAATTGCCCTGCCTGCATATGACATGCAATTCTGTCATGGTAACACTCATTGCTTATACTGTGGAGTATTGTTTCTACATTCTCTCTCTCAAGCTTGCTCCAATTCTCTGGCTAGGGACCAGGAATACCTTCCCCACACAGGACAGTAACCATTCATCACCTTCCCAAGGGGAATCCAGGGATGGATAATGCATGGTCACTTTGCCAATGGCACCCAGATCTCCAGAATAAATATCTTCACTCATCTGGTAAGATGCTCTTTCAGCGATTGGGGCTCCTTCTGAACACTCTGCTTCTGCACTGTAGGGATTCCAGAGTGCCGATGGAAGCTTTTTGACTCATTGAGTTGACATGGACTCTCCAAAAGAACACTTTACCCGGGCACTACCTCGCCATCCAACCCTGGAGAGTATCAATATTCTCAAATGTTGCACTCATCTACACTGGGCAGTACAGTGGTTAGCTCTGCTGCCTCACAGCATCAGGGACCAGGGTTCAATCCCCGGCTTGAGTCCCTATCTGTGCGGAGTCTGCACGTTTGTTCCATGTCTGGGTGGGATTCCTCCGGTTTCTTCCCACAGTCTAAAAGATGTGCTGGTTAGGATACATTGGACGTGCTAAATTCTCCCTCAGTGTACCCAAACATGTGCCTGAGTGTGGTGACCAAGGGATTTTCACAGTGACTTCATTGGTGTGTTAACGTAAACCTACTTGTGATGAATAAATAAAGTTAAAAAAGGGGCATTCGGCCCTCTCTGAAAGAACTGTGGACAAAGTGTTGCGAGTGCAGCCAAGATTCTACACGCACCACGAACAACTGGTTACTTGGTAGTTTCGAAGTGGGAATTTGTGGTGGGAGGCAGTGACAACTCACCATTGTCGCAGAAATATTGCACCACAGCGGTGACCATCCAGTCTGCTTTTTCCTGGGAGTCAGTCCCACCGAACCCATTTTCCACAGCCACCTGCAATTCAGCAACAAGAGGGACACGTCAACTCTCCAAGCCAAGGAGCATCTCACCTTCCCTTCACTCTTTAAGGTGCTAACTCTTAGGTGGACGCTAGGGCGCTCCCTCGGCACTGAGCCTCCCACCGTGCGGCACCTCCCCTGACACTGACCCTCCCACCATGCGGCACTCCCTGAACACTGACCCTGCCGCAGTGCGGCGCTCCCTCAGCACCGCCCCTGTGCACAGTGGCACAGTGCCTCAGCGCCAGGGACCCAGGTTCCATTCCCAGCTTAGATCACTGTCTGTGCAGAGTCTACATGTTCTCTCCATATTCTCTCCATATCTGCGTGGATTTCCTCCAGTTTCTTCCTACAGTCTGAAAGATGTGCTCGTTAGGTGCACTGACTGTGTTAAATTCTCCTCAGTGTACCCGAACAAGTGCCCAAGTGTGGCAACTAGGGGATTTTCACAGTAACTTCATTGCAGTGTTAATGTAAGTCTATTTGTGACATAAATAAATTTATCAACATGGGAATCAGGTCAACGAAGCTATTGACTGAGCTGCTCCTAAGACAAAAGGTGATGGGTTTGATTCATTACAGCACAGCAACATCGTGTCTGTACCAGCATCAAACACCTATCCATTCAAATCCTATTTTCCAGCACCTGACCCTTAGCCTTGTATGCTATGGTGTTTCAAGTATTCATTTAAATGCTTCTCAATTGATGAGAGGGTTACGGCCTCAGGGGAGGCAGTGGTATAGTGCTATTATCATTGGATTATTAATCCACAGAGCCAGGGTGAAGCTTTGCAGACTCGAGTTCAAATCTTGCAGATCTCGAAATTTAAAATTAAAAAAATCTGGAATTAAAAATCTACTATGACCATGAAACCATTGTTGATTGTAGGGAAAACCCATTTGGGTCACTAATGTCCTTTAGGGAAGGAAACCTGCTGTCCTTACTCAGTCTGGCCTACATGTGATTCCAGAGCCACAGCAATGTGGCTGACTCTCAACCGATTTCCACGGGCACCTAAGGATGAACAATAAATGCTGGCTAGCCAGCGATGCACATGACACATAAATGAATAAATTTTAAAAAGCAGCTTTTCAGGTAGCAGATTGTGAAATTCCCTTTGAATTTGGCTTCAAATCTATGCCTGCTGATCATTGACCTCTCCAGTTAGAGGAGCTATTTCTTCCCACGTCTGTCCCTCAATTTTGTAACACCCTCGATCAGGTTTCCCCCTCAGCCTTCTCTGGGGAAATAACACCAGCCTCTCTTCGTATCAGCTCGGGAAAACAGCAGAGAGGAGCTCATGATTTCCATTCTGATATAATCTTCACTCACTCCTTTCCTTATCTATGAATGGTATGCTTTGTCTGTATAGTATACAAGAAATAATACTTTTCACTGTATGTTAATAATCTGACAATAAATCAAATGTATACAATGGCCTCTTCATGAAGAAGTTGTCCCTCAGGTCCC
This sequence comes from Sphyrna mokarran, assembly GCA_024679065.1. NCBI lineage: Eukaryota > Metazoa > Chordata > Chondrichthyes > Carcharhiniformes > Carcharhinidae > Sphyrna > Sphyrna mokarran. The sequence continues at coordinate 84,516,451 of JAGIQG010000013.1, read as the reverse complement.
TTGGAAATCTTTCTCCTCTAACCTGACAATTATGCCCTCTCTGATACCAAATAAAACATAGAGATATATAAAATGGAAACAGGCCCTTCGGCCAATTCATCCATGCCAACCAAGTTTTGTGAACAGAACGAGTCCCACATGCCTCTAAACCTTTTCCATCCATGTACCTGTCCAAATGTCTTTTAAATGTTGTAAGTATACCCATTTCCAATATTTCCCCTGGCAACACATTCTTAGTATCTTTTCTGGATGTACCACAGCTTGGTACGGTTCTTGCTCTACCCAGACCACAAAAAATTACAAAGGGTCATGAACATAGCCCAATCCATCACACAAGCCAGCCTCCTCCCATCCATTGATTTCTACTGCCTCAGAAAAGCAGCCAGAATAACCAAGGACGCCACCTACCCCAGACCTTCTCTCTTTCACCTGCTTCCATAGGAAAAAGATACAAAAGTGAGGTGACGCACCAACCAATTCAAGAACAGCTTCTTCCCTGCAGCTGTCAGACTTCTGAATGGACTTACCTTATACTAAGTTGATCTTTCTCTGCACTCTCATTATGAATGTAACACTACGTTCTGTACCCTCTCCTTTATGAATGAAGAAGCCTTTCCTTCTCTATGAAGCCTTGGCTGTAAAGCGCACAAAAATTTATACTTTTCACTGTATGTTAATACATCTGACAATAATAAATTCAATAAACAAACCAGCCTCTTGTAAAGTTGTCCCTCAAGCCCCTTTGAAACCTTTCTCCTCTAACCTGACACCTATTCCCTCTATGTTCTGCACTATCGCACCTGGGTCACAGGGTCATTGATGTGGAGATGCTGGTGTTGGGCTGAAGTAAACACAATAAAAAGTCTCACAACACCAGATACAGACTCACATTCTAATCAGTAAACTGTGTGTGCCTTTTATATGTTCTGTTTGTGATCAGAAATCCCGAAGGGGCAGGGTTCCGAAAGCTAGTGACGTTTACTATCAAATAAAGCTGTTGACCTTGAACCTGGCGGTGAGACTTCATTCCGTGTCACAGGGTCAACCAGGGAGCAAAGTTCACTAGCCGCCTAGCAGTTTGGTGACACCATTTCCGGTTCTCCTCACTCCTAACGTCACCTCCGACTCAGCTCGCCGCCTTGCCGGGCCGCCATCTTCTTCCCACGCTTATTTTTCCCCCCCAACCTCCACAATTCGCGGCTCCACTCTTTTCTTAACAGGAAGCTACCATCCGCTTCCGCTCATCCTTTCCTTTTCCGTATTGTTTATACCTGCAAAGCGGGCCAGGACTCCAGGGCGCTCCGGACACTCTCAGTGAACAACCCTCCGTTCCCCTCCTTCAGCGCCGCCATGGCAGCTGCTGGCCGGCAGGAGAAGCTTCTGAGTATGCGCAATAATGGCGAACGCGCTTGCAGAACATGCGTGTGGACGGCGGCCGTTCCTAACACGTGCGCAGTAACGGAGGCTGCCGCTTGCGGAGCATGCGTGTGGACGGCGGCCGTTCCTAACACGTGCGCAGTAATGGAAGCTGCCGCTTGCGGAGCATGCGTGTGGACGGCGGCCATTCCTAACACGTGCGCAGTAACGGAGGCAGCCGCTTGCGGAGCATGCGTGTGGACGGCGGCCGTTCCTAACACGTGCGCAGTAACGGAGGCTGCCGCTTGCGGAGCATGCGAATGCTGACGGCGGGCCGGCTCCTGAGCATGCGTGGGAATGGCGACCCACCCCCCCTTTCGGAGCATGCGCAAAAAGACCTTCTCTGCGATGAAGGTATGGTTGAGCAGGCGTGCGGCAGCCGTGGATTTGTTCAAGTCAGTAAAGTTTGACAACACCAATTTTAAATCCAACCGATTTATTTGATAGTAAATCTGCGAGCTTTCGGCGTTTATGCCTTCGTCAGGCGTCAGAACACCTCATTCGCCTGACAAAGGCACAAACGCCAAAAGCTCGCAGATTTACTATCAAATAAATCGGTTGGATTTAAAATTGGTGTTGTCAAACTTCACTGAGTTTACCCCAGTCCAACGCCGGCATCTCTACATCATGACTACTGTGTTCAAGTCCCCACAGCTTACCTGAATGGTTATTCAATCCTCCGAAACCACTGCCTCCTAGCCACCAGGAGAAGAAACTGCAGGTACCTTCAATGGCCGAATCCTGCCAACGTCACCCCTCCTGAAGGCCTTGCCGTATGTTTGGACAAGTCTTCAGGATCTTTTGGTGACCAGTTGCAACCCTCACTATGGTGTATAACTGAGTAACACAAACTTGAAGGAGGCCATTCCTGTCCCGTTGCCCATTCCTGTCCCGTTGCCCATGCTTGCCCATTGACCAAACTGTCCAAATTTATCCTGTTGACTTGTCTTTGTCAATAGCTCTGTAAATGTTTGTTTTCTTCAATGTTCAAGTCCCTCAGTAACTTTGCCTTCTGCTTACCTCTGATCTGTGAGCTCCTCCATTCAGAACGAGACCATCATGTCTGCACCAAGTGCCATCCCCTGCCACCTTCTTTTTCAGATAATGATCCAATTCCCTCTTAGCTATCCCTGTCTCCGCCGCATTCTAAAACAGCGTTCTCCCAATCCTAACCACTCACTATGTGAAAAGTTTCTCCTCGTATCCACTTTGGTTCCCAATCCTTTCACCAGTGGGAACAGTTTCTCTTCCTCTCTACTCTATCCCACACTCACCCCAACCACATCTCATGATTTTGAATTCCTCAATCAGATCTCCACCCTGACTTCCCTCCTCCAAGGAGAACAATCGCAACTTCTAAAATCTAACCTTCTCGTCCTGGGACTCGTTCTCTACATCCTCTCTAAAGCCATCACAAACTGCCCTGGTGGCCCCACGCTGACATGTAATTAAGAAAGTCACCAACGCCTTTACTTTCTAAGAAGACTAAGGAAATTTGGGATGTCAGCTACAACTCTCACCAACTTTTATAGGTGCACCATAGAAAGCGTTCTAAAAGTGCGGTCAGCAGACTATTTTGGCCCATCACATGTCCCCATTATTTACATCACTCCACCATTTGGCCTGTGCCTGGGGAGTCCTAATCTCTGGGATTCCCTCCCTAAACCTCTCCACCTCTCGCTCTTTTTCTTGCTATCTTTCTCCCTCATACTGTCTTTCTCGCCTTCCCTCTCTTTCCTCCTTTAAAATGTTTCTCTCACCTCTATGACCAAATATTTGGTTCACTAGCTGGGAAGGGACAAGAATAAGGGGTATTTTGATTTGATTTATTATTGTCAAATGTATTAACTTGGAGTGAAAAGTATTGTTTCTTGTGCACTATACAGGTCATAGCATACCTTCCACAGAGAAGGAAAGGAGGAGTGCAGAATGTAGTGTTGTAGTCATAGCTAGGGTGTAGAGAAAGATCAACTTAATATAAGGTAGGTCCATTTCAAAAGTCTGACGGCAGCAGGGAAGAAACTGTTCTTGGGTTAGTACATGACCTCAGACTTCATATTTTTTTCCCCGAAGGAAGAAAGTGGAAGACAGAATGTTCAGGGTGCGTGGCGCCCTTAATTATGCTGGTTGCTTTTCCCAAGGCAGCGGGAAGCGTAGACAGAGTCAATGAATGGGAAGTTGGTTTGTGTGATGTATTGGGTTACATTCATGACCTTTTGTAGTTCCTTGGGCAGAGCAGGAGCCCATACCAAGCTGTGATACAACCAGAAAGCATGCTTTCTATGGTGCATCTGTAAAAGTTGGTGAGTCATAGCTGACATGCCAAATTTCCTTAGTCTTCTGAGAAAATCTAGGCGTTGGTGGGGCTTTCTTATCTATAGTATCGACATGCATGGGGCAGAAATAGGACAAGTTGATGAATTGAACGCTTAAAAACCTGAAGCTCCTGACCCTTTCTACTTTGTCCATGTTGATGTAGACAGGAATATGTTCTCCTTTAAGCTTCCTGAAGTCAATGACAATCTCTTTCATTTTGCTGACATTGAGGGAGAGATTAGTTTTGCTGCACCAGTTTACCAGATTCTCTATTTCATTCCTGCATCTGTCTTATTGTTTTTTGAGATCTGACCAACAACAGTGGTGTCATCAGCAAACTTGAAAATTGAGTTGGGGGGAATCTGGCTGCACAGCTATAGGTGTATAAGGAGTATAGTAGGGGGCTGAGAACACAGCCTCGTGAGGCACCAGTCTTGTCTCAAGGTATGGGGCAGGCCATTTAGGATGAGGTGAGGAGTCTGTGGAATCCCCTACCACAGACGGCTGTGAAAGCCAAGTCACTCAATATATTTAAGGAGTAAAAAAATAGGTTTTGAGCTGCTGAAGATGTCAAGATCAGTGGAATATGGCTGTAAGATAGAGGTTGAGCCACAATCATAGTGAATGGCAGGCAGCCGCAAATGGTCTACTCCCCATTCTACTCCTTATGTTTGTCATAGAACATGGCTAATCCACTTCACCTGCACATCTTTGGGCTCGAAGGGATAATTTAGCATGGCCAATCCCCTAACCCATACTTCACTTCTTTATATTCTTATGAGAGGTTTCGGGAGTGAATTGCAGAACTTAGGGCTCCCATGCAGTGAAAGGCACGGCCTTCAATCGTGGAGCGATGGAGAATGCTCAAGTGGGCAGAATTGACGGAGCACAGAAATCTCGTGGGGTTATAGGAAGTTATAGAGACTGGTGTCAGGGCTGGAGGAGATTACAGAGATAGGAAGGGGTTTAGGGGATGGAGGAGGTTACAGAGATAGGGAAGGGGTATAGGGGCTGGAGGGGGTTAGAGAGATAGGGAGGGGTGTAGGGAAGGAGTATAGGGACTGGAGGGGGTTACAGTGATAAAGAACAAAGAACAAAACAGCACGGGAAACAGGCCCTTCGGCCCAACAAGCCCGCGCTGCCACCCCGATATTCCCACCTCTACCTGCGATCCCTGTCCATGTTTATAGATCTATGGATTAAAAAACAAATTTGAGACAATTTAGGGAGAATTTGTTTTGCCAATTAACCTAAGAGCACATCTTTGGGATGTGGGAGGAAACCGGAGCACCCAGAGAAAACTCACCCAAGCACGGGGAGAATGCGCAAACTCCCACAGACACAGGCCAAAATCCATGTATCTGCACAGCACAGTGATAGTCACTGAACTGTCGTGTTGCCCATCAAATGGTCCAGGTCAAGCGTACACTAACGACGTGAAGCACTAGGATACTCTCGAAAAAAAAATTCAAGAGCAGCCCTCTCACGACCCATCGCGTGTATGCCCCTCGTAAGACAACAAGGTGGACCAAAGCACCTGTAGGATAAAAACAAGTACATCAATATCCATCTATAAAAACCATCCACTCTGACAGCAGTTCCATTTCACACTCTCTGCTCAGTCCTGTGTTGGGGGGTGTTTAGTGTAGGATCAGTGTTTGCTTTTCTCAAACCGCACTGATATTCCCAATAAGGGCAAGAGGTTTCAGTCTTTAAAAATGTAAAGATTACAAAACCAAACCAGACAGAGAGTGATGAGGCCTCACACCTTCAATGTAATGATTCCCCCAATCTTTCCTTTTGTATATTGCTTCCCTCCCCTGTTTGAAGTATTGGAGACGTAGACATTACTGAAACAATTCAATCTTTCAGGACAATCTCTGTAAACAGCTTCTGGAAACAAATTGACACTTTAAACACCCCAAAAGCTGAATGTCCATTCAAACATCTCCCTCCTCATATCCTTGTAAATGTAAAGATAACTCCCATTTCCCCAAAGCAGGAAGATATGAAATGGAATCATCTTAACCTCTCTATCAAAAATAGAAGGTTTCTTTTCTATAAAGTTTATTTATTACTGTGTCACAAGTAGGCTTATATTAACAATGCAATGAAGTTACTGTGAAAATCCCCTCATCGCCACACTCCGATGCCTGTTTGAGTACACTGAATGAGAATTTAGCAGGGCCAACGCACCCTAACCAGCACATCTTTTAGACTGTGTGAGGAAACCGGGGGACTCAGAGGAAACCCATGCAGACACAGGGAGAATATGCAGACTCCACACAGACAGTGATCCAAGCTGAGACTCAAACCCAAGTCCCTGGTGCTGTGTAGCAGCAGTGCTAATCACTGTGCCACTGTACCAGCATCCATACATACAGACACATAGATATATGCGGACACATACACACAGATATGCTACGTTACATACAGAGGCAGATATTCTAAGATACTCAAAAACATATAGAAGGATACACAGACAGGCCCACACAAATACACACGGAGAGAGAAAGACCCGGGGGGATCCTCACGCAATCTCTCCCTGACACACTTTCTCTTTTCTCTCTCTCACACACATTGAGCACACACGCAAACGCACACACACACGCACACACACATATACACACACTCACACTCTCTCTCGCACATACTCTCTCACATACACTCTGTCTCTCACACATACTCACTCTCTCTCACAAACTCTCACACACATTCTCTCTCACACACATTCACAAATACACACTCACACACATTCACTCCCACACATATGCAATCTCACACACTCTCTCTCACACTCTCTCTCACACACTCTGTTTCACACGCTCTCTCTCACGCTCGCTCTCTCTCACGCTCTCTCCCTCACACGCTCTCTCCCTCACACGCTCTCTCTGTTTCACACGCTCTTTCCCACACACACTCACTTTCACACACACTCTCTTCTACAGACTCATTCTCCCACACATTTACACTCTCCCTCACGCCCCCTCTCCCTCACGTTCTCTCACACACGCTCTCTCTCACACACACTCTCTCTCACACACATGATCTCTCACACACTCTCTCTGTTTCACGTGCACATGCTCTTTCCCAAACACACACTCATTCTCACACAGTCTCTCATACACAGTCTCTGTCTCTCTCACACACACTCTCTTTCTCTCTCACATATACATGCACACACTCTCTTTTTCACACTTTTTCTCTATCTCTATCTCATACACACACTCTCTCTGGCACATACTCTCTCACTCTCTCACATACACTATCATTCCCGCACACGCAATCTCTCCCTCACATGCACTCTCCCACACATTCAATGTCTCCCTCACTCATAATCTCTCCCTCACACACATCCACACTCTCTCTCTCTTACACATACACAGACACACACATGCACACACACATACATACTCTTCACACACTCTCTGTCTTTCACACACACTTTCTCCCTGACATACACTGTCTCTCTCTCTTTCTCTCTCACACACACACTCTCTCTCACACTGTCTCTCACACACTCTCACAAACATACACACACATGCACATATGCGCGCTCACACACACACTCTATCTCGCACACATATCCACACTCTCTCATACACACTCAATCACACGCACTCTCACACACACACTCTGTCACACACGCTCCCTCTCTCTGACACACATGCACTCTCAGACACACACACTCTCTCACACACATGCACTCTCAGACACACACACTCTCTCTCTCTCATATGCTCTATCTCTCCCTCACATGCAATCCCTCCCTCATATGCAATCTCTCTCTGTCACACACACACACTCACACACTCTCTCTCTGTCACATACACACACACTCTGTCTCATACACAGTCTCTCACAACTTTCTCTCTTTCACACGCACACTCTCTCCTGCACACTGTCTCTCTCACACCCTCTCTCTGTCTCTCACACATACTCTCTTCCTCTTCTCTGTCTCTCTCTCTGACATACACATGCACACACACACTGTCTCTTTCTTTCTTTATCTTTTTCACACTCTCTCTTTCTCTCTCTCACTCTTTTACATACACTCTCTCTCTGTCACATACACACATATCTCACACACACACAGTCACACATACTCTCTCTCTCTCACACACACTCTCAGACACGCACTCTCTCATACACACACAATCGCTGTCGCTTTCTCACACACTCTCCCTCACAACACTATCTCTCTCACATACTCTCACACATGCAGTTACGCACAGATGCACTCTCTCATACACTCACCCTCTCACACACACACACTCTCTCTCACACACGCACTCTCTCACACACTCTCTGTCTCACACACATTCTCTCTCTCACACAGTCTCTCTTTCTCTCACACACTCTTTCTCTCTCACACACACTCTCTCTCTCTCACACACACACAGACTCTGTCACAAACTCTTTCTCACACATTGTCTCTCACACATTCTATCTCACACATTCACAAACACACACGCACACACATACACAGTCTCTCACACACTCTCTCATACACACTCTCTTTCTCATCTCCTTGCAAAGATGATCCTAGACAGGAGTGAAAGTAATAGGGTAATTGTTATGGGAGACTTTAACTTTACTAATATTGATTGGAATACCTATAGCTCTAGCTCGTTAGAGGGGTCAGTTTTTATACAAAGTGTGCAAGAAGGTTTTTTGACTCAGTATGTAGATAGGCCAACTAGAGGTGAGGCTACATTGGATTTGGTACTGGGCAATGAGCCAGACAGGTGTTAGACTTGGAAGTAGGTGAGCATTTTGGTGATAGTGACCACAATTCGGTTATGTTCACCTTAGTGATGGAAAGGGATAGGCATGAACCAGGGGGCAGTAGTTATAGCTGGGGGAATGGTAATTATGAGGCTATTAGGAGAGATTTAGGGTGCATAGGTTGGACTAGGAAACTACAGGGGCTCAGAACATCTGAAATGTGGAGCTTATTCAAGGAACAGCTACTGCGAGTCCTTGATAAGTATGTCCCTGTCAGGCAAGGAGGAAATGGTCGAGTAAGGGAACCGTGGTGTACAAAAAAAGTTGATTCACTGGTGAAAAGGAAAAAGGAGGCTTATGTCAGGATGAGGTATGAAGGCTCAGTTAGTGCACTCGAAAGATACAGATTAGCCAGGAGGGAGCTAAAGAGTGAGTTGAGAAGAGCTAAAAGAGGACACGAGAAGACTTTGGCTGATAGGATCAAGGAGAATCCTAAAGCTTTCTTTAGATATGTTAAGAATAGAAGATTGGTTAGGGCAAGATTAGGCCAGTCAGAGACAGCAGTGGGAAGTTGTGCGTGGAGCCTGAAGAGATTGGAGAGGCACTGAACAAATATTTCTCTTTGGTATTCACACAGGGAAATGTAAATGTAGTTGTGGAGAACATTGGGATACAGGGTTGTAAACTGGATAGTATTGAAGTAGATAAGGAGGAGGTGTTAAATATTCTTGAGGGTTTGAAAATAGGTAAGTCTCCTGGGCCGGACGGGATTTACCCTAGGATTCTCTGGGAGGCAAGAGAGGTGATTGCAGAGCCTTTGGCTCTGATCTTCAGGTCGTCGTTGGTTACAGGTATAGTGCCGGAAGACTGGAGGATAGCAAATGTTGTCCCATTGTTCAAGAAGGGGAATAGAGACTATCCTGGGAATTATAGACCGGTGAGTCTTACTTCTGTTGTGGGTAAAGTTTTGGAAAGAATTATTAGGGATAGGATTTATAGTCATTTAGAGAGAAATGAATTGATTGGAGATAGTCAGCATGGTTTTGTGATGGGTAGGTCGTGCCTCACAAACCTTATTGAGTTTTTTGAAAAGGTGACCAAAGAAGTGGATAAGGGTAAGGCAGTTGATGTGGTATATATGGACTTTAGTAAGGTGTTCGATAAAGTTCCCCATGGAAGGCTTCTGCAGAAAATGCAGATGTATGGGATAGAGGGTGATTTAGTTAATTGGATCAGGAATTGGCTAGCAGATAGAAGACAGAGGATGGTGGTTGATGGGAATTATACATCATGGAGTTCGGTTACAAGTGGTGTACCTCAGGGATCTGTTTTGGGGCCTCTGCTGTTTGTAATTTTTATAAATGATCTGCATGAAGGTATAGAAGGATGGATTACTAAATTTGCTGACAACACCAAAGTTGGAGGAGTTGTAGATAGTGAAGAGGGGTGTTATAGTTTGCAGAGAGACTTAGACAAGTTGAAGAGCTGGGCCGAGAGGTGGCAAATGGAGTTTAATGCGGAAAAGTGTGAGGTATTCACGCAGGGAGATGTAAATGTAGTTGTGGAGAACACTGGGATACAGGGTTGCAAACTGGAAAGTATTGAAGTAGATAAGAAGGAAGTGCTAGATATTCTTGAGGGTTTGAAGTTAGATAAGTCCCCTGGGCCGGATGGGATTTACCCTAGGATTCTCTGGGAGGCGAGAGAGGAGATTGCAGAGCCTCTGGCTCTGATCTTCAGGTCATCGTTGGTTACGGGTATAGTGCCGGAAGACTGGAGGATAGCGAATGTGGTCCCATTGTTCAAGAAGGGGAAGAGAGACTTTCCGGGGAATTATAGGCCGGTGAGTCTTACTTATGTTGTGGGCAAAGTATTGGAGAGAATTATTAGGGATAGGATTTATAGTTATTTAGAGAGAAATGAATTGATTGGGGATAGTCAGCATGGTTTGTGAAGGGTAGGTCGTGCCTTACTAACCTTATTGAGTTTTTTGAAAAAGTGACCAAAGAGGTGGATGGGGTAAGGCAGTTGATGTGGTATATATGGACTTTAGTAAGGTGTTCGATAAGGTTCCCCATCGAAGGCTTCTGCAGAAAATGCAGATGTATGGGACTGAGGGTGATTTAGCTAATCGGATTTGGAATTGGCTAGCAGATAGAAGACAGAGGGCGGTGGTTGATGGAAATTATTCTTCATGGAGTTCGGTTACAAGTGGTGTACCTCAGGGATCTGTTTTGGGGCCCCTGCTGTTTGTAATTTTTATAAATGATCTGGATGAGGGTATTGAAGGATGGATTAGTAAATTTGCGGCTGACACCAAAGTCGGAGGAGTGGTAGATAGTGAAGAGGGGTGTTATAGTTTGCAGAGAGACTTGGACAAGTTGCAAAGCTGGGCCGAGAGGGGGCAAATGGAGTTTAATGTGGAAAAGTGTGAGGTAATTCACTTTGGCAGGAATAACAAATGTGTAGAGTATAGGGCTAAGGGTAGGACTCTTAATAGTGTTGATGAACAGAGGGATCTTGGTGTATGTGTGCATAGATCCCTGAAAGTTGGCAAATCAAGTCGATAAGGTTGTTAAGAAGGCATACGGAGTCTTAGCTTTTATTGGTAGGGGGATTGAATTTCGGAGCCGCAACGTCATGTTGCAACTGTACAAAACTCTAGTGCGGCCGCACTTGGAGTATTGTGTACAGTTCTGGTCCCCTCATTATAAGAAAGATGTGGAGGCATTGGAGAGGGTACAGAGGAGGTTTACCAGGATGTTGCATGGTATGGAAGGCAGGTCTTATGAAGAGAGGCTGAGGGATTTGAGGTTGTTTTCGTTAGAAAGAAGGCGGCTAAGAGGAGACCTTATTGAAACATATAAGATGATTAGAGGTTTAGATAGGGTGGACAGTGATAGCCTTTTTCCTAGGATGGAGAAAGTTAGCACGAGGGGACATAGCTTTAAATTAAGGGGTGGTGGTTTTAGGACAGATGTCAGAGGTAGGTTCTTTACCCAGAGGGTGGTAAGGGTATGGAATGCCTTGCCTGCATCAGTTGTAGATGCGCCAAGTTTGGTAGCGTTTAAGAGGTTAGTAGATAAGTTTATGGATGAAAAGGGAATGGTTTAGGTTAGAGGGTCACTGCTTGTTCCTAATTGGTCGGTGCAACATCGAGGGCCGAAGGGCCTGTTCTGCGCTGTAATGTTCTACGCTCTATGTAATTCACTTTGGCAGAAATAACAAATGTATAGAGTATAGGGCTAATGGTAAGACACTTAATAGTGTTGACGAACAGAGGAATCTCGGTATATATGTGCATAGATCCCTGAAAGTTGGCAATCAAGTCGATAAGGTTGTTAAGAAGGCATACGGAATCTTGGCTTTTATTGGTAGGGGGATTGAATTTCAGAGCCGCAACATCATGTTGCAACTGTACAAAACTCTGGTGCGGCTGCACTTGGAATATTGTGTACAGTTCTGGTCGCCATATTATAAGAAAGACGTGGAGGCATTGGAGAGGGTACAGAGGAGGTTTACCAGGATGTTGCCTGGTATGGAAAGGCTGAGGGATTTGAGGTTATTTTCATTAGAGAGAAGGCGGCTAAGACGTGACCTTACTGAGGCATATAAGATGATCAGAGGATTAGACAGGGTGGACAGTTATAGCCTTTTTCCTTGAATGGAGAAGGCTAGCACGAGGGAACATAGCTTTAAATTAAGGGGTGATAGTTATTAGGACGGATGTCAGAGGTAGGTACTTTATCCAGAGGGTGGTAAGGATATGGAATGCCCTACCTGCAGCAGTTGTAGATGTGCCAAGTTTAAGTGGTCAGTGGATAGGTTTATGGATGAAAAGGGAATGGTTTAGGTTGGAGGGTCATTGCTTTTTCTCAATTGGTCGGCGCAACATCGAGGGCCGAAGAGCCTGTTCTGCGCTGTAATGTTCTATGTTCTCTCACATACATACACATACGTGCACACACACTCTCTCTCTTTTTCACACTTTTTCTCTCTCTCTATTTCACACACACTCTCTCTGACACATACTCTCTCACACACACTATCTCGCCCTCACACGCACTCTCGCCCTCACACGCACTCTCGCCCTCACACGCACTCTCCCACACATGCAATCTCTCCCTCACACACACACACACTCTCTCTTACACATTCTCTCTCTCACACACACACACACACTCTCTCTCTTACACATTCTCTCTCTCACACACACACACACACACACACACACACACACACACTCTTCACACACTCTCTTCTGTCTTTCACACATTCTCCCGACGCACACTGTCTCTCTCTCTCTCCTCTCTCTCTATCTCACACACACACACACACACACACAGTCTCATAGAACATCACAGCGCAGTACAGGCCCTTCGGCCCTCGATATTGCACCAACCAATGGAGAAAAAGCAATGACTCTCTAACCTAAACCATTCCCTTTTCATCCATAAACCTATCCACTGACCACTTAAACGCCCCCAAACTTGGCGCATCTACAACTGCAGCAGGCAGGGCATTCCATACCCTTACCACCCTCTGGGTAAAGAACCTACCTCTGACATCCGTCCTATAACTACCACCCCTTAATTTACAGCTATGTCCCCTCGTGCTAGCCTTCTCCATCCGAGGAAAAAGGCTGTCACTGTCCACCCTGTCTAATCCTGTGATCATGGAAGGGGTGTAGGGGCTGGAGGAGGTTACAGAGATAGGGAAGGGGTGTAGGGGCTGGAGGAGGTTACAGAGATAGGGAAGGGGTGTAGGGGCTGGAGGAGGTTACAGAGATAGGAAGGGTATAGGGGTTGGAGGACATTACAGAGATAGGGAAGGGGTAGAGAGGCTGGAGGGAGGTTACAGAGATAGGGAGGCTGTGTAGGGGCTGGAGAAGGTTACAGAGATAGGGAGGGGGTGTGGGGGCTGGAAGGGGTTACAAAAATAGGGAGGGGGTAGAGGGGTTGGAGGGAGATTACAGAGATAAGGAGGGAGTGTAGGAGGTTGGAGGAGATTACAAAGATGGAGAGGAGTGAGTCTCTACCAGTCTTTTTAAGATCTTCTCCTTAATGGTTGATATATTGATTTAAATATGTGGTCTTATTGACGCTAATCACTTGCGACTGTCACATTTCTGATTGGGAGGGTCACTCCAGTCCCTGAGCATCACCTTGTCCCCTGCAAAAAGTCAGAGGCTGCATCTCTGTGCTCACCAGTAAAATGACATTTAGGAAGAGAATTTTTCAAAGTAACTAGATCAAACTGCATTGTGTTACATCATAAATACATGAGTGAACAATATGCCCTTGACATCACAAACATAAACTATTATGTTTCAGGCTGCTATACACAAAATACTGCATAGCCAGCACTGAGATATGCTCTTGCATCTAATCGGGAGGTTCGGAATGATTCACATATAGAATAACAGACACCCAGACATGAGTGAGTTACAGACTGGAATCTAATCGAGGGGTTGGGGGTGGTTTATATATAGAATAACAGACACCCAGACATGAGTGAGTTACAGACTGGAATCTAATCGAGGGGTTCAGTTGGTTTATATATAGAATAACAGATACCCTGGAGTGAGTTACAGACTAGAATCTAATCGAAGAATTCGGGGTGGTTTATACATAGAATAACAGATATCCGGGAGTGAGTTACAGACTGGAATCTAATCGAGGGGTTCGGGGTGGTTTATATATAGAATAACAGATACCCGGGAGTGAGTTACAGACTGGAATCTAATCGAGGGGTTCGGGGTGGTTTATATATAGAATAACAGATACCCGGGAGTGAGTTACAGACTGGAATCTAATCGAGGGGTTCGGGGTTGTTTATATATAGAATAACAGATACTCGGGAGTGAGTTACAGACTGGAATCTAATCGAGGGGTTCGGGGTGGTTTATATACAGAATAACAGATACCCAGGAGTGAGTTACAGACTGGAATCTAATCGAGGGGTTTGGGGTGGTTTATATATAGAATAACAGATACCTGGGAGTGAGTTACAGACTGGAATCTAACGGAGGGGTTCGGGATGGTTTATATATAGAATTACAAATACCCGGGACTGAGTTACAGACTGGAATCTAATTGAGTGGTTCAGGGAGGTTTATATATAGAATAACAGATACCCTGGAGTGAGTTACAGACTGGAATCTAATCAAGGGATTCAGGGTGGTTTATATATAGAATAACAGATACCCGGGAGTGAGTTACACACTGGAATCTATCGCGGGGTTCAGGGTAGTCTATATGTAGAATAACAGATACCCGGGAGTGAGTTACAGACTGGAATCTAATCGAGGGGTTCAGAGTGGTTTATATATAGAATAACAGATGTCCTGGAGTGAGTTACAGACTGGAATCTAATCGAGGGGTTCGGGGTGGTTTATATATAGAATAACAGATACCCTGGAGTGAGTTACAGACTGGAATCTAATCGAGGACTTCGGGATGGTTTATATATAGAATAACAGATACCCTGGAGTGAGTTACAGACTGGAATCTAATCAAGGGGTTCGGGGTGGTTTATATATAGAATAACAGACAACCAAACATGAGTGAGTTACAGACTGAAATCTAATCGAGGGATTCAGGGTGGTTTATATACACCCAGAAACCTGAAGCTCTCGGCCATTTTGACTTCATCCACATTGATGTTCTTCTTTACGCTTCCTGAAGTCGATGAAAATCTCCTTCATTTTGTTGACATTGAGGGAGAGATTATTGTGGCTGCATCAGTTCACCAGATTCTCTATCTCATTCCTGTACTCTTTCTCCTCATTGTTTGAGATTTGACCCACACGGTGTTGTCAGCAAACTTGAAGGTTGAGTTGGAGTAGAATTTGGCCACACAGTCATAGGTTTTTAATTTAATTTATTATTGTCACATGTATTGTGATATAGTGAAAAGTATTGTTTCTTGCTCTACAGACAATCTGTACCACACGAAGAGAGGAAAGGAGAGAGTGCAGAATGTAGCATTACAGTCAAAAAGAAGAGTAGGGAAAGGTAGAGTCAGTACCTGCACCCGGGTAGATTTGCACCAACCTAGTTATGTTTGGAAACTTTGTTTTCTATCATTTGTTAGTGCTGGCTAAATCAATTCTCAGTCACTTTTCTGTTACGTTTGTTGAGTGTACGTTGTCCCCTAAAGCCCAATTGTCCACATAACGCACAATTGGTACTTTCTTACCCAATGTGCCCATAAAAAATATTGTTAATGTGTCAGACAAATCTATCCCCATATCCAACACCTCCAGTGACGCTAGGGTTTCAGCCACCAATGTGCTTTTGACTACCGTTCTTATTTTCTTTGCTTCCCAGACTAAGGGCAACATTTTCCTTCCTTACCCACCAGAATATTATACAACTAGCACTATTCAAATGTCCACCTGGTAGATGGACATGTGAAGCATCACTAAACTTCATGTCTTCCAGTTTCCCAGTGCTGGAAATTTAATTACACACTCTAATTTTAGCTTTTTTAATGTTTTATTTGCCTAGATGATCTCTCGGACTGAAATGTACCTCAAAATATTACTGAGATCTAGGACATTATAGCTCCCATCAGTCCTATCTGTGTGCATAGCCAATTTAACCTATCATACCCCTTAACAATTCTGTTCCTTTTCATTGACTGAGTCTTATTTTCCCATCGAACTTTCTCTGGTGATGGTAATGGGATCAATACTATTTAGATATCCCTGTTGACTCATCGTTACCTCAGATTTATTTTGTCAGATCTCAGGACCAAGATATCGAAAAGCACCAGCTACTTGACTTCCTACTTTAAATGCTGTTTTTAGTCTATTAAACACCCTCTTTTCAAAAGTTGCCTGTGCCACTCCATAGGAAATCAACAACATGAATCACAGAAATTCCAGCTGATTTTCATTCAGACTTCCAATAAAACATAGTAGGATCCTCTTTTAATGGGACACAGCCAGTCTTCAGCAATACAGATCATACAGAAAAGTACCAAATCCTTGATGCATCAATCCATATACACACTTGTTCAGTTCCCGCAATTGTCCCTGTGGATTGCCTGAATCTTTGGGTGGTTTCAAATAAATTTTTCTTTGAAACGATTCGCCCAGCAAATATCCAGGGCATGTGATTATGCAGGCTGCTTTTCCAAGCATGAAGTGTAAAAGGAGTCAATGGATGGGAGGCTGGTTTGAGTGATTGTTTCAAAGTTGAATTTATAAAAATGTAAAGAATGTAAAGAAAATGCTAAAAAGGCAACACATTGCGTGATTCCATTGAAAGCTGGTTTTGTTCCAGTATTTGGAGCTTTAAAATGCAAAGTACACCCAAAGTCCAAAATTGAAACATTTGTATCCAAATCCAAAGTCAGACAGCAGGGTTGCCTTGGGAACGACTTCAGGTATTTGAATGTTTGAATTTTGCCCAATCAATTTAAAGCAAGCACTCAGCTACCAGGAACCTATAAGATTTGAATTTGATGATATTCAAAAAATTCAGACCAATCCTGTTGTAGAAAAATTGATAGGTCACTACAGGTACAAAAGAGAATGCAAGAAAGCAAATGAGATTAGCAACTATCATCTCTCAAGTCAAGAGGGAGAGAGCAGCTCTCCACCTTACCATTGTATATATCTCTTAAGAGAACACTCCATCTAACCAGAGAAAGATACCAAATCAAAAAGAACACACAGAGGGAATACACAGAACTCCAAAAGTTTCTGAAAGTCACAAAACCTGGTTGTATATTTTTTGAGGGTGACAAAATTCTATTTTTTGTTGTTAATAAATGGATATTGTATTTATTTGAACAGCATTCCAGTACAATCTAATTTTATTCAGTGAATTACTTGTTTAAAGTTCCCAGTTAGTTAAATAAATAAATTGTTGTATTCATTTTAAAGTGAGTGTGGGGCATTTCTGTTAGTTACTCACTAAGCATTACTGAAGGACAGTTCAGACCTTCCCACATACTTTTTAACAGATTACACAGCGAGGGATTCTGCATTCCTCCTTTAGGTTGATCAGCCTCCGCATATAACAGTGATGGACTGGGCTACGTTCACTATCTTTTGTAATTCCTTGCGGTCTTGGACAGAGCAACAGCCAACCCAAGCTGTGATATAACAGAAAGAATGCTTTCTATAGGGCATCTGTAAAAGTTGGTGAGAAGCTAACAAGCCAAATTCTCTTAGTCTCCTGAGAAAGTAGAGGCGTTATGGGTTTCTTAACTATAGTGTCAGCATAGGGGCGACCAGGACAGGTTGTTGGCCTTTCTACTTCTTCCCCATTGACATAGACAGGGGCATGTTCTCCACCAAGCTTCCTGAAGTAGACAACAATTTCCTTCATTTTGTTGACATTGAGGGAGAGATTATTGTTGCCGCACCAGTTCATCAGATTCTCTATCTCATTCCTGTACTCTGTCTCAACATTGTCTGAGATCCATCTCACTATGGTGGTGTCATCAGCAAACTTGAAAATCTATTGAGGGCAATTTGGCCATATAGTCACGTAAACGAGTTAGTAGGAGGCTGAGAACACAGCCTTTTCGGGCACCAGTGATGGTGAAAGAGATGTTGTTACCTATCCTCACTGATTGTGGTCTGTGGGTTAAGACGTTCAGGATCCAGTCACAAAGGGAGGTGCCAAGACCCAGGCCATGAAGTATGAAGATGAATTTTGATGGGATAATGATGTTGAAGGCTGAGCTGTAGTCAATAAATAGGAGTCTGACATAAGTGTCTTTATTATCCAAATGTAGTAGATTGGGTGTAGGGGAGATGGAGTCTGCTGTAGACCTGTTGCAGTGAGAGGCAAACTGTTGTGATTTGATTTATCACTTCATGTTTTGTGTACAGTGAAAAGTATTGTTTCTTGCATGCTATACAAAGCATACCATTCATAGAGAAGAAAAGGAGAGGGTGCAGAATGTAGTGTTACAATCATGGCTAGGGTATAGAGAAAGCTCAGCTTAAGGTTTTTAATATATGAAATGTAATGGATCCAGGCAATCTGGGAGACCAAAACTGGTGTGTGTGTTGAATAACCTTTTGAAGCTCTTCATAATAATGGGTGTGTGGGTTCAGGGATTCATGGGATCAATCTGTAGGTTTCACGGTTAGGGCAGGGGTGGGTCTGAGTAAGATGCTCTGTTGGAGAATCAGTGCAAACTCAATGGGAAGGTGATGGCCTGGTGTACTTTGGCTAGAATATTAATCCAGTAACTCAGCTATTTCATCAGCAGAAAGAACTCTTTGGTTGCAAGCAATAAAAAAAACTTACTCCAATAAGATCAAAGAAAAACAGTTTAATAAAGAAATTTCATTACTCAAACACTTGGGGCCACACCCTGGGCCATTACCAAGTTCCCCACAATTCCCAACTGCTTCTTAGTTATATTGGAACAGCTGTCCACCACATCATTTTATCATTGGTTATGTAATGTACTGGCTCAGCTGACCCTTAGTGCATATTACCAGAGGTCTCATTATAACAGATCCAATGTTAACATTGGTCACATTCTAACAGATTGCCTTTTTATCCCCCCATATTAATTTAAAGCAACCATCCTCCAGTATTCTTAACAACTTTCCAGTACCTCCACCCCTTTTAGTGAACGTCAGATACCAGTAGATCTGCTTCAACCCAGTTAAGTTTGGAAACTTCCTTGTTTTCCTGTATTTGCTTATTGATGGCCACATCAACCCTTAGTCGCTTGTCTCTTACATTTTTTTGTTGAGTGAACATTGTCCACGTAACACTCAATTGGTACTTTCTTACCCGATGTGCCCATAGAAAATAATTCTGTTAATGTGTCAGACAAATCTTTCCCCATATCCAACACCTCCAGTAATGCTAGGGTTTCAGCCACAAATGTGCTTTTGACTATCCTTTTCATTTTCTTTGCTTCCCAGACTAAGAGGCAACATTTCCTTTCCTTACCCTCCAGAATATTGTAAAACTGGCACTGCTCAAATGTTCACTTGGTAGATTGTCCTGTGAAGAATCACTGAATACAACTAACTTCATGTCTTCCAGTTCTCCAATTCTTCAGAATTTAATTACACAAATGCCTAATTTTAGCTTTTTTAATGTTTTATTTGCCTGCAAAATCTTTTGGATTGAAGCGTACCTCAGCATATTACCGAACTCTAAGACATTATAGCTCCCATCCGGTCCAGTGTGTGCATAGCCAATTTAAATATCCTATCATATGCCTCTACAGTTCTGTTTCTTTTCCATCAACATTTCTCATTAATACTATTTAGATATCTCTGTTGATTCATCATTACTCCATCATTACTCCGGATTTACTTTGTCAAATATCAAGACCAAGATATTGAAAAGCACCAGCTGCTTGACTTCCTATTTTAAATTCTGTCTTTAGTCAATAATTACCCTCTTTTCAAAATGTGCCTTGCCACTCCATAGGAAATCAACAACATATATCACAGAAATTCCAGGCAATGTTCCTTCCGACTTCCAAAAGAACACTGCAGTATCCTCTTAACTGGATATAACTAATTGTCAGCAATACAGATTGTACAGAGAAATACCAAACTCTTGATGCATTACTCAAATGTAAATGCATTTGTTCAATTTCTACAAATGTTCCTGTGTATTACCTGCCTCTTCGGTGGCTTCAAATAAAAACTTATCTTTGAAATCTTTCACCCTGCAGAAATGCTGCTTGATATCTACTGATTTACAATGCAATTATGAGATGTTGGAACAGCAAAAAGAAATTCACTGTCACTTTCCCTGCTGTGGATGAATCAACTCTAATGTCCCTCCCATCCAAATGTTCCTCACATTCACGGGCTACTATTCTGGCTTCAGCTTTATGTGTCCCATCTTGCAAAACTTTCTCTCTGCAAACCAACGGATAGGATAAAGGAGGCTGCCCTTCATCTGGTATCTTGTTATACACCCCAAACTCCTTCCAACTGTCCAGCTGTCTTTGCTTGTCCTCTCTTATCTCTGTGAGCTCCAATTTATTGGCAGCTATCAACACTTACTCATCATGGGGGCTTCTACTCTTATTTCTGTCATTGGTTTGATTCCTAGTCTTCCTCATTAAACTCCAGCTTCTCCTGCTATGTCTGTTTCTCTCAGACTGCTGGTCTCTGATATAACTTTGGTCGCAGATTCGTGACTTTTTCCTGGGTTCACAAATGTTTAGTGTCTCATCCCCAGGACATAGGTCTCGCTTTTCATGTTTCCATTTATCCATTCCATTTTGCTAATCTATAGCTTTGGCTTCTCTCATTCTTGGATGTTGAGCCATGTTTATACTTTCCTGTTTTCCCAATTACAGTGGCCTCCCCCCACTCTCTTGATCTGTCAGGTATGATACCACTGTGCTGACTTTGGGTAGTTGAACCTTCAAAGCAGCAGATTCATCCCCTGCTTCACTGGTACTTAGCTGATCATCAGAATCCCTCTAGTCTATAACTGTCTGATCGCCATAGTAGCTCAGGCTATGTGTATGTGAGGAGCAAGGTGCTTCTTGTGTTTCCAATCCTGTTCAGATGCTCCAAATTCATTCCCAATTCCTACATAACCAATGATAAAATGATGTGGTGTTCCAATATAACTATGAAGCAGTTGGGAATTATGGGGAGCTTGGTAATGGCCCAGGGTGTGGCCCCAAGTGTTTGAGTAATGAAATTTCTTTATTAAACTGTTTTTCTTTGATCTTGTTGGAGTAAGAGGGGGCTCGTATAGTCTGGTTACTATGCTGTACTATAACTACCTTGTTCTCTGTCCCTATCACTTTCCTGGGCCTTTTCCACTCTTCCATAGTAACCATATCACCTTTTTTGAAATGTATCCCCGACGGTCTTATGCGATGACTTAGGGCTTGTCTCATCTGTTCTGAAACCTCAACCTTTTCCCTGAATGCGTGGATTCAAATATGCAGAAAACATGCAGCTAATCCTTGTCCCTTCTAATGCTGGAGGGGCATCTGTTACTATTGATGGCAACTTCCTCCCATACGCCAACTGCTATAGCTCCCCACCATTTGTAATGAATTTTTTTTACACACACTACCAATACTAATGCAACCTACAGTTCACAGCCCAGCCGACCCACCAGAATTTTATGCAGCATGTCATCTATAACTGTGTGATTCCTTTCACAAAGGCCTTTACTGAATGGGCTCTATGCAGCAGTGTGCATTATTACAATATTTAAATTTTCATACATCTTGAAACTCATCATTTGCAAATTCACCCCTATTGTCCGTCAAAAATTTAGACAGTGCCCCTAATCCTGTTCCAACCCAGTGGGTCACAATTTAATTAAAATGGTCTTTTAATCTTTGCTGTAAATCACCATGGATATGCTAAACTGGGTAGCCATGTCCACAAAGTGCAATAGATGCCGTGTCCTTGTCCCATATCTTTAGATCCATCGCCACTACATCATTGAAATCTTGTGCTAATGATAGACTCATGACTGTTGCGGGGGTGTCCTTCTATATTTTATGCAAATTTTACAATGGGCTAATATTTGTTCTGAAAGATCATTATATCCTTTGTCCAATACACCTGCATCCTGCAGCAGTTTCTCAGTCTGTGTAGTACTGGATGACTAAACTGATTATGAAGTTTCAGAATAATCTTCCTTTTATCCACTGTACTGTTATCTGTTAGCAACATTAATGTCTGATGAATCCTTTGGTCTTATAATTTCAGTTGACTTAAAGGAAGACAATAATGGCCAGATCTTGTAAAATGCAGGCCCACAGTTTCTCCAAACACCATAGCTTTGTTCTGTTTCAAATCAATGGTCATCTGGGCTTTCTTTATCGCAGACCTGCTTAACAGGTATTTCACTGGAAACTACATCTATACTTATAAATAAATTGATTCCTGCAATTCTACAGGGAAGCATCACCCTTATGGAGGATGTTAGAGTGTTGTCATCTCCAATCCAAAGCAGTCTCAGACACCAGGGACCCAGGTTCAATTCCAGCCTTGGGTCACCGTTTGTGTGGAGTTTGTACATTTTCCCTGTGTCTGCATGTGCTTCCTCTGGGTGCTCCCAGTTTCCTCCCACAGTGTAAAGAAAAGCAGGTTAGGTTGATTAGTGTCTAAACGTATATAGGTTAGGTGGATTGGTCATTCTAAATTGCCCCTTAGTTTCCCAAGATAAATGCGTTAGGGGGATTAGTGGGATAAATGTGCAGGGTTACAGAGATAGGGTGGGAGTGATGCAGATAAGATGCTCTGTTAGAGAGCTGGTGCAAACTCAATGGGCCAAATGGACTCCTTCTGCAATGTAGGGATTCCAAGATGATAATTTCAGGGTCACCATCACTGAGACTAGCTTTCAGTTCCAGATTTTATTGATTAAACTGAACCCTCCCCAGAGCATTAGCTGGCTTCGTGGGATTATTAGACCAGTGTACCACTATCTGCATTGTTCCTGGGATGATAGGTCTGTCACATGAGGAGACACTAATTATATTTACTGGAGTTTAGAAGAATGAGAGGGGATCTGATAGAAACTTATAAAATTCTAATAGGGTTAGACAAGGCTAGATTTAGAAAGAATGTTCCCCATGGGAGGGGGAGCCCAGAACCAGGGGTCATAGTTTGAGGATAAGGGGTAAACCTTTTAGAACTGAGGTGAGGAAAAATTTCTTCATCCAGTGGGTGGTGAATGTATGGAATTCACTCCCACAGAAAGTAGTTGAGGCCAAAATGTTGTGTGATTTCAAGAAATTTGATATAGCTCTTGGTGCTTAAGGGATCAAGGGATATGGAGGAGGAAAGGGGGAATCAGAATATTGAATTCAATACTTAACCATGACCAAAATGAAAGGTGGAGGGTCTGAATGGCCTCGTCCTGCTTCTAGTTTCTATGCCCATTGAATGGGGCCCAGGGGAATTTAAGTGGTTAATTGACACTGAGCTGATGTTTTTCTTTTTAATTTATATTTCAGGGTGTAGTAGGGGAACATGTGGCTAACAGTGACCACAATTCTGTCTACTTTAGGATACAGATGGAAAAGGATGCTTGTTGCCCTAAGGGCAGGGTGCTGAATTGGGGGAAGGCTAACTATGGTCGGATTAGGCAGGAACTTATGGAAACTGATTGGGAATGGTTGTTTGAGGGTAAGTCCACGCTAGGCATGTGGGACTCTTTCAAGGGAATACTGAAAATGTTGCAAGATAGATATGTGCCAGCTAAGAGGAAAGATGGGAAAGGTAGGATTAGAGAGCTGTGGATTACTAGGGATACTGAGGACTTGGTTAGGAAGAAAAGAGAGGTGTATGATAGGTCGAAGCAGCTGGGAATGGAGACAGCATTGGAGGAATATAGAGAGAGTAGGAGGAAGCTCAAACGGGGAGTTAGAAGGGCAAAAAGAGGGCATGAAATGATTTTGGCAGATAGGATTAAAGAAAATTCAAAGACTTTTTACTCCTATGTTAGGAATAAAAGGGTGGTTAGAGGAAAAATCAGACCTTTTAGGGACAGAGGAGGGGAACTGTGCTTAGAGCCCGAGGGAATGGCAGAGATCCTGAATGAATACTTTGTGTCGGTATTCATGAAGGAGAGGGGCTTGTTGACAGCTCCTGTCTCTGAGGGAGCTGTGGACCAGTTGAGGGAAATATCCATACTGAGGGAGGAAGTGTTAGAGCTTCTAGGTAGCATTAAAACTGATAAATCTCCGGGCCTGATGGCATTTATCAGCTGCTTAGGGAGGTGTGAGGTGAAATTGCTGGGCCTCTGACGCAAATCTTTGTCTCTTCTTTGGACACAGGTGAGGTCCCAGAGGACTGGAGAATAGCTAATGTTGTACCGTTGTTTAAAAAGGGTAGTAGGGATAACCCTGGAAATTATAGGCTGGTGAGTTTGACGTCAGTGGTAGGGAAGCTGTTGGAGGGGATTCTTAGAGATAGGATGTATAGGCACTTAGAGTGTTGCGATCTGAATAGGGATACGCAGCATGGCTTTATTAAGGGGAGGATGTGCCTTATGAATCTGGTAGAATTTTTTGAGGAGGTGACAAAAATGGTGGACGAAGGACGAGCCGTTGATGTTGTCTATATGGATTTCAGTAAGGCATTTGATAAAGTCCCTCATGGGAGGTTAGTTGAGAAGGTCAAGGTTCATGGGATACAAGGACAGGTAGCTAGATGGATAAGTAACTGGCCTAGTAATAGGAGACAGAGAGTAATAGTGGAAGGGTGTTTTTCTAGCTGGAGGTCGGTCACTTGTGGTGTGCCGCAGGGCTCGATACTGGGACCTCTTCTATCTGTAATATATATAAATGACTTGGAAGAGGGAGTAAGTGGAGTGATCAGCAAGTTTGCAGACGATACAAAGATGGCTGGACTTGCGGATAGTGAGGAGCATCGTCAGGCGATGCAGCAGGACATAGATAGGCTGGCAGCTTGGGCAGACAGATGGCAGATGGAATTCAATCCTGATAAATGCGAGGGGATGCATTTTGGGAGAAAGAATGTAGTGGGGAGGTATATAATAAAGGGTAGACCTATATAGAGTATAGAAACGCAGAGAGACTTGGGGGTGCAGGTGCACAAGTCTCTGAAGATGGCAGAACAAGTGGAGAAGGTTGTGGAGAAGGTTGTGAAGAAAGCATACGGTATGCTAGCCTTTATAGGAAGGGGTATAGAGCACAAGAGCTGGCCTTTAATGTTGCAGTTGTATAAAACGTTGGTTAGACCTCATTTGGAATACTGCATCCACTTCTGGTCGCCTTACTACCGGAAGGACGTGGAGACTCTGGAGAGAGTGCAGAGGAGGTTTACCAGGATGCTGCCTGGTATGGAAGGTCTGAGTTACGAGGAGAGGTTAGGCAAATTGGGACTGTTTTCCTTAGAAAGACGTAGACTTAGAGGAGATCTAATAGAGGTGTACAAGATTATGAGGGTATAGATAGAGTAAACAGGGTTAAGCTTTTTCCTAGGATGGACTCAAATAGCACGAGGGGTCACGGGCTTAGGGTGAGGGGGGTAAGGTATAATTTGGATGCTAGAGGGAGTTTTTTCACACAGAGGGTGGTGGGGGTATGGAATGCGCTGCCAAGTAAAGTGGTGGAGGCAGGTACTCTGGAGTTATTTAAGAAATACTTAGATGGGCACATGAACAGAATGGGAATGGAGGGGTATAGAAAACTGATTTAAAATAGGGATCATGAGCCTTGGGAGTCCCTGGGAAGTGTGTAAATAGATGATGATATTGATGTACTTGTTTTTATCCTACAGGTGCTTTGGTCCACCTTGTTGTCTAACGAGGGGCATACACGCGATGGGTCGTGAGAGGCTGCTCTTGGATTTTTTTTGAGAGTATCCTAGTGCTTCACGTCGTTAGTGTACGCTTGACCTGGACCATTTGATGGGCAACACGACAGCTCAGTGACTATCGCTGTGCTGTGCAGATACATGGATTTGGGCCTGTGTCTGTGGGAGTTTGCGCATTCTCCCCGTGCTTGCGTGAGTTTTCTCCGGGTGCTCCGGTTTCCTCCCACATCCCAAAGATGTGCTCTTAGGCTAATTGGCAAAACAAATTCTCCCTAAATTGTCTCAAATTTGGTTTTTAATCCATAGATCTATAAACATAGACAGGGATCGCAGGTAGAGGTGGGAAAATCGGGATGGCAGCGTGGGCTCGTTGGGCCGAAGGGCCTGTTTCCCATGCTGTTTTGTTCTTTGTTCTTTGTTCAAAGAGGGAAAAAAAATAAGGAAAGGAGGATAAAGTAGGAGGAAGTTTGCGGGTAAGAAAAATGAAGAAAGACAATAAAGTAAAAGCTAGAGAACAGTAAAAAAAAACAAAATAGAAACAAAGGAGTCGGAATGGGGCAGAGCCAATCAGCTGAAGTTGTTGAAATCTGTTGTTGAGAGCAGAGGGCTGTAAAGCCAGAAGATGAGATGTTGCTCCAGTTTGCGTTGAGCTTCACTGGAACATTGCAGCAGACCAAGGACCAAAATGTGGGCATGAGAACAGGATTGTGTGTTAAAATGCCAACCAACCGGAAGGTCAGGGTCCTGACTGCGCACAGACTGAAGGTACTCAGCAAAGCAACCACCCAGTCTACACTTGATCTCTCCAATATGGGAGCAGCAACTGAAGGAGGTGCAAGTGAAACGCTGCTTAACCTGGAATGAGTGTTTTGGATCTTGGATGGTGAACATGGAAGAGGTGAAAGGACAGGTGTAACACCTTCTGCAATGGGAACTGCCGTGGCTGATGGGAGAGGGTTTGGGTATATTGGAGAAGTGGACTAGGTAATCCCAGAGGGAACAGTTTCTGAGGAATGCTGACAGAGGGAGTGAAGGGAAGACGCATTTGGTTGTAGCATTATGCTGGAGTTGACAAAAATGGTGGAGGATTATGCTTTTCATGTGGAGGCTCGTGGAATTAAATGTCAGAAGAGGAACTCTATCCTTATTCTGGGAGGGAGGGAAGGGGATGAGAGTCATGGCATGGGAGATAAACCGCACTCTGTTGAGGGCCCACAGTTGGGAATCCACGGTTGAGGTAAAAGGAGCACATTATTAGAAGCAGCACTTTGGAAAGTGGCATCATCGGAAGGAGTTGAGAGAAAGGGAAGGAATCCTTACAGAATGTGGGATGCAAAGAGCTGTAGTCCAGATGTAATGGGAGTCAGTGGGCTTGTAATGAATATTGGTAAATAGTCTATTGCCGAAAATGAAGATGGAAAGGTCAGGGAAGGAATGGAAAGTGGTGAGATGGACCAAGTGAAGTTGATGGAGAGGTGGAAACTGGAAGTGAAGTTGATGAATTTTCCGAGTCCGGACGAGAGCATGAATAGGCACCAAAATAGTCATCGATGTACCGGTAAAGGAGTTGTGGAAGGGGACTCGGGTAGGCCTGAAACGAGGAATGTTCCACATACCCCACAAAAAGACAAGCATAGCTGGGACCCAGGTGGGTACCAATTGCTACTCCTAGGAGAAAGTGGGATGTGTTAAAAGAGAAGCTGTTGAGAGATAGAACGTGTTCAACCAGGCGGAGATAGATGCTGGTGGACAGGAACCGTCATTCCTCTTTTCAAGAAACAAGCGAAGAGCTCTCAGACCATCCTGGTGTGGGATGGAGGTGTAGAGAGGTTGCGCACCCATAATGAATAAGAGGCGTTAGGGCCTGTGAACTGGAAGCTGTCAATATGGCGCAGGCCTTCAGAGGAATTCTGGGTGTAGGTGAGGAGGAAATGGACTGAAAGTGAAGATGGAGTCAAGAGGAAATAAGTTCAGTGGGGCAGAAGCATGGTGACACAATGGGCCTACGAGAACAGTCGTTTTTTTGGCCTTTGGGAAGTAGGTAGAAGCGGACTGTCTGGGGTTGGGAGACAATGAGGTTGGGAGCCATGGGAGGAAGGCATTCAGACGAAATTAGGTCAGCAAGGGTGCTGGAGATAATGGCTTGATGTTTAGTGATGTGGTCATGATCTGAGAGGAGGTAGGGGGGAGTATCTGAGAGTTGGCACTCAGCCTGTGTGCGGTACACCAGACATCAGCAGCATCCCCTTTGTTGGCAGGTTAGATGACAATGATAGAGTCGAACCTGAGGGAGTGAAGGGCAGAAAGTCTGGAAGGAGAAAGATTGGAATGGGTGAGGGGGGCAGAAAAATTAAAATGCCCAATGTCCCATCGACAGTCCCCAGTCAAAAGATTGAGGGTGGGCAATTATCCTGGGGGAGGGGGTGAGGGGCTGTCCAATTAGAGGCAGAATATTGGAGGTATGTGAAAGGATCTGTGGAACGGGTGAGGACACTTACCCAAAGCAGTGAGCACGGACACAAGGGTGACAAAAAAGTTCAGCATCATGTCGAACCCAGTATTCACTGAGGTGGGCACAAAGCTCAGTCCTTTGTTGGGAACAGCACGATGTTCAGCAGCATGGTTCAGGTCCAGGGGAACCATCCTTTCACCTGGTTTTGTGGCTATGACTCATCCTTCATTCCCTCCCCCTGTATTATAAATATCTCCCACTTTCTGTGCCTTTTACCTTTGAGTCGAAACATCAGCTGTTTTCTGTCCTTCCAGATGCTTTCACACATTACATCACACTTTAGCAAGTGAAGGCAGCAGAGTTCTGAACAAAGCACTTCCAAAACAAAATTAACATCCTCTCTTTCTCATACCCCCCTGCCCTCCAATTAGATTTTTGGCCATACTTCAAGTCAATGGCTTACCTTGTCAGACCCCAGTTGGAGTATTGTGCACAGTTCTGGTCGCCTCATTATAGGAAGGATGTAGAGGCTATTGAGAGGGTTCAGAGGAGATTTACAAGGATGCTGCCTGGATTTGGAGACGGGCCTTATGAAGATAGGTTGAGGGAACTGGGACTCTTCTCACTGGAGAGACGTAGGATGAGAGGCGACCTGATAGAGGTTTATAAAATGTTGAGAGGGATAGATAGGGTGGACTCTCAGAGACTATTTCCCCGAGCTGAAATGGTCACTACAAGAGGACACAGATTTAAGATGCAGGGAAGCAAATACAAAGGAGATGTCAGGGGTAGGTTTTTCACTCAGAGGGTGGTGAGTGAATGGAACCGACTGCCGTCGGAGGTTGTTGAGGCAAACTCACTGGGGTCTTTTAAGAGACTTCTGGATGAGTATATGGAAAAGAATAGGATAGGGGGTTATAGATAGGTCTGTGGATTGGTGGATGTGATCAGCGCAACTCGTGGGCCGAAGGGCCTGTTTGGGCTGTATTGTTCTATGTTCTATATGTAAGGTATCCTTAAGGCACTTTAACGCTTAAATTTTGTGTTGGAAGTGCTTCCAGATTGCTGCCAACCTGCTGGGATTTTCCAGCATCTGCAGTAGTTTGTTTGTCTGACGGGAAAAGTGGGTTGAGTTATTCTGAAAGCTAACTGGGGAGTTTTTGGAGCAGACTTTTATAAACCGTCCGCCCACAGCCAGCGCAGCCGAGGAAAGAAATTCAACCTTCCAACAAATCCGCCTGGCTCCGGCCACACGTCCACTCTTGGGGGGGGGGGATATTTTTGGAGAATTATTTTTCAACGATCCATCTCCCCAACCCCCTCCAGCCGCCATCCGATAGGCAAAATAATAATAGTGTGGAGGAAAATAACTGATGAGAAAGACTACAACTCCCAGCAGCCTCAGGGAAGGGCTACATCCTGGGACGGGGACGGAAGTCCCCCCCCTCTATTTGCGCAAGCGCAATGCACACCTACCCAGCTTCGGTGCAGGCGCCATCGAAAGTGATCCGGCATCGGCGCAGACGCAGTTGACGCCGGCGCAAAGGCAATGTACGCATCGGCGGCTTCGGCGCAAGCGCGCTAGCCCCCCTTCCCCCCATCCGGCCTCAGCGCAAGCGCATTCGATGTTTCCCTAAGCCCGGGGCAAGCGCACATCGCCTGGTCCCTGGTCAGGCTCAGCAGCCGCGCAGGCGTAGCCGGACCCCCGCAAAGCCGAGCTCGAGCGCACAGGGAAGGCTTTCCAACGATTGAAATAATAAAGGAGGAAAAGCCCATCTGCCTCTCTGACCTCTCCAATCTTCCTCCTCGGCCGGCGTTTCACTACCCCCCACCCCAAAATCAGATAGAAAGCATACAGAACCCTTTTGACCCCCACTTCTCCTCATGTTTGGAGCAGATTGACTTTTTAATGCCTTTTAAATGAGCTTTTGGACAAACCCCCGCCCCCCTCGTTGAGGAGTATCTGTATTGATGATCAATAATTGTTTTATTCTTTAAACCCCCTTTTATTCTTTAAATTTGGGGGTTGTGCTGTAACAAAGTGTTTAATTTCAATAGGAAACCTTTTTACTTTGTTTCCCCCTCAAAAAATTCCCATTTGTTTTATTATCAATAGAAAACCCTTTTTTACTTTGTTTTCCCAGAAAGAAAACTCCAATTTGGTTTATATTCGGTGGGAAAAAACCTTTATTTACTTTATTCTCCCCCAAAAAATTCCAATTTGTGTTTTTAAATTTTAAATAGAAAAACCTTTTTTGCTTAGCTTCTCCCCAAAAACTCTAATTTGTTCTTTTAAATTTGCTTTTTTATATACTTGCTTTTGGAAGAATCCCTACCCCCAAGACGATTGCAAAAAAAGGGGTTTAAAAAGTCCTTGAGATTTGGTGGGGGAAGAAATGTCCCCTTTTTTATTCTTTTGAGTTTTCTCCACCTGGGGACTGGTTAAAGAGTAAAGGATGGCTCCCAGCCACAAGTCCTGGGTTGCTATCTCTGCAAGCCCTTTCTCGCTGCGCCTGTCCTTTAGTAAGTATAGAGAAGATGGGGGCATACATAAACCTTCCAATTCAAGAAATCATTATCACAACTTCATTAACTTGACATTCCTCCTCTTCCCTCTTGCTTACCTACCTGCCTCCACACTCTCAAGTGTGTGGGATGTTTGGATCGAGAAGGAAAAATGTCTGTTTGGAAAGCATCTAAGTGGATATCAGCCCTTGACTACCCCTTCCCCCCCGCAACTATCCCATCCCTTTTATAATTTTGTCTGCATGTTGCCTTTCTCTTTTTAAGAAATTTGAGCATATTTGCACTTTTTTTGTTGTCGCTATCTCATTGTGAATGCATGGGTATATGTGCATAGATTGGTTTTTGCTGGAAGACGAAATTTTTAGCATGTTTTGCAGATATTCTGCTAAGGGATAGTGGACACCGATAATGAGTTCATAAGTGCATGTGTTTAGCTCATTATGTATATATAAGTGCATAGTGAATAATAGAGCAAAATTTGTGTATGTGTGACTGAAAGTTGATAAATGTAGAAATTAGCTCGTGATGAACAAGCAAACAGTTGGTAATATATTTATGCAAATAGTGGGTAATATATTACGTTTATTTAAGCTGATAGTGGATAACATGTATACTTAAACTCATAGTGGATAATGCATATAAGATGACACAGTAGTTAGCATTGCTGCCAGGGACCCAAGTTCAATTCCTGGTTTGGGTCACTCTTTTGAAGTTTATTTTAATGTTTATTTATTAATGTCATATGTCAACTTATGTTAACACTGCAATGGAGTTATTGTGAATATTCCCTAGTCGCCACTCTCTGTCACCTGGTTGAGTACATTGAAGGAGAATGTATCATGGCTGATGCACCTAACCAGCATGTCGTTTGGACTGTGGCAGCATCTGGAGGAAACCCATGCAGACTCCACACGGATAGTGACCCAAGTTGGGAATTGAACCCGAATCCCTGGTGCTCTGAGGCAGCTGAGTAACCACTATGTATTGTGTCCGCGGAGTCTGCACGTTCTCTCAGTGTCCGCATGGGTTTCTTCCTAGTGCTCCAGTTTTTTCCCACAGTCCGAAAGACGCGCTGGTTAGGATGCACTGGCCATGCTAAATTCTCCCTCAGTGTACCCATTCAGGTGCTGGAGTGTGGCCATTTGGGGATTTTTCACAATAACTTCATTGCAGTGTTATTGTAAGCTACTTGTGACATTATCTCCCATGAGCTTAAATTTTTAATTAACCTATATTTAAGCTCATTGTGGATAATATCTTACGCATTGCAAATTTTGTGTGCATAATGCATACTTTTATCCTATATATGAACTAAAACCATTTTATCTACTTAAGCTTATGTATTGAGATATGTGCTGTGTTTGTGGATGTTCTGTGGAATGGAGGGTCAACTTTGCACTGTTTTCTTTTTGAGTGCTTGTATACGTATTTGTAAATATTTTTGGATAACTTGCAAGAATCTACAGCGAGATAACCTGCCCTTAACATTTCTGTCTGCTTTGGCTTTCCTGACGTGCTTTTTGTTTCTTGATTGCAACTGAGTATTTGGAAAGGTTTTGGTAGTTTTGTACAGGCAATGTGTTCTGCTTGTGCATTTCAATGTGCCTTTCTTCTTAAAAAAAAAGCGCAAGGGAAAAACCCAGCGACGCATGAGGATGTGGGATTTAATTTGTTGAATGATTGTTGCAGTTGAGATGCTTACATGCGCGTGCATGTGTGTGAGTGACTAGCTGGAGTAGACATTACAAGTTTGGAGACAGGGTTGCTGTGCTGGCTTCCTCTGGTTGGACTTGCATTTCTGTTCTGAAAGAAATAGCTGTGTCGGAGAGTTGAAAGGGCTATTTTGCCCCCTACTCCTCACTTCCACCCCACAAGTAGGTGAAAGACTGTCCTCGTCGTTTGCTTTCTGTGCTACAATGGCTTTCCAGACTACAAGCTGTATTCTAGCCTGGCAACTCTATGAATGGATGAGCAACAGCTCCTTGTGTGCTCTGTACCCCTCTATCTGCTTTGGGTGCTGGCTGGTGAGCGACTGCCTTTTTAGGTTCAATAAGGGGCAGGTGAGGGCATTCAGACATTGAGGTTGAATTGACCCAGTGAAATTATCCCATCCCCCGTTGCTGTTTAATTTCAATGCCAGATCTACGTACAGCTTGGTCTTTCCTGCTTCCCTTACTGATGCTTGTTAGTGGAAACTGCCGCTTTTAAGTGAATGGGTTTCTCCTCCAGCGATAAACACGTTCAGGGTAGCTAGCAGTGACACAAGAAGGTTTGAAAACTGCAGCGTGTAATAGTCCCTTTGGAGGGTTTCCCCCCTCTTTCATTTGGAGGGATTCATGGTGTTATTAATGTCAGTAGTTGGAACATTGAACGTGGGATGTTTCTGAGCGGCATAGTAAGGAAATGACCTCCAGCAGGCGATGGAAGTAATTGTCTGTTTGGCAGTTGCTTGCGCTTCTGGTTTGAGTCAGAGGCACTATTGGGATTACGGCGATGGGAGCTGACACTCCCAATGCATTGTGGACAGTCGCAGCCTGGTCCTTGTGGTATAATTCAGCAAAAGTCTGCTGCGGTGGTGGGGGGGAAGGTTGAGGCAGATCCGGAATATTGTGTGTGGTATTTGGTGAGGGGATATTAATGTCTCTCAATATATCTGCTGATATTTTGTGTCAGGAGGGGACTGGAAGGGAGGGAGGTTGGCCCAAAATCCCTGCTCTGCATTGGATAATTGGTGGGAATCTAACTTCTGTCTGAGTTTGCCAGTTTGGAAAGTGACTTTATAGTGCAGATGGTATGGTGTTGTGTTGCAAAAGCTTTTCTGCTTTTACATTCTGTGCTTAGTACACCATTCTGTAGATCAGGCATGCAAGTGCTGGCTGGCTGTTTGACTGCAGCAGGCATCACAGCTGAGTGTGGCCCTGCTCATACCCCACCCGCCCCCACCCCAAATCAGCTGGAGTTGATGCCAGCAAAGTGGAACCCACAATGCTCTCCTCCCCCCACCAGCCCAGTGGCAGCACCACCTCAGTTTAGATCCCAGCAGAGCCTGTGTTTATTGGTTACTCTCGTTTGGAAAACTGGGTGCAGTTGTAAATAGTTTATCTTTCACTTATTACTTGTCTCCTTCCCTTCTCCCCCAGATACGATGGGCAGTGGCTGTCGGGGTGGGGGGAAGGTGTTATCATGCGTCGTGCCCTTTTACTAGGGAATGTACTTCGCACTCCACTCTCCTCTGGCTCTGCCTGCCTGCTTCTCCCTGTCTGCCACCCTGTGCCCGCCTGCTCACACCCTCCCCCCCTCCCCAGAATGCCTAACCCCCCCTTGCCCCCAGTGCCCACACACACCCCTCCACCCCCGGGGCCATCCAACACCCTACCCACCCATCCCTCCCCCTGACCCCCCAGCCTGCCCGCTCACTCCCCCGCCACCAGTCTGCCCGCTCACTCCCCCAACCCCCAGTCTGTCCTCACCATCCCCACGGTCTGCTCCTCTCTGCGTCTGCCTGCCTGGCTCTCTCTGTGTGCGTCTCTCTTTCTCTTTGTATGCGTGTGTGTGTGTGTGTGTGTCGCTCTCTCTCTGTCTTCTCTCTAGTGTCCAAATATGTGCTGATGAGAGGGATTAGCAGGATAAATATGTGGGGTTACAGGAGTAGGACCTGTTTGGGATGCTGTGTCAGTCGGAGCAGACTCGATGGGCCAGCTAGCCTCTTGCAGTGTAGGGATTGTGTGCCCTTCTACTAGCCAAATGGCAGGTACAGGGTTCTGCTGCCTGTCCTGTACCTGCCAGCCCTTTGTAAGTTCACGGAAACTAGACTATGTGGGGCCGGATCTGAGATTTCTCTCCCCCATTTAAGACTTTGCTGCCTCAGGCCCGGGTTCACTTGGAAGCTGAGTTAGCCCGCTCTTGCTTTGCCTCATGGCAGACCAAATTGGCGGGGGCCTGGAGGCGAGATCTGGCTCATCATCATCTCATAGGGGCTTTACACAGTAACTTCATTCCAGTGTTAATGTAAGCTTACTTGTGACTAATAAATAAAATAAACTGCTTGGCTCATTGCAGCGCAGTGCGCACGAGTCTGAGAGCTGCCAGGTTGTTGCTTGTCTGCCCAAAGTGGGTCACCACCTATTTTTAACACGCCCCTCAGCAGGTAAAGGAATCGCCAAGTACGAGGGTGGCTGATGAGGCTCCCCAGGGCATGCAGATTGCAGCAGTAAAAACAGTCTTCAGGTTTGCTTTATGTTTCTGTGCTGAGGTGTTGAGCCCTGAGAGGTGTCGTTTTGATGCTTGGCTGCTGGCTTTTCGATAGGATAGTGTTTGGCCAATGATGCCTGAGGGGTGTAGTTAAGAAGCTTAAGTGACATCCTGCTGCCAGAGAGCTTTTGATTACCAAGAGTGCACCAGCCTGTTGAGCAAAGCAAATGAATTATGTGGGTTTGAAGCAATGATTTTTGCCAGATTTGTGTCCATGGGTATGTAATAATAGATGTAATCTGTTCTCTCTTTCTCTCTCTCTCTCTCTCTCTCCTGTTTTGTCATTTTTTTGACCCATTAATCCTTTGACTTCCATTTATTTTTGTTTCTCTTGCACCACTCCCCTTCCCACCCCCCAAACTCTCCAAACCAATCCCCAAAATCCTCCAACCAGTTTGAGGTCACAATCTCAATTGTGGTCTCAGAGAGAGTTCCAATGTCTCCCTTCTCTGTCCCCGACCTCCAACCCTCTCACTGATGTCACATGTATTAGTATGCAGTGAAAAGTATTGTTTCTTACATGCTATACAGACAAAGCATACTGTTCATAGAATACATAAGGGAGAAGAAAAGGAGAGGGTGTAGAATGTAGTGTTAGAGTCAAAACTATGATGTGGAGAGTTTGAAAAGAGTTAAGGTACAGTTTAAAGAGCATAGAATGAGAGTAAAGGATAGAATTAGAGGATATAATGGGGACAGCTTACTAGAAGTCACCATGCTCAGATGTCACCATGAATTAGGTTGGCAGGGATGCCATGACTTGGCACATATTGGGGGTCTGAGGGAAATCTTTGTGTCAGAAGAGCAGTCAGACCACCATCCTCACCTTGCTGCTGCTCCTCCATTCGGGATGTGCCCAATCCTGGTGCCAGTGGGGTCTAGGGATACAGTCCAATTATGGGACCTTCCCCCTTGCTTCCAGACTGAATGGAGCCTCGTTGGAAGCCAGTGGTTGTCCGATCAGCAACAAAGGATTTGGAAGTGGGCAGGGAATGGCCAGATTCGCTGGGCCAAATAATCTCCTTTGCTCTAATTTCTAAGTCAGGCTGAGTAAACCGGAACTCATTTCCTGCCACTGCTCTTTCCCCATAGATGTGCAATTCTTTGAAATGTCAAGCAGTAAAACCACTTGCTGCTCAAATCATTGCAAACATCTTCTGCCTAGAGTCAAGTCATTTAGAGATTACCTCTGTTGCAAATGTGTTAATTTTAGTATTTAGCAATGAGACTGCATTCATTCCCTATCTGTCTCCCATTGCTGTCCTAACTAGGTACTGAAGTACAGTCAGGATAGCAAGAAAGTGTCTTTTAAGTTTAGAAAGCGCAAAATTAATTTTTTAAGAAAGGTTTTATACCTGCAGGACAAATGAAATATAAGCTTGGACTGAAATTTTATTTACCACCTCGTGCCCAGCATTGCTGCCTCAGTGCCTGGGACCTAGATTCGATTCCCAGCTTGGGTCACTGCCTGTGTGAAGCCTGCACTTTTTTCTCCGTGGGTTTCCAGCGGGTGCTCCAGTTTCCTTTCACTGTCGGAAAGCACGGCCAGTGCACCCTAACCAGCACGTCTTTTGGACTGTGGAAGGAAACTGGAGCATGGGGAGAAAATGCAATTTGAGCAGCTAACCAAATAATGCAGCTCATGGAGGTTGACAGAAAGCTGTAAGATGCTCAGGCGGTTTCTAGAACATTACAGCGCAGTACAGGCCCTTCGGCCCTCGATGTTGCGCCGGCCAGTGGACCCTCTAACCTAAACTATTCCAATATCATCCATATGCCTATCCACCGACCATTTGAATGCCCCAAAGTAGGCGAGTCCACAACTGCTGCAGGCAGGGCATTCCACGCCCTCACCACCCTCTGTGTAAAGAACCTGCCTCTGACATCCGTCCTATAACTACCACCTCTTAATTTAAAGTAATGTCCCCTCGTGTTGGTCATCACCATCCGAGGAAAAAGGCTCTCACTATCCACCCTATCCAATCCCTTGATCATTTTATACGCCTCAATTAGGTCACTGCGTAACCTTCTTCTCTCTAGTGAAAATTACCTCAGGTCCCTCAACCTTTCCTCATAAGGCCTTCCCACCATACCAGGCAACATCCTGGTAAACCTCCTCTGCACCCTTTCCAATGCTTCCACATCTTTCTTATAATGCGGCGACCAGAACTGTACGCAATACTCCAAGTGCAGCCGCACCAGAGTTTTGTACAGTTGTAACACAACCTCACGGCTCCTAAATTCAATCCCTCTACCAATAAAAGCTAACACACCGTACGCCTTCTTAACAACTATATCAACCTGGGTGCCAACTTTCAAAGAGCTATGTACTTGTACCCCAAGATCCCTCTGCTTGACAACGCTATTAAGGGTCCTTCCATTAACCCTATATTTCATATGCCTGTTATTCCTACCAAAGTGAATAATTGAATATTGAATTCCATTTGCCACCTCACGGCCCAGCTCTGCAACCTATCTATGTCCCTCTGCAAACTGTAACATCCATCCTCGCTGTCTACAACTCCCCCACTTTGGTATCGTCAGCAAATTTACTAATCCAACCCTTTACACCCTCATCTAGGTCATTTATAAAAATGACAAACAGCAGTGGCCCCAAAACAGATCCTTGAGGTACACCACTTGTAACTGCACTCCAGGTTGAATATTTCCCATCAACCACCACCCTCTGTCTTCTATCAGCTAGCCAATTCCTAATCCAAACTGCTAAATCACCTTCAATCCCATGTATCTGCACTTTCTGCAGTAGCCTACCATGGGGAACCTTATCAAACGCTTTGCTAAAATCCATATACACTACATCAACTGCCTTACCCTTAATCTACCTCTTTGGTCACCTCCTCAAAAAACTCAATAAGGTTTGTGAGGCACGACCTACCCTTCACAAAACCGTGCTGACTATCCCTAATCAATTTATTCCTCTCTAGATGCTTATAAGTCCTATCCCTTATAATTCTTTCCAAGATTTTGCCCACAACAGAAGTCAGGCTCACCGGTTTATAATTTCCAGGATGGTCCCTACTCCCCTTTTTGAACAAAGGGACAACATTTGCCATCCTCCAGTCTTCCAGCACTATACCTGTAGCTAACGACGACATGAAGATCAAAGCCAAAGTCTCTGCCATCTCCTCTCTAGCCTCCCAGAGAATCCTGGGGTAAATCCCATCTGGCCCAGGGGACTTACCAATTTTCATATCCTCAAGATTCGCTAACACCTCCTCCTTACGAACCTCAATCCTGCCCAGTCTACAACCTAGTATCGCAGTATTCTCCCCGACAACACTGTCTTTCTCCTGCATGAATACTGACGAAAAATACTCATTCAGTGTCTCTCCTATCTCCTCAGGCTCCACGCACAATTTCCCACTGCTATCTCTGACTGGCCCTAATCTTGCCCTAACCAATCTTTTATTATTTATATACCTGTAAAAAGCTTTAGGATTCTCCTTAATCCTATCTGCCAAAGTCTTCTCTTGTCCTCTTCTAGCTCTTCTCAACTCCCTCTTTAGCTGCTTCCTGGCTGATTTATAGCTCTCCATTGCCCTAACTGAGCCTTCACGTCTCATCATTATATAAGCCTCCTCCTTCCTCTTCACCAGAGATTCAACTTCCCTAGTACACCATGGTTCCCTCACTCGACCACTTCCTCCCTGCCTGGCAGGCACATATTCATTAAGGACATGCAGAAGCTGTTCCTTAAATATGCTTCACATTTCAGAGGGATTCTTGACCAGGTGGATGTGGAGAGGATGTTCTTTTTTGTGAGAATCAAAAAGTTTTAGCTTATTTATTAGTGTCACAAACAAGTGTACAAGATTTTGAAGGGGATTGATAGAGTAAACAGGATTAAGCTTTTCTCCTAGGATGGACTCAAATAGCATGAGGGGTCACCGGCTTAGGGTGAGGGGGGTAAGGTATAATTTGGATGCTAGAGGGAGTTTTTTCACACAGAGGGTGGTGGGGGTATGAAATGCGCTGCCAAGTGAAGTGGTGGAGGTAGGTACTCTGGAGATATTTAAGAAACACTTAGATGGGCACATGAACAGAATAGGAATGGAGGGGTATAGAAAACTGATTTAAAATAGGGATCATGAGCCTTGGGAGTCCCTGGGAAGTGAGTAAATAGATGATGGATGATATTGATGTATTTGTTTTTATCCTACAGGTGCTTTGGTCCACCTTGTTGTCTAACGAGGGGCATACACGCAATGGGTTGAGAGGACTGCTCTTGGATCTTTTTCGAGAGTATCCTACTGCTTCACGTTGTTCGTGTACGCTTGACCTGGACCTTCTGATGGGCAACACGACAGCTCAGTGACTATTGCTGTGCTGTGCAGATACATGGATTTGGGCCTGTATCTGTGGGAGTTTGCGCATTCTCCCTGTGCTTGAGTGGGTTTTCTCTGGGTGCTCCGGTTTCCTCCCACATCCCAAAGATGTGCTCTTAGGCTAATTGGCAAAACAAATTCTCCCTAAATTGTCTCAAATTTAGTTTTAAATCCACTGATCTATAAACATGGACAGGGATCGCGGGTAGAGATGGGCGCGAGCTCGTTGGGCCGAAGGGCCTGTTTCCCGTGCTGTTTTGTTCTTTGTTCTTACATTAACACTGCAATGAAGTTACCATGAAGATGCCCCAGTTGCCACACTCTGGTGCCTGTTCGGTTACATCGAGGGAGAATTTAGCACGGCCAATGCACCCTAACCAACACGTCTTTCAGACTGTGGGAGAAAACTGGAGCGCAAGGAGAATATGCAGACTCTGCACAGACAGTGACCATCGTGCGCTGAAATCTATTGCGTTCAGGCAGTCCAGGTTTCTTTCCAACCCTGAACGCTGCCTTGGTGCTGTTCTGATCAGCTCTGACTAACTGTGTCAAGGCAATTGGGCAGGGCAGCCCATAGCTCTGCTCCATTAAACTCCTTTGTGTGTCTCTTATACATTTCAAGCTGAATTTCTGGGATGACAGTGTGACATGGGATGACTGACAGAGATGAGCAATAATGTTTGGTTTTCTCATAAGGATGGACACCTAATTTTATTGATTTGGAGAGACTAGATTAGTTACAGATACAACAGGGAGGTGGTAGAGGTTTCACTGCAAAGGTTCCCCTTCACCTCAATAAATCTGCATGTATGGATGTTGAATGAGTTCAGGCAAGAGCATGTCAGTAGTGCTGCTGTTCTTTCCCTGTGATCGCTGCTGTCATGAGTTGAGTAGTTGCTTGGGGGTATGAAATGTGCATGATTCGACTTTTGATTTGATTTGTTATTGTCATTTGTGTGGGGGTACAGTGAAAAGTATTGTTTCTTGCATGCTTGAACAGCTAACCAAATAACGCAGCTCAGAGCTTGATTGAAAGCTGTAAGATCCTGAGGCAGTTTCTTGATCATGTAGATGTGGAGAGGATGTTTTCCTCTTCTGGGAGAATCAAAAAGTTTTATTTTATTTATTAGTGTCATAAACAAGCTTACATTAACACTGCAATGAAGTTATTGTGAAGATTCCCCAGTCGCACAGTCTGGCGCCTGTTCAGGTACACTGAGGGAGAATTTAGCACGGCCAATGCACCCTAACCAGCACATCTTTCGGACTGTGGGAGAAAACCGGAGCACAGGGAGAACTTGCAGACTCTGCACAGACAGTGACCATCCTAAGCTGAAATCTGTTGTGTTCATAGAGCAGGAAAGGAGAGGATGCAGAATGTAGTGTTACAGTTGTAGCTAAGGTATAGGAAAGATCAACTTAATGCAAGGTAGGTTCATTTAAAAGTCTGATGACAGCTGGGAAGAAGCTGCTCTTGAGTTAGTTGTATGTGACCTCAGACTTTTGTATCTTTTTCCCAATGGAAGAAGATGGAAGATAAAACATCTGGGTGTGTGGAGCCGTTAATTATGCTGGCTGCTTTTCCCGAGGCAGCAGCGTGTAGACAGAGTCAATGGATGGGAGGCTGGTTCGCATGATGCCCTGGGCTATATTCAAGACCCTTTGTCATTGTTCAGTGTTTCCTTTTCAGCCACCTACCCACTTAGGAGAGGAGGTGATAATATCTGATCAGGTAGAGAGAGGGAGTGGTGGGGGATGGGGAGTGGCAAGTTGACAGAAGTCGGCAAACTTTAAATAACTTTCTTGTAAAGTCAGTGAGGTCCCAATCAGGGCAGCCTGAGCAAAGGCTGACTGTGAAGAAACATGATTAAATTAGTTGATGTCTTTAAATGTTTTTCAAAGACAGTTTTCATGCTCTTGTGCTTTCTGTTGAAAGAGTTGTTGGGCCGTGTTTCTTTTTCCTGCCTCCTTCTCCCCTCCCAATATATTTATATTCCCTTTTCTTTTTCTTGAACAGAAAATTTTGTTCCTATGATTGATCAGCGTGTGATTAGAAATTGAAGAGGAAGGACTCTGCACAATTCTCCTCAGTTGTTGAAATGCATGCTTGAAAATTACATCGGGAGCCATTCAGTCATCATGTCCTAAGCTAAATGCAGCGTGTTGAAGGTTGGTTGATCTGAAGAAAGGGAGACAGAGTGTGGGAAGTCTCTCTTTATTTCCCCTGCTTCTCCTCAACAGATTGAGATCCCACACTCGTGAGATGGCCACAGACCCAGGAGAGCCAGCCAACCCAGGGGAATCTGGCAAACTTGTCAGGGTGCCTTCCAGCTCAGGCCAGAGCCCAGCCGAAAATGAGCCCAGCCCAATCATGGCACCTAGCAAGGCAGAGAAATCTGGCGATGGCAGTCTCTCAAGGCCGGGCAGGAGCGCTGAGAGCCACCGCTTTGTGCGGCGGAGCGTGGAAGTGGCAGACCGTGAGTTGGCTGTCCGGCAGCCCACAGCTGCTGCTGACACCCAGCTCTGCCCCAACATGCCAGAGGGCAGGAGCGAGCCTGGGACGCCCAGAGCCGCCCAGGACAGTGCAAAGGACGCGATGCGGGAGCGGACAGAGAAGGAGAACGAGGAGGAGGCTGAAATGAAGGCGGTCGCCACCTCTCCGGGAGGCCGGTTCTTGAAGTTTGACATTGAGCTTGGGCGAGGGGCCTTCAAGACTGTGTATAAAGGGCTGGATACCGAGACCTGGGTGGAAGTTGCTTGGTGTGAACTGCAGGTTAGTGCAATCTTCCTGCATTTTCTATTCACACGTGGTAATTACACAACAACCTGGACTAAGTAGAATCACACTGCACTATACTGACACAGCTCAGGAATAGCCTGTATCTAAATCTCAGTCTTTGAGGCAGATGATCCCAGGTAAGGTGGTGATCGGGATTGGGCAACTGGCCTTGCCTGTTGTGCCAAAGGGCGTTTGACTGGGGACATTGGTCATATTGTTCCCAAAAAGTCAACTCTCTCAAGTCATGGAGGTGGTGGGAAGTAACGTAAATATTCGTGAGCTTCCAGAGGTTGAGCTAGTATCTTGTATGTGAGAGCTGTAAAATCCCAACAGTGCAGAAAGAGGCCATTCAACTCTTCGAGCTTGTGCCAATTCTGTGACAGCGCATCTTACCCAGACTCTCCTCTTCCACCCTATCCTTGTAACCCTATACATTTACCATGGCTAATCCACCTAACCAGCACATCTTTGGATTGTGCGAGGAAACTGAGCATATCCCACTCCTTGCCCCGCCTAACAGGCTAATGGTGAAGATGATCCTGTGCGCTTTTCCCCTAGCGATCGGTTACAGTTTACCGTAGTGTGCTCTAAGATTCACCTGATGAAGAAGCAGCGCTCTGAAAGCTACTGGCTTTTGCTACCAAATAAACCTGTTGGCCTTTAACCTGGTATTGTGAGACTTCTTACTGTGCTTACCCCAGTCCAACGCTGGCATCTCCATATTGTGCTGTGTAGTAATTATGAAAAGTTTGGGATCAGTTTGTGTGGTGTGCGTTCAACCTTAAGTGTGGAGCTCGGCTTTTGTAGGGAAACCTATATGTGAGCTGGGTCAGATCATTTCACAGTTGTAAGCCATAACTCTCAAATCCATTGGTAACCTTAACATGCGACAGGACGGTTTCTAGCAAAATTTATCCTGCAATGAAGTTTCTCTCAATGCTGGAGAGGGATTGTAGTGCCATCTTTCTCATGAGCAGGACAATATAAAACGTGTAAGACTGTGAGGATGGTCATTGAAATATTTTAACTGTGTCTTAAATATACTTACTGACAAGGGAGCCCAGATTAGTGGGATCAGGATACAGGCAGGAAAATGGTATTTGAGGTCACAAACATCTGCCATGATCTTAAATGGGGCAGCAGGCTGGAGGGGCTGAATGGCTCCTTCCTCTGAATTCCTATGATCTCGCAGAAGGACTACTACTTTTTATTTCTTAGTTGTAATCCTTGAAGCACCCTGATGGTGTGCAAGTTGTTGACAAATGTAAAAGGTTAGTATATTCTGCTTGCAGCAGTGTGTTTTGGCTGTCTGACATACATGGCATGTTGACCTTCATCTTGAGGGAAACTGAACCATGGAACAAGGATGTCTTACTGCATTTGTGCAGATCCTTGGCAAGACCATACAGTTTTGGCCTCATTACCTGAGGAAGGATCTCCTGGCCATAGATGGAGTATAAGCAAGAAGTTGAACCAGAACAATCCCTGGGCTGGTGGGAGGGACTGTCTGACGAGGGGAGATCGAGAAGACTTGGCTTCTCTTCTCTGGAGTTTACAAGAATGGGAAATGCTTCCCAGGCATTGGCCCTCTGACAATACATTGTTCCCTCAGATCAGATCCCCTGATGATGCTGCCCTCCCCTAGCGCCGACCTTCCATAACAGTCACTGTTGGCTGACTCTCCTGCTGTTCTGTATCCTTGCCTGACAAGCAGAGTGCAAGTTACACAGCAACACACAGAATCAGGATTAGCCATATTACTAGTGTGTAGTTCATTATCATTATATATCCCCGTAACTGAGCTACCTTGGGACACTAAAGGGCAATTTACCATGGCTAATCTACCTGACCTGCCCATCTTTAGGATTGTGGATGAAACTGGAGCATCTGGAGGAAACCCACGCAATCAATTTGAGAATGTGTAAACCACACAGACAGTCACCAGAGGCTGGAATTGAACTTGTGACCCTGGCATTGTGAGACAGCAGTGCTAACCACTGCACTGTCCGTGGCTGAAAATCAAATTCAATACATTGATTCTTTGTAGGGAGGATATGCTTCCTCATATAAGGACACCAAAACTGCACACAATACTCCAGCTGTGGCCTCATCAATGTCCTGTGCAATTGCAACAAAACATCCCTTTCCCAAACTCCGATCCTGTTGCTATGAAGGCAAACATACCAGTTGCCGTTTTACTGCCTGCTGCACTTCCTTTCAGCAACCAATGCACAAGGGGATTCCAAGATCTTGCTGAATATTCACTCTTGCAATTTACACCCATTCAGGTAATAATCTGCCTTCCTATTATTGCTACCAAAGTAGAGAACCTCACATTTATCCACATTACACTGCATCTACTATGCTGATGCCCTCACAGTTAGCCTGTTCAAATCACGCTGAAGCATCTCTGCATCCTCCTTAGAGCTAACCCTCCCATCCAATTTTGTATCATCTGCAGATCTGGAGATAAACAATTCAGTTTCCTCTTCCAAATTATTTATATATAATGTGAGTTGTTGGGGTCCTAGCAGAGATCCCTGCAGTCACAGGACACTAGTCAGTGCTTGTTGATCAGAAAAAGATCTACTTATTCCAACTCTTTGCCTTCTATCTGCTAACCAGCTTTCCAACTGAAGGCAGTGCTCACAATCCCATGTGCTCAGTTGAGTGACAGGTTGGCTGTGCTGTGTTGCTGGTGAGTCATTCATGGACCTGAGCCTCCCTTAGGAGCTGGTTTGTGTGTGACACTGCTTCTCGTTGGG
Organism: Sphyrna mokarran; assembly: GCA_024679065.1. Lineage (NCBI taxonomy): Eukaryota > Metazoa > Chordata > Chondrichthyes > Carcharhiniformes > Carcharhinidae > Sphyrna > Sphyrna mokarran. The sequence continues at coordinate 84,471,597 of JAGIQG010000013.1, read as the reverse complement.
TGGGAGCTATCAAGCCCTGCCAGTCAGCCTGCTGCCATTGCACCACGCCTTCTAAATCTGAATGTTTTGAATGCAGTGCGAGGTTGGAGGGGAATTCCAAAAGCAAGCTGGGGAGCTTACAGTTGGATAGTGTCATGCTATTGCAAGGTGGAATGTGAGAAAGGAATTGCGGATAGATATCCAAGATGTTCACTCACTGAACTGGCAGAGTATTTGGCTGATTTTCCTGCTGGCCCCAGTGGAGCTGAAGAATCCAGGAGACGCACAGACTCCAACGAAACCAGCATCTCTAAGTGAGCCTGACGAAGAGTCACTCAGACTCGCAACGTTGGCTCTATTCTTTCTCCACAGTGTGAGGAGGCACAGTGGTTGCACTGCTGCTTCACAGCACCAGGGACCCAGGTTTCGTTCCAGCTTTGGGTCACTGTGTGGAGTCTGCACATTCTCCCTGTGCCTGTGTGTGGTTTCCTCTGGATGGTCCAGTTTCCTCCCACAGATTGAAAGAAGTGCTGGTTAGGTGCATTGGCCATGTTAAATTCTCCCTCAGTGTACCTCAACAGGCTCTGGAGTGTGGCGACTAGGAATTTTCAGTGAACTTCATTGCACTGTTAATATAAGTCTACTTGTAATCTACTGAGATTTTCCAGCATTTTCTGTTTTTGGCTAAGTGAGCTTGTCTTGTCGAAACTGGGGTGAAGTGTAACATGTGTAAGATCTGTCATGTGCACTGGGGGTGTTGGGAGGGAGCTCACTCCTGCACAGATGCTTGGGGGCTAGGTTTACCCTCTACGTTGGCACCATCATAGAAATTAAGAGCAGAAGTTGGCAAATTCAGTCCTTTTAGCCTGCTCTGCCATTCAGTCAGATCACACCTGACCTCTCTCTGGTTTTAAATTCACCTGCCTGCCTGTTCCCCATATCCTCTTTTTTATTAGAAATATATTTATCTTCTTCTTGAAACATTCAGACTCCACTGTGCTCTGGGGCAGTGAGTCCCACAAATTCACCACCCCCTGCAAACAGTTCCTCCTCCTTTATGTTGAATCTAATGCCTCACAACCCATACCTGTGATCTCTGGATCCAGATTTGGACATTTGATCGATGTTTATTTTATTCAATCCTATTTAATATTTTATATACCTGAATCAGACCCCCTTTTGGATTGCGATTTGTTTTGCTAAGAGCTGTCAGGGAGTGAAACCTAAAGGGTGTGCTATTTACATTTGTGGCTTTGAAATTGACAGCTTGGTTTAGCAGGTAGGTACCCAGACCTGTCGATGAACATTTGAGACAATTGTGAATGACTGGTCCCACAAGCTGATTTTTATCTCCCTTTGGGTAGGCACGTAAGAAGTCTCACAACACCAGGTTGAAGTGTTAACAGGCTTATTTGGTAGCACAAGCTTTCAGAGCATTGCTCCTTCATCAGGTGAGTCACCATTTTTTTGTGAGAACCCAGCTCTGCAAATCACCACCCTCTTGCCTGATGAAGGGGCAACCTTCCAAAAGCTCGTGCTATCAAATAAACCTGTTGGATTTTTACCTGGTCTTGTGAAACTACTTACTGTGCCTATCCCAGTGCAATGCTGGCAACTCCACATTTCGGGTAGTCAGTCCACTTGCTGGAATACTTCAAAAATAAGTGTCCTCAGTGAAGTTGAGACTTGCAAAACTGCCAGGTTTACTTTGGCAAATGTTTATGGAATGATTTATTTTCAGTGACCCATGGTGCAGAGAATGGCAATCCAGCCGTATCACAGCGCATGCTATCATAAGACAGAGTTACAAGCCAACCAGGTTGAGTCTCACCTGACAAAAAAGCAACGCTTTGAAGCCCGTGATTCCAAATAAACTTGTTGAACTTTAGTCGACTGTGCTTCTACTACCTCCTCTGGAAATGCATCCAGGCACCCACCACTCTGTGAAAAACCTCCACCCACATGTCCCCCCCTCTCACCTTGAACCTGTGCCCCCTTGTAATTGACTCTTCCACCCTGGGCAAAAACCTCTGACTATCCACCCTGTCTGGGCCTCTCATCATTTTGTAGATCAGGTTCCCCCCTCAGCCTCTGTCTTTCCAGTAAAAACAATCCTAGTTTATCCAACCTCTCCTCATAGCCAACACCCTCGAGACCAGACAACATTCTGGTAAACCTTCTTTGCACTGTCTCCAAAACTTCTCCATACTTCTGGTAGTGTGGCACCCAGAACTGTACACAATACTCCAAATTCTTCCCAACCACGGTTTTATATAGCTGCAACATGATTTCCCAACTCTTGTACTCAATGGAAGAGAGTTCCAAACTCCCACCACCCTACCCAAATGCGAGCTAACCAAGGTTAGGGAAGGAAATCTGCTGTCTTTACCTAGTCTGACCTACAGGTGACTCTCGACCACACACACAGCAATGCAGTCAACTCCTAACTGCCTCCCCTGAAATGGCTGTAGCATTACACTTGGGTCAGTGGGAAATTAGGGATGGGAATAAATACTGCCTCTCCCCGGTTCCTATATCCCATGTGAAATAAAGGATTACTGTCTGTGTGCAGTCTGCACGTTCTTTTGCGGAGGAGCAGACAGACAGATGCCTCTCTCTGGTGGAGGGGCACATGGGTGCCACCCTCACGCAGGCGCCTCCCCCTCACCTGCCCCCTTGGCAGGCATTTTTGTCTGCCTGTGAGAGAGTTGTCATTCTTTCCACAGCCTTGTGATCCTTTTTTTTTTACAGAAAAACATTTGAAATTTCCTGCTTAGCTGCCCTATATCTTTCATTTAATTTTCGATCCAAGCTTCCTCAGCCCAGACCAATCAACAGCAGCAGCAGCACCTTTTAATGCAGCAACACATCCCAAGATGCATCTCAGGAGTGTGGGCTGTTTGGACACTGAGCTGGAACACCCGCTGCCTGCAATGGGACGAGAAGCATTTTCCATCACTTTTGAAAGGGAAATTGGATAAATGTTTCCATGGTGATGAAATACCAGATTGGATAGTTCCAGCACAGAACTAGCATGAGAATGATGGGCTGAATGGTATTCCTCCTATTTTATGATATGCTGGTTGAGTTAGGTGAAGTGGTTTGGGGGGTTGGCAGGCATCAGTCAAGCTGAATGGCCATTTTGTGGCAGTTCCTGTAGGAAATGCCAAGCTGATTGGCTGACTTCTGTCGCCAAGGTTTAAATTGAAATCTGTCAGCGTTGTTTACCACCACTGACCTTTCAATTCCAAAGCTAGTCTTCAGTCACGAGACTATCCAATCTGGTATTAGTCACTGTGCTGCCCCAATTATTTATCCCAATACCTTTTTGATTGTCACAATAGAATCTGCTTCCGCCAACCTCATGGGTGATGCATTCATGATGGCAATCACTTTGTGTTTTTTAAAAAAAAGTTTCTGCTTACTGCCCTTGTTCATCTAACAACTGGCACAAATGTACAGTGGTTTGCACTGTTGGCTCAGCTCCAGGGACTCAGATTCAATTCCAGTCTCGGGCAACACTCGGGTACTTCATGTCATAAATGAGTGCTTTATGTGGACCATCTGAAGGGCACCATGACAGCTCAGAGACTATCGATGTGGCTGTGCAGACACTTGGAATTGGGCCGGTGTCTGCGGGAGTTTGCGCGTTCTCCCCGTGGTTGCGTGGGTTTTCTCCGGGCGCTCCGGTTTCCTCCCACAACCCAAAAATTCGCTCTTAGGCTGATTGGGAAACAAATTGTCCCTATAGTGAGAGTCTTCCATATTAGGAATAACCTAATTTTATATTATGATAATGGAATTGCTACTATATAGTTATGACGGCGGCGTGGGCTCGTTGGGCCGAAGGGCCTGTTTCCCGTGCTGTGTTGCTCTAAAAAAAAACTGTGGAGTTTGCATGTTCGCTCCTGTCAGGAGCAAAACCCTGTGTGGGTTTTCTTCAACATGCCAAAGGTGTGCGGGTTAAGTGGATTGGCCCTAGATGTAGGTTAATGAGATTAGCCATGGTAAATGTATTGGATTCTGGGATTGGCAGGGGAGTGGGCCGGAAATCTGTGACCAGTGTTCTCATAGTGCTGCATTGATCATGTTAACTTTGTTCCTGCATTATGAAATTAAATTGTTTTTAAGAACTCCCAGAATGGTGGACAGCGTGACTCAAGTGGGTCAGCGTATTCAACATGGTTTGTATGTTGTTACTGTGAATGGCTTTACATAATGGTGTTACTGATCAACGCTCACATTTCCAGTCTCGCTGAGGTTGTTTTGTCTCTGAGATTGCTGTGCGGATATCAATTCCAGTTTGTGTGCTACATTGATTGCACAAGAAGGGGAAGATGGCCCTCTGCTCTCTTATCTACACCAAGAGTGCCTTGGTATATAATGGGGATTGCAGGATTAGAAAAGTGGTGGGAGGGCATACTGTCTACTGCCCACATTATCTAATGTCTGTATTTATGTAGTTTACTAGATTCTGCTGATCAATGGACAGATTCTCCCCTTCTTATTCTCTCACGTAAATGTCTCTCACTCGCATGCTTTGACATTTCCATATGCACTCAGAGTTAAGCCCCCCCTCAGTGAGCAGATAATGGCATTAGTTAATGGGTATGGGGAAGGGAAAAAAGTGAGCTTTTGTTTCGAATCTGACCCTGACCCCGTATAACCTGAGCACAGGCAGTTTGAAATAAAATGCAGAGAGGGAATCATTTCCCTTTTCAGCTCTGCACTTCCTGCTCAAGGATTGCCCATTTTTGTTCTGTTTCTATGTTCCCCGTGCAAGAATCAGGAAGTGAATGTTCAAGATGATGGCTGATTTAGAACGCAGGAAGAAATGGGAGATGGATTGGTTATAAACCCTACTGTTGAGAGCCTGAACAGTTCCTTTTGATCTTGTGGTGTTCCCTCAGCACTGCACCCTCTGACATTGCTGTGGTCCCTCAGAACTATCCCCTCTGATGTTGCAATCATCCCTCAGCACTGCCCCCTCTGAATTTGCAGCGCTCCCTCAGCACAGTCCCCTCTGATGTTGCAGAACTCCCTCAGCACTACCCCCTTTGGTTTGTGGCGCTTGCTCAGCATTCCCCCTCTGACAGTGCGATGTTTCCATAGACCTTCTTACAGGATGGCTTTTCTACAGTGTTGCCCCCTCAGATGGGGCTGTGCTCCCTCGGCGCTGCTCCTTTAGAGGGGGCTGTCCTCCCTCAGCGCTGCCCCTGTCCTCTAACAGGGTGGCACTCCCTCTGCACCTGCAAACCAATTTGTTGTGCTTCTTGCGCAAGGACCACAGGACCATTCAAAAAGTTGCCAATTTTGCTGTTATTCCTTCCAAAATGGATGACCTCACATTTACCAGCGTTGTATTCCATCTGCCAAAATGTCGTCCACTCACTTAATTTATCTATTTCCCTTTGCAGGCTTTCATATCCTCTGCACATTTTGCTCTTCCACCCATCTTAGTGTCATCTGCGAATTTTGCCACACTACACTTGGTCCCCAACTCCAAATCATCTACATAACTTGTAAACAATTGCAGTCCCAACACTGATCCCTGAGGCATTAGTCACTGCCAACCAGATAAACACCTATTTACCCCCACTCTTTGCTTTCTGTTAGTTAACCAATCCTCTATCCATGCCAATACATTACGAGTAACACTGTGCACCTTTATTTTATAGCAGTCTTTGGTGCAACACCTTGTCAAATGTCTTCTGGAAATCTAGATGCACCACATCCACAGGTTCCCCATTGTCCACTGCACATGTAATGTTCTCAAAGAATTCCACCAGATTAGTTAAACGTGACCTGCCCTTCATGAACCCACAGGGTGTCTTACCAGTGAGACAATTTATATCTAAATGTCTCGCTGTTTCTCACAGATGGAGGATGTGGTCAAGAAGGCATATGGTGTACTGGCCTTCATTAATCGTGGGATTGAGTTTAGGAGTTGGGAGGTTATGCTGCAACTTTATAAGACCCTTGTCAGACCCCACTTGGAGTACTGTGTGCAGTTCTGGTCGCCTCACTATAGGAAGGATGTGGAAGCTATTGAGAGGGTGCAGAGGAGATTTACAAGGATGTTGTCTGGATTGGGAGGCATGCCTTATGAAGATAGGTTGAGGGAGCTGGGACTCTTCTCCCTGGAGAGACGAAGGTTGAGAGGCGACCTGATAGAGGTTTATAAAATGTTGAGAGGAATAGATAGGGTGGATTCTCAGAGGCTATTTCCCTGGGCTGAAATGGTCACTACGAGAGGACACAGATTTAAGGTGCGAAGCAAGTACAGAGGAGATGTTAGGGGTAAATTTTTCACTCAGAGGGTGGTGAGTGAATGGAGTTGGCTGCCGTCGGTGGTGGTAGAGGCGAACTCACTGGGGTCTTTTAAAAGACTTCTGGATGAGTGTATGGGATCTAATGGGATTGGGAATTATAGATAGGCCTATGGCTTGGTAGGTATAGATGTGATCAGCGCAACTTGTGAGCCGAAAGGCCTGTTTGTGCTGTAGTGTTCTATGTTCTTCCTTGATGATAGATTTAGCTGGCTTGTATGTGAAAAAGAAGCATTGGTGTCTAGATGAGCAGTTTTTGCATTGCGAGGTCACTCTTTATATCCATTGTGCACTCTCTCTCTCCACGTTTATGCAGAGCTGTGGCTGACTTTGAAACATGTTTCCCCTCGCGGTTTTGAAATGGACACCAGTGCGTATAGCACTCTCTCGCTCGGTACAGAGAGTGCATGAGCTCCGCGTTATACTTGTTTCCTGCCCCTGGTCAGTTTCTCACATTTGCCTATGATTGGCAACAAGCTCGAGTGCTTTGCCACCTAAGCTCTCTTGAGCCTCTAGCTGAGCTGTCTCTGGCTGGTGGTTTTCTACATGTCAAAAAAAGACTTGTGTAATGAATTGTATTTGAAATTCATTGCAGTGGGGAGACATGGGCAAGTCCCTGGGTGTATTCAGTTGAAGGATGGATATATCTGCCTTGGGGTGCTGCTGAGTGGTCTGGATCCTGAGTGGGTGATCTAAAAAATGGGTAAATCCTGACAGTAAATCAACATGAAGTGATGTCTTTATATTTTTGAAGTTAGCGCTCTCTGAGCCACAGTCAATACTCCCTCAGAAATGTCTTGCATCTGCCAAGTGGTGATGTTTGAGGGAATCTCCTATTCCCCTTGGTTAGTTACAGTGGTTTGTGATGAGGGGAAATCTTCAGGAACCTCAACTTGGCAAGCATCCAAATGTTGAAGTTTCGACATGCTCACTTAACATGTTGTACAAACTGAAATCTTCTCACTCGCCAAAGAGTAACGACATTGAGTGGGGGAGGAGAGGGCGAGAGAGCCCCTATTCCCCTCTCCTCCTCTCTGTATATACATTCAGCACAGTCTTTGTGGTTTATCCAAGCCCAGTATAGGGCTAATGGTAGGGCTCTTAATAGTGTTGAGGAACAGAAGGATCTTGGTGTATGTGTCAATAGATCCCTGAAAGTAGGCAGTCAAGTGGATAAAGTTGTTAAGAAGGCATATGGAGTCTTAGCTTTATTGGTAGGGGGATTGAATTTAGGAGCCGCAGCATCATGTTGCAACTGTACAAAACTCTAGTGCGGCCGCACTTGGAGTATTGTGTGCAGTTCTGGTCGCCACATTATAAGAAAGATGTGGAGGCATTGGAGAGGGTACAGAGGAGGTTTACTAGGATGTTGCCTGGTATGGAGGGCAGGTCCTATGAAGAGAGGTTGAAGGATTTGAGGTTGTTTTCGTTAGAAAGGAGGCGGCTAAGAGGGGATCTTATTGAAGCATATAAGATGATTAGAGGTTTAGATAGGGTGGACAGTGATAGCCTTTTTCCTAGGATGGAGAAAGCTAGCACGAGGGGACACAGCTTTAAATTAAGGGGTATGAGTTATAGGACGGATATCAGAGGTAGGTTCTTTACTCAAAGAGTGATTAGGGAGTGGAATGCCCTGCCTGCAGCTGTTGTAGATGCGCCAAGTTTGGTGGCGTTTAAGAGGTTAGTTGATAAGTATATGGAAGAGAAGGGAATGGTTTAGTTTGGAGGGGCATTGCTTTTTATTTTGGTCGGCATAACATCGAAGGTCGAAGGGCCTGTTCTGTGCTGTATTGTTCTATGTTCTATGTTCTATTAACATGGTTTTGTTGTTTAGGAAGTGTACAGTGTCTTTGCAGCTTGGAGTGATGTAACAACACAGATTCTGTTCCCCACTGGAGTTTTCAGGCTGGCCCTGGGGGAGTTTTTGCATGTTTTGCTCTCTGCTCACCAGTGGGAGGAATGAGTTGGGGTTGTATGCCGCTCATTATGGTAGGGAAGCAGAGGGTGGGCAGAGTTTCTCAGGTGGCCCCCTATGACAAGGAGAGAAAATGTTGGACCAGATTTCCCTGCCTCAAAATGATGGCCGCAGGCTTACTGATGGGAGAAATTGTCAGGTAGTGTTAGAACAAATAAAAATGTACCTGTAAAATTAAATAATGTTTGTAGAGTTCACTTGTTGAGGCAGAGGGAAACTAGGCCTGGGATGGCTGCACTTTGACTATGACTCCTCTCAATAACTTCCCTTTATTGTGTTGCTCTTTTCCCTTCTGCCTCGACACTTCACCTTAGCTGCAAGAAAGAAGGACTGTGTAACCAAGAGCGGAGAGAACTCCTCTGACAATATGGCTACTCACTCAATGGACCAGTGGTGTGTCCATCAAATCCTGGATTGGGACTCCCAATTTTGAGACCCCAAGCTGAGTTGAGTTGTCAGGTGCCTGGATATCCCACATTATACTTGAGCCAATCATGGAAAACTGGCATCCCTCACCATGCCTACCGATGAGTGATGTCTGATCCAAGTGTCACTTCCATTTACAGGAGCCTGTCCTTTAAGATGATAGTTGAGAGAGAAATAATTGAAAGCTTCTACAGCCTCTGCATTGTACAGTTTTGCTTGGAGCTGGTGTACTTCATTACTGCCTTTAACCTCTCCAGAACAGTGTGCTTAACTAGTTCCCCAGGTCTGGATCTCCTGGGAGTTGATGTTCTGCTGCCTATTGTAATGGGCCAGGCCAGGTAGCCTTACCAGCAATGCACTTGATGTAGTAATTGTTAAGGAGTTCATGATGCCCGTATCTTTGGATGAGATGCTGGTTCAGGATGAACCTGCTTCATCACTTTATAGATGTAGGTGGAGTAATTTTCCTCTCTGGATCACCAACACCTCCTGTTGCCCTTTTTTGCTAGCAGCAGCTTCTGGGCTTTATTGATGCCCTTCTTGGAAACTTGGACTTTCTTTTCTTCAGGCTTGATATATACAGACTTTAGGCACAGAATTGGTAAGGGTGGGGAGGGAGGGGTCAGCACTCTCAGGTAAGGAGTTAATTTTTGTGACTGGATGTGTTATTTTCAGCTTCAAAATAAAATTGAAATGTAATATTTCCAAGTTTGTGGATGAGGCAGAACTAGGCTGGAATGTGTGTTATGAGGAAGATATAAAACAGCTGCAAAGGGATTTGGACAGACTTGGTGATTTGGTAAGAAGATAGCAGATAGCATATAATGTTGAAAAATATGAGGTAATTTATTTTGGTAGAAGGAACAGACACAAATATTATTTCCTAAATGGTAAGAAATTAGAAAGTGACAACGTACAAAGGGACTTGGGTCTCCTTGTCCATAAGTCACTGAAGGTTAACATGCAGATGCAACAAGCTATTAGGAAGGTTAGTAGAATGTTAACCTATATTGGAAGAGGATGCGCATACTGGGGTTATGAAGTCTTGCTTTAGTTGTGTAGGAACTTGGTTAATGTTGGGGTAGTGTGTGAAGTTTTGGTCCCCTCACTGGGAAAAGGATATTATTGCCATAGATTTGATTTATTATTGTCACATGTATTAGGAGACTGAGCACTGTCTTGTGCGCAATACAAACAAAGCATGCAATTTATGGAGTACATAAGGCAGAAGGAAAGGAAAGGATGCAGAATGTATTATTGCTGTCATAACTGAGTGTAGAGAAAGATCAGCTTCATATTCAGATTCATTCAGAAGTCTGATGGCAGTGGGAAAGAAACTGTTCTTGAGTTGGTTGGTATGTGACCTCAGACTTTTGTATCTTCCCAAGGAAGAAGATAGAAGAGAGAATGTCCGGGGTGTGTGGGGCCCTTCATTATTCTGGCTGCTTTTCCCAAAGCAGTGGAAGTGGAGACAGAGTCGATGGATGGGACGCTGGTTTGCATAGTGGATTGGGCTACATTCACGACCCTTGTAGTTCCTTGTGATTTGGGCTGAGCAGGAGCCCGTATCAAGTTGTGAAACAACCAGAATGGATGTTTTCTATGGTGCATCGGTAAACGTTGGTGAGAGCCATAGCTGACATGCCAAATTTCCTTAGCCTCCTGAGAAAGTAGATGCTTTGGTGGGCTTTCTTAACTACAACATTGGGGTAGAGGGATAAGGATAGGTCGTTGGTGATCTGTACACCAAGAAACTTGAAGCACTTGACAATGACCTAAATGGCTCTGAGGATAGAGCGTGTAAAAGGTCATTGAAGTGTTGGATCAGTCATCATTGTATTCAATGAAGCAGCAGGCTTGACAGGCTGAATGGCCTGCTCCTGTTCCTATGCAATAGAGCCAGGATGATATGCACGGCAATGCTGGTTGGAAAGGGTGGATTCTGCCTGGGAGCTCGAAATGCACCGGACGGCTCAGCTCAGTGTGGATGAGAATTTCAACAGTTCTGCTTCCTGCTGGGTGATGAAATGGTTTTTTTGTGACAGGAAATCCTGAACACCCCTGTGGTTATTGCTCACCTCGGTTTTCTGTGTACGATGCACATTTGGCTATTTCTGGTTGTCACTTACGGATCGTTTGCAGAAATCTGAAGCTCTAATCTAACAATACTGTCTCGTTAGCATCTTCGAAACAGCGGAATCAGAATACATGTAAATTCTGACACAGGTTGCAGTTACCAGGGATGCCTAGAAATCTGAAACAAAAACAGGGAAATGATGGAAACCCTCAGCACGTTTGGAGGGAGATGCAGAGTTAATGTTTCAGGTTGATGACCTTTCACCATACTCAGTTGTCAGATTTATGTAAAATTCTCTTGGGTCACTAAATGATTAGCACTGCTTCCTCACAACGCCAGGGACCTGGGTTTGATTCCTGGCTTGGGTCACTGTCTGTGCGGAGCCTGCATGTTCTCCCCATGTCTGTGTGAATTTCCTCCAGGTCCTCCAGTTTCTCCCACAATCTGAGAGACATGTTGGTTAGGCTGCATTGGCCATGCTAAATTCTCCCATAGTGTACCCGAACTGATACCGGAGTGTGGCGACTGGGGGATTCTCACATTAACTTCATTGAAATGTTAATGTAAGTCTATTTGTGACACTAATAAATGAACTTTAAAAATGTGTGGAATGCGCAGCTGAAATCGTTTTCGTGTTTCAAAAGTAGAGAAACAGCCATGTTCAGTAAAACGCATCCTGTCCTGACGTGGTGAGGCCCTTGGTGTGCTACCTTCATTTCCTGTGACTTTTTCACAGAAAATGCCTCCCCTGCCTAGCCCGACACTGATGTTTTTTTGCATTGTGTTTCTCCAGTTCCCAGAATGTAGTGGGCTCAATGCAACTCTTATCTCTCAGCATCTGTTTGCACCAAAGTCTTGAATTGCACTTTGGCAGAAGCTGCTTTGCTAGCCTGTTTTGGTCCCAGTGATTGCACTTTTGTGGTTGTGTCTGCAAATCAAACTGGTGCCTTTTCTGTGGAAAAGCACACCTTGATTCATTTGGCAATTAGTGCATATTTTCCCCCAGCAGTGTTTATGCCAGCCTGAGATAGACTAATTGTGCTGGTCTTCTAAGTAATGGGTGCTGTAGACTGTTGCAAGCAAAGTGAGGTGGGACAAATTGAGTAGAAGAGATATTGTCATCTTGTGGAGTACATTGGTTCCATAGATACCCTCTGTTTACTGATCCAAGCAGCTGTGTATTGTACATGAGTTGTGCTAGGATGACACTGAGCCTGTCACTGTCAGAATCCCCATGAAAGGAAAGATTGGGAGTACGAGTTAAAACTGATTTATTCCTCCTTGAATTCTCTCAGTTTCGTCCACTGTATTTGCTACTCACGATGTGGTCTCCTCCACTGTCGAGGAGACCAAATGCAGACTGACTCCTTTGCGGGACTTCTTGTTCAATCTGCAAGCCTGATCCCACCTTATGATGACTTATTATTTCGATTTGTCATCTTGCTCTGCTCTCGTATTCCTGTCTTTGACTGCTGCAGTCAAAGCCCAACGCGAGGTTGAGGAACAATACCTCATTTTCTGATTAAGTACTTTATGGCCTTCTGAGTTCCAACAATTTCAGACCATGAACTCTGCCTTCCATTTTGTAATCCCCCACCCCCCACCTGCAGTGCCAGTCTGTTACTTGTTTTCATGCTTTTGCTTTCAGATAGTGTTAACCTTTGTTCTGCTGTTTATGTTTATTTAATACTGTCACAAATAAGCTTGCATTAACACTACAAGGAAGTTACTGTGAAAATCCCTTAGTTGCCACACTCCTGTGCCTGTTCGGGTACGCTGAGGGAGAATTTAGCATAGGCCAATACACTGCCTCAACTGGGATCTTGGATTCATGTCACACTATTTGTAACCCCCACAACTTGACTGAGTTTGCTAGATCTCACAAACTGTCCTGCTTGGAGAGAACTCGGTAAGAATTTAGCAACACCAATTTATAATCCAACCGATTTATTTGATAGTAAAAAAGCGAGCTGCAGACCAGAACACTGCATTTGCCTGAGGAAGACAGAGTCGAAAGCTCGCTTTTTTACTATCAAATAAATCGGTTGGATTATAAATTGGTGTTGCTAAATTCTTACTGAGTTCTCACCACCCCAATCCAACGCCGGCATCTGTACATTGACTGCTTGGAGATAATACACATCTCTTTAGCCTGTGCTTAACCCCCTCTCCGTTCACATTGTCTGTACCTTTAAGACTTGATTACCTGTAAACACTCGCATTTTAAACGTTATCTTGTAAACTGAGTTTCTGTCTTTATGTGCCCTGTTTGTGAACAGAACTCCCACTTACCTGATGAAAGAGCAGCACTTTGAAAGCTAGTGGCGTTTGCTACCAAATAAACTTGTTGGACTTTAACCTGGTGTTGTGAGATTTCTTACTGTGTTCATAGAACAATACAGCACAAACAGGCCGTTCGGCCCACGAGTTGCGCCAATCACATCTACCAATCCACAGACCTATCTATAACCCCCTACCCTATTCTTTTCCATATACTCATCCAGAAGTCTCTTAAAAGACCCCAGTGAGTTTGCCTCTACCACCTCCGACGGCAGTCGGTTCCATTCACTCACCACCCTCCGAGTGAAAAACCTACCCCTGACATCTCCTTTGTATTTGCTTCCCTGCACCTTAAATCTGTGTCCTCTCGTAGTGACCATTTCAGCTCGGGGAAATAGTCTCTGAGAGTCCACCCTATCCATTCCTCTCAACATTTTATAAACCTCTATCAGGTTGCCTCTCAACCTACGTCTCTCCAGTGAGAAGAGTCCCAGCTCCCTCAACCTGTCTTCATAAGGCCTGCCTCCCAATCCAGACAGCATCCTTGTAAATCTCCTCTGAACTCTCTCAATAGCCTCTACATCCTTCCTATAATGAGGTGACCTGTTCACCCCAGTGCAAAGCGGCATCGCCACATCAAGGCACCTAACCAGCACATATTTCAGACTATGGGGGGAAACTGGAAAGCAGACATGGAGAGAATGTGCAAATTCCTGACAGACAGTGACCCAAGCTGGTAATCGAACCTGGGTCCCTGGTGCTGTGAGGCTATGGTAGTCATAATAGTAGGTTCTTTACCCAGAGGGTGGTAAGGGTGTGGAATGCCCTGCCTGCTGCAGTTATAGATGCGCCAAGTTTGGGGGCGTTTAAGTGGTCAGTGGATAGGTTTATGGATGAAAAGGGAATGGTTTAGGTTAGAGGGTCATTGCTTTTTCTCAATTGGTCGGCGCAACATCAAGGGCCGAAAGGCCTGTTCTGCGCTGTAATAAGAACAAAGAACAAAACAGCACGGGAAACAGGCCCTTCAGCCCAACGAACCCACGCCGCCAACTTGATGTTCCCACTTCTACATGCGATCCCTGTCCATGTTTATAGATCTATGGATTAAAAACTAAATTTGAGACAATTTAGGGAGAATTTGTTTTGCCAATTAGCCTAAAAGCACATCTTTGGGATGTGGGAGGAAACCGGAGCTCCCGGAGAGAACCCACACAAGCACAGAGAGAATGCGCAAACTCCCACAGACACAGGTCCAAATCCATGTATCTGCACAGCACAGCTATAGTCACTGCGCTGTCGTGTTGCCCATCAGATGGTCCAGGTCAAGCATACACTAACGATGTGAAGCAGTAGGATACTCTCGAAAAAGGTCCAAGAGCAGTCCTCTCATGACCCATTGCGTGTATGCCCCTCATTAGACAACAAGGTGGACCAAAGCACCTGTAGGATAAAAACAAGTACATCAATGTTCTATAATATGGATATACCAGCGTTGGACAGGGGTAAACAAAATAAGAAATATCACAACACCAGGTTAAAGTCGCCACTAACTTTCGGGGCTTTGCCCCTTCGTCAGGTGAGTGGGGAGTTCAGATCACAAACATATTAAGGCACTCGTACAATTTACAGATTACTGATTAGAATGCGAGTCTTTACAGCTAATCAAGTCTTAAAGGTGCAGACAGTGTGAGTAGAAATAGTATTAAGCATAGTTAAAGAGATGTGTATTGCCTCCAGACAGGACAATAAGTGAGAGGTTGCAAGCCCAGGCAAGTCATGGGCATTACAAATAGTGTGACATGAGCCTAAGAGCCCGGTTGAGGCCGTCCTCGTGTGCGGAACTTGGCTGTCAGTTTCTGTTCAGCAACTCTATGCTGTCGTATGTCGTGTAGGCCGCCTTGGAAAACATTTACCTGAAGATCAGAGGCTGAATGTCCATAACCACTGAAGTATTCTCCAACAGGAAGAGAACAGTTTTGCCTGTTGATTGTGGAGCAGTGTTCATTCATCCATTGTCATTTCCCCTGTCCTCTAACCTATTGCTGATTTTTCATTCCACCTGGTCCTTGCCCTTTTTTTCAATAGCAAGCACCCATCACATTTCTAACAATCTTCAGTTCTAAATAGTTATGTTGGACTCAAAACGTCATCTCCAGCGAAAATGCCAGTTTTTCCAGCACTTTATTTTAATTTCAGATCTCTGGCACCTGCAGTATTTTGCTTTTATTCTGATTTATTCCCTGCCTCGGTCAGTTGGAGCATCAGAGCTTTGCTGGGTAACACAGTGATTAGCACTGCTGCCTCAAAGCTCTCTGCATGTTCTTCCCGTGTCTATGTGAGTTTCCTCCAGGTGCTTCAGTTTCCTCCTACGATCCATAGATGTGCAGGTTAGGTGAATTGGCCATTCTAACTTTCCCCTTAGAGTCCAAAGATGTCTAGGTTAGATGGATTAGTCATGTAGAGTTACAGGGAGAAGCAGGAGAAATGGCATGGTAAGATATTCTGTTAGAGAGTCAGTGCAGACGTGTTGGTCTCCTTCTGCACTGTAGGGATTCTATGATTCTTCGGCCAATATACAATGATGCAGAGCTCTTAAATCAGTAAAGACAGCTCCTGATAATGTGGCTAACTTTGGCCTAGACTCGCGTCCACAGTGTGGTATGGGTTTGGGGGAGAGGGGAGGGGTGGTGTGATGAATTGATGGTATGCTGCATGGTTAGAACTGTGGACAAATTTGGTAGTCAGCCTTTACTACAGTGGCATATCTGTGTGGGAGACAGTTGGGTCAACTGCAGATATTGGTGTGGATAAAGCAGGAAATTATGTTGAGAGGTGAAAGCTGCCATAAGCTGACATTGTGATATGTCAAGGTCTGAGCAGACTGCACTCAGCTCTGGGCATTGCACTTTGCAAAAGATGCATTAACCAAGGAGTGGGGTGCAGCATATATTCACCAGACTGATAATGGACCTTTAGCACAGATTGCATGGAATGGGTTTGTATGCTTTCAAGGTTTCTGTAATATAGGGACTTTCCTGTGAGGAGATGTTGAGTAGATTCCCTGGAGTTGGAGCCCCAGAGAATCTTGGGGTTTAAGCCCACAGCTCCCTGTAAGTGGCCACATAAGTAGATAGAGTGATAGAAAAGGCCTATGGCATGCTTGCCTTTATTGGTCAGGGCATTGAGTACAAGACTCAGGAAGTCATGTTGCAGCTTTGCAAAATTTTGGTTTGGCCGCATTTAGGAGTACTGCTTTAATTCTGATCACCACATTACAGGATGGATGTGGAGGCTTTGGAGAGGGTGAAGAAGAGGTTTACCAAAATGCTGCCTGGGTTAAAGACTATGGACTATAAGAAGAGGCTAGACAAACTAGGATTGTTTTCTTTGAAGAATGAGAGGCTGAGGGGAAACCTGATAGAAGAATATAAAATGGTGAGCGGCACAAACAGGGTTGACAGTCAGAATCTTTTTCCCCAGAGCTGCAATCTCTAATACTAGGGGAATGTACTTGAGATGAGGGGGGAAGTTCAAAGGAGATGTGAGGGGCAGTTTTTTTAGACAAAGAAGGGTAGGTGCCAGGGATGGTGTTAGAGCAAATACAATAGGGCAGATTAAAAGGCTTTTTAGATAAGCACATGAAATGCAAGGAATAGAAGGATATGGACCAAGGGGAGGCAGAAGGGATTAATTTAATTTGGTGTCATGTTTGGCATAATATCATGGGTGAAAGGGCCTGTGCTATATTGCTCCATGTTTTATGTGTTTAGAAAAATGTGGCCTTATCGATGCGGCTTTTATCTTACTTTCTTCCATGGGGAAATAGATACAAAAGTCTGAGGTCACTTACCAATCTGCTGCTGTCAGAAGATTGATTCCCTCTCGCCCAGTCGTTGTACTTACTCAAAAAATCTTTCAGTTCTGATCAAAGGTTACAGGACCAGAAATGTTAACCATAATGTTATGCCGAACATGACGCCAAATTAAACTAATCCCTTCTGCTTGCCCTTGGTCCGTACCCCTCTGTTCCTTGCCCAGCCCTATTTTGCCCCATGATGTTCTTGGATAAAACTCACTTTCCTGCCTGTTGCGATGAGGCAAAGCTACCAGCTTCTCGATCCACTGCTTTTCTCTTTCGAAAGAGGTTAGAATTCCAACCAAGCTTTGGCGCAACCACAAACAGGACAAACGATGAGGTTGGCTGATCAGACAGGTTCTGCCATTCACACCACCCGCTTCCCTGCCCCATCCTTCCCACAACCGCTCCCCGCTCCCCCCCAAACCTTTGTATTAACTTTTCTAACTCCTAAGGTTAGCCTGGGTTGCTGTTGTTGGGCCTGGAGCTTTGGTATGAGGAGTCAGGAGGCGAGTATTTAGTTTAAAGTTGCTCCAATTCAGATTTTTAGCATTTTGCATTTTTTTTTAAATTCATTTGGGACTTGTAAGGCCATTTCAGAGGGCATTCATGAAGATGAATGGAAAAGCGAATTGCGTAGAGGAAGTGGAAAGTCTGCAGAGTGATCTGGATAGGCTGCAAGAGAGGCCAAGGACCTGGCAGATGGAGTGTAACGTTAGCAAATGTGAGGTTATCTGCTTTGGTAGAAATAATAGTAAGAGGGATTATTATTTGAAAAGTGAAAAGCTGCAGCATGCTACAGTGCAGAGGGACCTGGGGGTCCTTGTACACGAATCGCAAAAACTCAGTCTGCAGGTGCAACAGGTGATTAAGAAGGTGAGTGGAATGTTGGCCTTTATAGCGAGGGGGATAGAATATAAAAGCAGGGAGGCCTTGCTGCAATGTACAGGGTACTGGTGAGGCTGCGGCTGGAGTACTGTGTGCAGTTTTGGTCCCCTTATTTGCAGAAGGATATATTGGCCTTGGAAGGAGTACAGAGAAAGTTCACCAGGCTGATACCGAAGATGAGGGGGTTAGCTTATGAGGAGAGATTGAATAGACTGGGCCTTACTCCTTAGAGTTTAAAAGGCTGAGGGGGGGATCTTATAGAGACATATAAGATCATGAAGGGGCTAGATAGAATAGAGTTAGAGAGACTTTTCCTGCTTAGAAAGGAAAACAGAACTAGAGGGCAGAATCTCAAAAAAGGGGATGGGGGGACACTTTAGAACGGAGTTGAGGAGGAACTTCTTCACTCAGAGTGGTGAATCTCTGGAATTCTTACCCATTGAAGTGGTGGAGGCTACCTCGTTGAATATATTCAGATCTGGGGTAGATAGATTTCTAATAAACAAGGGTTATAGGGAGAAAGCAGGAAAGTGGAACTGATTCACTTCAGATCAGCCATGATCTTATTGAATGGCGGGGCAGGCTCAAAGGGCTAGATGGCCTACTCCTGCTCCTATTTCTTATGTTCTTATGTTAAGAATCAACCATATGGCTGTGAACCTGGAGACACGTGTAGGTCAAATTTCCTTCTCTAAAGGATGAATTTTTACAACAATCAAAATGGTTTCATGGTCACCATTAGATTAAGGACACCAGTGAGCAAGAGAGTTCTGAAAACCACTGTCTTGAGGAAACCTCTGTCTCACTGAGACTCGGAGAAGAGGTTGCTGGTTTCCCTCCCTGAAGGATGTTCACTGAACTACAGCTGCACAAAGCCACAGCACAAAGCTATAATTTTACAAGATAGGTGGAAGGACATGTTATGATGATATTGTAAACCTGCAACAGAGTATAGATAGATTGAGGGCCGCTTAGCTCATTTGGCTGGAGGCTGTTGAGTGATGCAGAGCGACACCAACACGTGGGTTCGATTCCCACACTGGCTAAGATTATTCATAAAGGTCCACTCTAGACCTTGCCTCTTGCCTTGAGATGTGGTAATCCTTAGGTTAAATCACCACCCGTCAGCTCTCTCCCCCAAAGGGGAGAGCAGCCAATGGTCATGTGAGACAATGGTGACTTTACCTTTATGGATGGATTGGGTGACTGGGCGAAAACCTGGCAAATGGAGTTTAAAATGGGCAAGTGTGATGTCATGCACTTTGGTAGGAAGAATTAAAAGGCAGATTATTATCTAAATGGAAAGAAACTATAGGTGAGTGAAGTACAGAGGGATCCAGGTGTTCAAGTGCATGAATCACAAAAACCTAGCAAGCAGGCCTAACAAACAGCGTTTTGACCTTTATTGCTAACAGGTTAGAGTTTAAAAATAGCGAGGTTTTGTTGCAATTGTACAGATTGTTGGTGAGGCCTCACCTAGAACACTGTACAGTTTTGGTCACCTTTACTCAAAAAGGATTCAGTAACATTGGAGGCAATCCAAAGGAGATTCACCAGGCTAATCCCTGAAGAGGTTTTCTGATCGAGAGACTAAATAGTCTAGGTCTGAATTCCTCAGGGTTTAGAAGAGTGAGAGGTGACCTTATTCAAACATCTAAGATCCTGAGGAAGCTTGACAAAATAGATGGTGAGGTGTTTTCATGAGTGGGAGAGTATTGAACAAGGGGTCAGGTGAACAAAACCTGTTCCCACCAGTACTGTACCGCAGTGTTACATAGAACATTACAGCGCAGAACAGGCCCTTCGGCCTTCAATGTTGCGCCGACCAATTAAGAAAAAGCAATGACGCTCTAACCTAAACCATTCCCTTTTCATCCATAAACTTATCTACTAACCTCTTAAACGCCACCAAACTTGGCGCATCTACAACTGCAGCAGGCAGGGCATTCCATACCCTTACCACCCTCTGGGTAAAGAACCTACCTCTGACATCCGTCCTATAACTACCACCCCTTAATTTAAAGCTATGTCCCCTCGTGCTAGCTTTCTCCATCCTCGGAAAAAGGCTATCACTGTCCACCCTATCTAAACCTCTAATCATCTTATATGTTTCAATAACGTCTCCTCTTAGCCGCCTTCTTTCTAACGAAAACAACCTCAAATCTCTCCGCTTCTCTTCATAAGACCTGCCCTCCATACCAGGCAATGTCCTGGTAAACCTCCTCTGTACCTCTCCAATGCCTCCACATCTTTCTTATAATGCGGGGACCAGAACTGTACACAATACTCCAAGTGCAGCCGCACTAGAGTTTTGTACAGTTGCAACATGACGTTGCGACTCCTCCCCCTACCAATAAAAGCTAAGACTCCGTATGACTTCTTAACAACCTTATCGACTTGATTGCCAACTTTCAGGGATCCACGCACATATACACCTAGATCCCTCTGTTCGTCAACACTATTAAGAGTTCTACCATTAGCCCTATACTCTACACATTTGTTATTCCTGCCAAAGTGAATTACCTCACACTTTTCCGTGACAGACCCGTCCCCACCAGTACTGTACCCCAGCGTTATATAGTGACAGACCCGTCCCTACCAGTACTGTACCCCAGTGTTTTACAGTGACAGACCCATACCCACCAGTACTGTACTCCAGTGTTATACAATGATAGACCCGTCCCCACCAGCGCTGTTCCCCAGTGTTGTACAGCGACAGACCCATTCCTGGCAGTACTGTACCCCAGTGTTATATAGCAACAGACCTATCCCCACCAGCGCTGTTCCCCAGTGTTGTATAGAGACAGACCCGTCCCCACCAGCGCTGTACCTCAATGTTATATAGTGACAGAAGCAACTCCCCTAGAACTGCTCCCCTATGTTAGAAAGTGACAGACCTGTCCCACCAGCACTGTACCTGAAAATTATATATTGACAGACCCATCCCCACCCACATTGTACCCAGTGTTTTACTGAGACAGACCCATCTCACCAACACTGTACCCCAGTGTTATACTGTGGCAGACCCATCCCCACCAGTACTGGACCCCAGTGTTATATAGTAACAGATCCATCTCCACCAGTATTGTACTCATGTTAAACAGTGGCAGACCCATCCCCACCAGTTCTGTACATCAATGTTATACAGTGACAGACACGTCTCCACCAGTACTGTACCCCAGTGTTATACAGTGACAGACTGTCCCCACCAGTACTGTACCCCAGTGTTATACAGCGACAGACCCGTCCCCACTAGTACTATACCCCAGTGTTATACAGTGACAGACCCGTCTCCACCAGTATTGTACCCCCATGTTATACAGTGACAGACCCACCCTCAGCAGTACTGTATTCTAGTGTTATACAATTACAGACTCATTGCAGCCAGTATCGTACCCCAGTTTTATTCAGTAACAGACCCGTCCCCACCAATACTGTATCCGAGTGCTATACAGTGACTGACCCGTCCCCTGCAGTACTGTTCCCCAGTTTTATACAGTGACAGACCTATCCCCAGCAGTACTGTACCCCAGTGTTATACAGTGACAGACCCATTCCCACCAGTATTGTACCCCAGTTTTACACAGTGACAGGCCCATCCCCATCAGTACTGTACCCCAGTGTAATACGGTGACAGACCTGTCCACTCCAGTACTTAGCCCAGCGTTAGACAGTAACAGTGATAGATCCGTTCCCACCAGTACTTAGCCCAGTGTTAGACAGTAACAGACCTATCCTCACCAGTATTGTACCCCAGTGTTACACAGTGACAGATCTCAACCCCGGAAGTACTCTACCCCAGTGTTATGCAGTGACAGACCCATCCCCACCAATACTGAACCCCAGTGTTATACAGTGATAGACCCATCCCCACCAGTATTGTACCCCAGTGTTATACAGTGATAGACCCATCCCCACCAATACTGAACCCCAGTGTTATATAAGATAAAGGTCAGGCAATTTAAAACTGAGATGGGTAGAAATTTCCTTCCTGTGGATTGTGATGAATCTTCATCCCAGAGGCTAGTGCGGGTTGGATCCAAGTATTTAAAGTGGAGGTGGATAAATGTTTGTTTGATTGAGGAATAACGTCAGTGGGGAAATAGCATGGAAAAGGCATTGAGGCCAGCATAGATCAGCCATGATTGTATTGAATTACAGGACAGGCTTGAAGGACCTAGGATCGTGTCCTGTTATTTCTTCTGTCATCGTGTGTCAATGTTCATTCTTATCCTTAAAAAGACAAAGGATGGTCAGCATTAGAAAGGGGAATGTCATGCCAACTTTTGTCACAACTGCTTCTGTGATTGAAGGGGAGAATTGTTAGATTAAATGGAACAACTTTTACTCAGTTTCTGATCTTGCTGTCCCTGAAATGAGTGGAGAGTTTGGGATCTGTGGAAGCTTTACTGTGTATCTAACCGCATGCTGTACCTGTCTTAGAGTGTTTGATAGGGACAGGTAAGAGGGAGCTTTACTCTGTATCTAACCCCATGCTGTACCTGTCCTGTCCACACTTAGAGTATTGTACACAATACTCCAAGTGCGGCCGCACCAGAGTTTTGTACAGTTGCAACATGACGTTGCGGCTCCGAAATTCAATCCCCCTACCAATAAAAGCTAAGACTCCGTATGCCTTCTTAACAACCTTATCGACTTGATTGCCAACTTTCAGGGATCTATGCACATATACACCAAGATCCCTCTGTTCATCAACACTATTAAGAGTCCTACCATTAGCCCTACACTCTACACATTTGTTATTCCTACCAAAGTGAATTACCTCACACTTTTCCGCATTAAACTCCATTTGCCACCTCTCGGCCCAGCTCTGCAACTTGTCCAAGTCTCTCTGCAAACTATATCTACCACTCCTCCGACTTTGGTGTCATCCGCAAATTTACTAATCCATCCTTCTATACCCCCATCCAGATCATTTATAAAAATCACAAATAGCAGTGGCCCCAAATACAAACAGCAGTGGCCCCATAGTAGGGCAGAGGGTTTCATATTATGGATAACTGGGAAGTCTTTGTGAAAGAAGGGCACCTGTATAGTAGGGACGGGGAACATTTAAATGGGAAGGGCGTGAACATCTTAGCTGGGAGGTTAGCTGGACTGTTTCGGCAGGATTTAAACTAATATGGAGGGGGAGAGGAGCTGAGACCGATAGCTCGGTAGAGAGCGAGATGGGAGATAGAGTAAGCTTGGATGAGAAGAAATACACCAGGGAGAAGGAGGTTCCAAGTCGGCTTGGAGGTCTGGAGTGTGTCTGTTTCAATGCGAGGGGCGTAACAGGAAAAGTGGATGAACTTAGGGCCTTAATGTTTGCAAGGAACTTGGATGTGGTTGTGGTGACAGAGACGTGGTTAAAGGAAGGGGAGCAGTGGCAGCTGAATATTCCTGGGTATAAGTGTTTCAGGCGTGACAGAGGAGGGTCCAGAAGAGGTGGGAGAATGGCGTTGTTAGTTAGGGAGAGCATCAAGGCAGTGCAGAGGGAGGACAATACAGAGGAGTTAGGAGTGGAGTCGCTGTGGATGGAGTTGAGGAATAGAAAGTGGGCAATTACTATGCTAGGGATGTATTATAGGCCACCCAACAGCCCGCGGGTAGTTGAAGAAGGCATATGTAAAGACATTTTGGATAGGTGCAGAAAGAACAGAGTCATTATAGTGGGAGATTTTAATCTCCCTAGGCTGGATTGGAAGGTACCTAGAGCTGGGGGTTTGGACAGGGAGGAATTTGTAAAATGTGTACTGGAAGGATCATTGGAGCAGTATGTGGCTAGCCCGACTAGAGAAGGGGCTATGTTGGATTTAGTTCTGAGTAATGAGCCAGGGCAGGTGGTTGATGTTGTATTAGGGGAACATGTGGCTTACAGTGACCACAATTCTGTCTACTTTAGGATACAGATGGAAAAGGATGCTTGATGCCCTAGGGGCAGGGTGCTGAATTGGGGGAAGGCTAACTATGGTCGGATTATGCAGGAACTTATGGAAACTGATTGGGAACGGTTGTTCGAGGGTAAGTTCACACTAGCATGTGGGACTCTTTCAAGGGAATACTGAAAATATTGCAAGAAAGATATGTGCCAACTAAGGGGAAAGATGGGAAAGGTAGGATTAGAGAGCTGTGGATTACTAGGGATATTGAGGACTTGGTTAGGAAGAAAAGAGATGCGTAAAAAAAGGTTCAGAGAGCTAGGAGATGTTAGGGATCTAGAGGAGTATAAGGTGTGTAGAAGGGAGCTTAAAAAGGAAATTAGGAGAGCCAGAAGGGGTCATGAGAAGGCCTTGGCAGGTAAGATTAAGAAGAATCCCAAGGCCTTCTACAAATATGTGAAAAAGTAAAAGGATGAGAGGAGAAGGGATAGGGCCTATAAAAGGTGAAGGGGGAAAAGTCTCTGTGAATCCGGAAGAAATGGCAAAAGTGCTTAACGAATACTTTGCCTCAGTATTCACGGTGGAAAATGAACTGGGAGGTTGTACTGCAGGTTTGAGGCAAACGGAAAAGATTGACTATGTGGATGTTAGGAAAGAGGATGTGTTAGACCTGTTAAATTCTATCAAGACAGACAAGTCGCCGGGACCGGATGCGATGTACCCCAGGTTATTGTGGGAGGTGAGGGAAGTGGTTGCAGAGCCTCTGGCGAT
This sequence comes from Sphyrna mokarran, assembly GCA_024679065.1. Taxonomy (NCBI): domain Eukaryota; kingdom Metazoa; phylum Chordata; class Chondrichthyes; order Carcharhiniformes; family Carcharhinidae; genus Sphyrna; species Sphyrna mokarran. The sequence continues at coordinate 84,447,134 of JAGIQG010000013.1, read as the reverse complement.
GATATTTGCGTCGCCCATGGAAACGGGAGAGGTTCCGGAGGATTAGAGGATTGCGGATATGGTTCCTATCCTTAAGAAAGGGAACAGGGATAGTCCAGGAAATTACCGACCGGTGAGTCTGACTTCAGTGGTTGGTAAGCTGATGGAGAGGCTTCTGAGGCATAAGATTTATGAACATTTGGAGAAGTTTAGACTGTTAAGAAATAGTCAGCATGGTTTTGTCAAGGGCAGGTCATGCCTTACGAGCCTAGTTGAGTTCTTTGAAAATGTGACTGAACACATTGATGAAGGAAGAGTAGTGTACATGGACTTTAGCAAGGCGTTTGATAAGGTCCCCCATGCAAGGCTTCTGGAGAAGGTGAGAGGGCATGGGATCCAAGGGGCTTTGGCCTCGTGGATCCAGAACTGGCTTGCCAGCAGAAGGCAGGGAGTGGTTGTGGATGGGTCTTGTTCTGCATGGAGGTCGGTAACCAGTGGAGTGCCCCAGGGATCTGTTCAGGGACCCCTGCTGTTTGTCATTTTCATAAATGGCCTGGATGAGGAAGTGGAGGGATGGGTTAGTAAGTTCACTGACGATACAAAGGTCGGTGGTGTTGTGGATGGTCTGGAGGCATGTCAAAAGTTGCAGTGGGACATAGACGGGATGCAAGACTGGGCGGAGAAATGGCAGATGGACTTCAACACGAATAAATGTGTAGTGGTCCATTTTGGCAGGAATAATGGGATGAAGGAGTACAATATAAGGGGTAGGAGTCTTAGCTGTGTTGTAGAGCAGAAGGATCTCGGGGTCCAGGTCCATAGGACTCTTAAATCAGCCTCGCAGGTGGAGGAAGTGGTCAAGAAGGCGTATGGTGTACTGGCCTTCATTAAACGAGGAATTGAGTTTAGGAATCAGGAGGTAATGATGCAGCTTTATAAGACCCTTGTCAGACCCCAGTTGGAGTATTGTGCGCAGTTCTGGTCGCCTCACTATAGGAAGGATGTAGATGCTATTGAGAGAGTGCAGAGGAGATTTACAAGGATGCTGCCTGGATTGGGAGGCAGGCCTTATGAAGATATGTTGAGGGAGCTGGGACTCTTCTCACTGGAGAGACGTAGGTTGAGAGGCGACCTGATAGAGGTTTATAAAATGTTGAGAGGAATAGATAGGGTGGATTCTCAGAGACTATTTCCCCGAGCTGAAATGGTCACTATGAGAGGACACAGATTTAAGGTGCAGGGAAGCAAATACAGACAGGATGTTAGGGGTAAGTTTTTCACTCAGTGAAAAACACCACTGAAAAACAGTGGTAAGTGAATGGAATCGGCTGCCGTTGGAGGTGGTAGAGGCAAACTCGCTGGGGTCTTTTAAAAGACTTCTGGATGAGTATATGGAAACGAATGGGATAGGGGGTTATAGATAGGTCTGTGGATTGGTAGATATAGATGTGATCGGCGCAACTCATGGGCCGAGGGGCCTGTTTGTGCTGTATTGTTCTATGTTCTACATATGATAGGTCAAAGCAGCTGAGAATGGAGACAGTATTGGAGGAATATAGAGAGAGTAGGATGAAGCTCAAACGGGGAGTTAAAAGGGCAAAAAGGGGGCATGAAATGATTTTGGCAGATAGGATTAAAGAAAATCCAAAGACTTTTTACTCCTGTGTTAGGAATAAAAGGGTGGTTAGAGGAAAAATCGGACTCTTAGGTACAGAGGAGGGGAACTGTGCTTAGAGCCCGAGGGAATGGCGAAGATCCTGAATGAATACTTTGCGTCGGTATTCACGAAGGAGAGGGGCTTGTTGACAGCTCCTGTCTCTGAGGGAGCTGTGGACCAGTTGAGGGAAATATCCATACTGAGGGAGGAAGTGTTAGAGCTTCTAGGTAGCATTAAAACTGATAAATCTCCGGGGCCTGATGGCATTTATCCCAGGCTGCTTAGGGAGGTGTGAGGTGAAATTGCTGGGCCTCTGACGCAAATCTTTGTCTCTTCTTTGGACACAGGTGAGGTCCCAGAGGACTAGAGAATAGCTAATGTTGTACCGTTGTTTAAAAAGGGTAGTAAGGATAACCCTGTGAATTATAGGCCGGTGAGTTTGACATCAGTAGTAGGGGAGTTGTTAGAGGGGATTCTTAGAGATAGGATGTATACACACTTAGAGCGTTGCGATCTGATTAGGGATAAGCAACATGGATTTGTTAAGGGGAGGTCGTGCCTTACAATCTGGTAGAATTTTTTGAGGAGGTGACGAAAACATTGGACGAAGGGTGATCCGTTGATGTCGTCTATATGGATTTCAGTAAGGCATTTGATAAAGTCCCTCATGGGAGGTTAGTTGAGAAGGTCAAGGCTAATGGGATACAAGGACAGGTAGCTAGATGGATAAGTAACTGGCTTAGTAATAGGAGTCTGGCAACACCAATTTTAAATCCAACCAATTTATTTGATAGTAAATCTGCGAGCTTTCGGCCTTTGTGGCTTTCGTCAGGCGAACGAGGTGTTCAGGGTGGTGGGGGTATGGAATGCACTGCCATGTGGTGGAGGCAGGCACTCTGGAGTTATTTAAGAAATACTTAGATGGGCACATGAACAGAATGGGAATGGAGGGGGTATAGAAAACTGATTTAAAATAGGGATCATGAGCCTTGGGAATTCCTGGGAAGTGTGTGAATAGATGATGATATTGATGTACTTGTTTTTATCCTACAGGTGCTTTGGTCCATCTTGTTGTCTAACGAGGGGCATACACGCGATGGGTCGTGAGAGGGCTGCTCTTGGGTTTTACTCAAGAGTATCCTCGTGCTTCACATTGTTAGAGTATGCTTGACCTGGACCATTTGATGGGCAACACGACAGCTCAGTGACTATTGCTGTGCTGTGCAGATACATGGATTTGGGCCTGTGTCTGTGGGAGTTTGCGCATTCTCCCTGTGCTTGCGTGAGTTTTCTCTGGATGCTCCGGTTTCCTCCCACATCCCAAAGATGTGCTCTTAGGCTAATTGGCAAAACAAATTCTCCCTAAATTGTCTCAAATTTGGTTTTTAATCCATAGATCTATAAACATAGGGATCATGGGTGGAAGTGGGAACATCAGGGTGGCGGCGCGGGCGCGTTGGGCCAAAGGGCCTGTTTCCAGTGCTGTTTTGTTTTTTGGGAGTGTCTGATGGGGTCAGTGTATAGAAACCTATACTCTGTATCTAACTCTGTGTTGTACCTGTCCTGGTAGTGTTTGATGGGAGTAGTGCAGAGAAAGCTTTATTCTGTATCTAACCCCGTGCTGTACCTGTACTTGGAGTGCTTCATGGGGGACAGTGTAGAGGGAGCTTTACTCTGTATCTAACCCCGTGCTGTACCTGTCCTGGGAGTGTGTGATAGGGACAGTGTAGAGGGAGCTTTACTCTGTATCTAACCCTGTGCTGTACCTGTCCTGGGACTGTTTGATGGGGACAGTGTAGAGGGAGCTTTATTCCGTATCTAACCCCGTGCTGTACCTGTCCTGGGAATTGTTTGATGCGGGCAGAGAAGAGAGCGCTTTACTCTGTATCTAACCCCATGCTGTACCTGTCCTGGGACTGTTTGGTGGGGGACAGTGTAGAGAGAGCTTTATTCTGTATCTAACCCTGTGCTGTACCTGTCCTGGGAGTGTTTGATGGGGACAGTGTAGAGGGAGCTTTATTCCGTATCTAACCCCGTGCTGTACCTGTCCTGGGAATTGTTTGATGCGGGCAGAGAAGAGAGCGCTTTACTCTATCTAACCCCATGCTGTACCTGTCCTGGGACTGTTTGGTGGGGGACAGTGTAGAGAGAGCTTTATTGTGTATCTAACCCTGTGCTGTACCTGTCCTGGGAGTGTTTGATGGGGACAGTGTAGAGGGAGCTTTATTCCATATCTAACCCCGTGCTGTACCCGTCCTGGGAATTGTTTGATGGGGGCAGAGTAGAGAGAGCTTTACTCTGTATATAACCCCATGCTGTACCTGTCCTGGGACTATTTGATGGGGGACAGTGTAGAAGGAGCTTTATTCTGTATCTAACCCCATGCTGTATGTTTCCTGCAGGTTTTAGTGTGAGTAATCACTGAGTCATGTTCCACCCTCACCCTTGAAGAATGTAATCTGAGCAGTTTCAGAATAGCTAATTTAATGGAGAAGACACCAAGAATGGTTTTCTCATTGTTTTGCATTTTTCAGTTTGATATTTTCTGTTCCGTGAATTGAATAGGAAATGATCATTCATCTGTTATTTATCGATTTCTCAATGGTCTGTTTCCACTCTCATCTAAACCACTCTACTGATAAGGGTTAAACTGTTTTGTGCTTTATTTTGCAATTTGGTTTGGTTGAATGATCTTTTCAGAATTTTACTGGGACAGATCTTTTCGATGTGATGCTCAAATTAGAGGTTGTTAGAAATTGAGAGGTTCTGTAATCAATCAGTCCCTACCAATACTGTATCCCAGTGTTATACAGTGACAGACCCATCCCCACATCACTGTACCCCAGCGTTATACAGTGACAGACCCATCCCCACCAGTACTGTACCCCAGTGTTATACAGTGAGAAACCTGTCCCCACCAGTACTCTATCCCAGTGTTATAGTGACAGACCCATCCCTATCAGTACTGTATTCCACTGTTATACAGTGACAGACCTGTTCCCACCAGTACTGTACCCCAGTGTTATACAGTGACAGACCCATCCCCATCAGTATTGTACCCTAGTGTTATACAGCGACAGACCCGCCCCCACCAGGACTGTACCCCAGTGTTATACAGTGACAAACCTTTCCAAACAATGCTGAGGAATCAGTATGTCCAGGTGAATAGTTACATTGCTTCAGCTAAATAATGGTTGAATTTTATCAACATAGTTAATAATACATTTATCTTGTATGTTTGGCTGTGATTAGAGTTGATTTGTGATGTTTTCAGTGATCAAGAACACAAACTCTTCTTTACATAAATGAGGCAGCAGTGCAGAAGTAATGCTGCGCCCAGTTGTTGATGTGATTCTGACGTCTCTCTACGGAATTGGCGCGTGTGTGTGCAGGATCAGAGCAATGTGTCTGTATACTTACCTGTGCTCGGATACCTCCATTTTAAAATCTTAATCTTGGTTACCAAACCTCTCTCATGTCACTACCTCCTTCCCCACGGTGGCACAGTGGTGAGCACTGCTGTCTCAGCACCAGGAACCTGGGTTTGATTTCTGGCTTGGTTTACTGTCTGTGCTGAGTCTGCACATTCTCCCCATGTCTGTGCGTTTTTCCTCTGGGTGCTCCCGGTTTCCTTCCACAGTCAAAGACATGCTGGTTAGGTGTACTGGCCAAGCTAAGTTCTCCCTCAGTGTACCCGAACAGGTGCCGGAGTTTGGTGACTAGGGGATTTTCACAGTAACTTGATGGCAGTATTAATGTAAGCCTCCTTGAGACACTGATACAAAGAACAAAGAAAATTACAGCACAGGGACAGGCCCTTCGACCCTGCAAGTCTGCATTGACCATGCTGCCCAACAGAACTAAACCTCCATACTCTGCTGGGGACTATATCCCTCTATTTCCATCCTATTCATGTACTTGTCAAGATACTCCTTAAAAGTCACTACTACCATATCTGCTTCTACTAACTCTCCTGGCAACAAGTTCCAGGCACCCACCACTCTGTATAAAAAAAAATCTGCCTCATACATCTCCTTTAAATCTTGCCCTCGCACCTTAAACCTATGGTCCCTAGTAATTGACTCCTCCATCCTGGGGAATAAAGCTTCTGACCATCCATTCTGTCCTGCCTCTCGTAATATTGTAGATTTCTATCAGGTCTTCCCTCAACCTCTGTCGCTCCAGTGAGAACAAACGAAGTTTCTTCAACCTCTCTTCATAGCTAATGCTCTCCATACCAGGCAATATCCTGGTAATTCTTTTCTGTACCCTCGCCAAAGCCTTCACATCCTTCTGGTAGTGTGGCAACCAGAATTGAACACTACACTCCAAGTGTGGCCTAACTAAGGTTCTGTAAAGCTGTAACATGACTTGCCAATTTTTAAACTCAATATCCTGGCCAATGAAGGCAAGCATGTCTTATGCTTTCTTGGCTACCTTCTCCACTTGCGTTACCACTTTCAGTGATCTGTTTATCTATACACCCAGTTCCCTTTGCCTATCAATACTCTTACGGGTTCTGCCATTTACTGTATATTTCCTGTCTGTACTAGGTCTTCCAAAACACATTACCTCACATTTGTCAGGATTAAACTCCATTTGCCATCTCTCCAACTGATCTATATCCTGCTGTTTCTACTCAAGATCCTCATTGCTAACTGCAAGTCCAACAACCTTTGTCATGTGCAAACTTATCAACCAATCCTGTTACATTTTCATTCAAATCATTTATATATATTGTATACAGCAAAGGTCCCAGCACTGATTCCTGAGGAACAACGCTTGTCACAGCCCTCCATTTAGAAACACTCCCTTCCACTGCTATCTTCTGTCTTCTTTGACTGACATGATGTGGAGATGCTGGTGTTGGACTGGGATAAACACAGTAAGAAGTCTCAAAAGTCCAACAGGTTTATTTGATGAGTAGCGCTCCGAAAGCTAGTAGCGTTTGCTACCAAATAAACCTGTTGGAGTTTAACCTGGTGTTGTGAGACTTCTTACTGTATTCTTTGAGTGTGCCAGTTTTGTATCCATCTTGCCAGCTCATCTCTAATCCCATGCGTCTTCACCTTGTGCACCAATCTGCTATGAGCGACCTTGTCAAAGGCCTTACTGAAGTTCATGTAGACAGCATGATGAATGAACTTAAAAACTTAAAGCTCCTCCCAACCCCAAACCATCCTGCTTCTCTCATCTCCTTCAGCCTTACCAGCCTTGCAATCTTTGTGCTTTCCAGTTCTGGCCTATGGCACATTGTAATAAGAAGTCTCATAATGCCAGGTTAAAGTCCAACAAGTTTATTTGATTGTAAACCCACCAGCTTTCAGGATTTGCCCCTTCGTCAGGTGAGCTGATTTTTACAGCGTGTCTCTGGTGGTTGAGGTTGAGAGCAAATCCAGCCATGGTTCCTCAACTTCTTCACTTTTTTCAGCCTCCCTCCACTGGAGAGCCAGCGTTTCATGGATGCCAGATCCACAGTGTGCTGCAATGCCTTCTCGGGTTAAAGAGCCTGCTGACGCGTTTCTAGGCAGCGCTGGAGTGTAAAGGCAAAGCATATTGCCTTTAAGAGGAAAATGAAAAGAATTGTGTAGATGAGGAGAGAGAGAGAGGCTGAAGTGTGAGGCTGGGGATGAGGAGGGGGGCAGAGGGAGGAAACTGCTGTGTGTGCCTGTGTCGTCCTCTAATCCTGCATACAGCTTTGATACCAGTGTCTGTGTGTGACATTGCCCCCTAGTGTCAGAGTAATACCAACCCGGATATTTGCTATTTATTCATACAAATGGAAAGTTAAAAATGATTCTGTTCTTAGAATGGTGCATATTTTCCAGCGATTTTTATATATATTAGAAATATATCAGCCCAACCTCTGTCAGTGTTCATGTTCCAAATAAAACTTTAGCTACTGTTGCCGTATTCACTCATTAATAAATGTCCGGAACCTATTAGTAAATTTGAAATGGGAGATAGAATTCGTCTGTGGCAGGCTTAGTGAAACCAACCATTCAGAGCTTTCTATGTTTGTTTATTTTTGTTTCGTATGTGCATTTTCTGACTGTCTTTTCAGCTAACTTGCCAACCTCAAACAAAATTTTGTGACTGTGCGCCTCTGCCTGGGTGTGTCTGTGTGCGCGCCCCTGCCCGGGCGTGTGTGCGCGCACGTGTCTCTCACAGGTACACAGCCTTGCCAAAGCCCTTTGCTGATGCAGGAAAACTTCCCTCCTTTTACACTCAAGTCCCTTTTTAATAAATGCCGACGTTCATTTGCTCACTTACTGTGTCTTGCCAACTAATTTTTTGTGATTCATTTACCAAGGTATCCTTCTGTACTTCAAAAGTTCTGAAATCTCTTGCCGGTTTAAAAAATCTGCTTTTCTATTTTACATAGAACAATACAGCACAGAACAGGCCCTTCGGCCTTCGATGTTGTGCCGACCAAAATAAAAAGCAATGCCCCTCCTAACTAAACCATTCCCTTCTCATCCATATACTTATCAACTAACCTCTTAAACGCCACCAAACTTGGCGCATCTACAACAGCTGCAGGCAGGGCATTCCACTCCCTAATCACTCTTTGAGTAAAGAACCTACCTCTGATATCCGTCCTATAACTCATACCCCTTAATTTAAAGCTGTGTCCCCTCGTGCTAGCTTTCTCCATCCTAGGAAAAAGGCTATCACTGTCCACCCTATCTAAACCTCTAATCATCTTATATGCTTCAATAAGATCCCCTCTTAGCCGCCTCCTTTCTAACGAAAACAACCTCAAATCCTTCAACCTCTCTTCATAGGACCTGCCCTCCATACCAGGCAACATCCTGGTAAACCTCCTCTGTACCCTCTCCAATGCCTCCACATCTTTCTTATAATGTGGCGACCAGAACTGCACACAATACTCCAAGTGCGGCCGCACTAGAGTTTTGTACAGTTGCAACATGATGCTGCGGCTCCTAAATTCAATCCCCCTACCAATAAAAGCTAAGACTCCATAAGCCTTCTTAACAACTTTATCCACTTGACTGCCTACTTTCAGGGATCTATTGACACATACACCAAGATCCTTCTGTTCCTCAACTCTATTAAGAGCCCTACCATTAGCCCTATACTCTACACATTTATTGTTCCTGCCAAAGTGCATTACCTCACACTTTTCCACATTAAACTCCATTTGCCACCTCTCGGCCCAGCTCTGCAACTTGTCCAAGTCACTCTGTAAACTAAAACACCCCTCTTCACTATCTACCACACCACCAACTTTAGTATCATCTGCAAATTTACTGATCTTACCTGCCTCAATGGACAAGTTCACACTTCCCACATGATATTCCATTTGTCAAATTTGCGCTCAGCCACTTGACTTGCCTATATCCTTTTGCATACTCATCACAACATACTCTCTTATCCAATTTTGTGTTGCCATAACTGAAGCCAGAGCAGTGATTATTGTGACACTCCATTAGATATAGATTGCCACCCAAAAATGTCCCGTTAGTGTACCAATCCTCTCCATGCTGGTATGTCACCACCCCCCACCCCCCACATCATGAGCACTTAATTTGCTAGGTAATCTTTGATGTGGTGCCTTATCAAATGCCTTTTTTCAATCCAAGTCCACCACATCTCTAGGTTCCCCTTTATTCAAGTTGCTTGTTACTTCCTCAAAAAAACTTTGATGAATTGGGTAATTGGTTAATAATTTCCCTTCATAAAATCATACTGAGTCCGTCTGATTTCCTTTTCTAAGTGCCTTGTTGCAACTTCTTGAACAGATTCTCTGATTTTCTCAGTGACAGATGTCAGACAAACTGGTCTGAAGTTTCCTGCCTCTGTCTCCCTCAGTTCTTGAATAGACCTTCGGTCTTTTCCAGTCTGATGGGACTGTCCCAGAATCTGGGGAGTTTTTGCAAGTTCTTTGATGCAATGCCAGGGGAGAGCAGACAGAGCTTTTGTGCTGCACCGAAGGAGTTGGCCTTGATTGGCACTCAATTTTGGGCAGTGGGACTTGAACCCACTGTGGTTAGAATTCTACACATTAAGCCAAGGCCACCACCATTATATTTTAGAGGGTTGTTCAAGCCTGTTGGAGGGGCAGCAGAGCAAAAGCACAAATTAACTTCTATAACCTCTGCCTTGTAAAGATCCTACACCTTCTCAGGATGAATTCGATGGCTGTCTTATCTTGAATAGAGGAGGAGATTCAACCCTTAAGCCTGTTCAGTAAGTAGCCTCACAACAGCAGATTAAAGTCCAACCAATTTATTCGATAGTAAACTCACAAGATTTTGGGTTTTGCCCTGAAATTGGTTGGACTTTAACCTGGCGTTGTGAGACTTCTTACTGTGTTTATCCCAGCCCAACGCCGGCATATCTTCATCAACCAAACCATCCCAACCATTCGGGTCATAGGGCAATACAGCATGGAAAATGGGCTTTTTAAATGTTGCTATTGAACCTGCCTTAACCAGTCTCTGGCAGCGCATTCTACATTTGCACCACCCTTTGCGTGAAGAAGTTGCCCCTCTCATCTTTAACCTATGCCTCCCCCCCTCTAGTTTTCAACTCCCCCTCCCTAGGAAAAAAAAACTATATGCGTTCATCCTATCCCTATCCTTTGTGATTTTATATACCTTGCACTTCATTCTCCTCTGCTCCAAGGAATAAAGCCCCAGCCTGGCCAACTGTTCCCTATAACTCAGGCCCCACTAGTCCTGGCAATATCCTCGGAAACTTTCTCTGCATTCTTTCCAGCTTCAGTGCCTTTCCGATAGGTTGACCAAGACTGTGAACACTGCTCCAAGTATGGCCTCACCAAGGACTTATGCAACTATAACATAATGTTCCAACTCCCATATTCAATGCCCTGACTGATAAAGGCCAGTATGCTAAATGCTTTTATCACTATTCTCTCAATCAGTGATGTCGCTTACTGATCGATATCTTAATCAACCAGCACAGATCAGAGATTGTAGCTTCTTCTGGGTGTAGTTAAAAAGCAAAGGCGCCGTAGTCACAGATGACCATAGGCTGACTGATGGTGATTTAACCTGAGGCAAGCATGAAGAGGTGGTCCCTTTATCAATAACCTGAGCCAGTACGGGAATTGAGCCCCCACTGTTGGCATTGCTCTGCATCATGAACCAGTTGCTCAGTCAACTGAGCTTAAGCCAACTCTCTCCCTCCATGTGACTATCCATTGTTTAGTGCATGCATCTCTCCCCGCTGGAGCCCCAGAGAATCTGTGGCGCACTGTCACTTATTGCAGCAGGATATGTTTCTGGCATTTAATCTGCTCTCCACCTTCCATCTCCTTACCTAAACACTCTTGTCCATCTTTCACTAAAAATAAAACAATCTCTTCTTCCCTTTGCTCTGTAGGACAGGAAACTCACCAAAGCTGAGCAGCAGAGGTTCAAAGAGGAGGCTGAAATGCTGAAGGGTTTGCAGCATCCCAATATTGTGCGGTTTTATGATTCCTGGGAATCGACATTGAAAGGGAAGAAGTGCATTGTGCTGGTCACGGAGCTGATGACATCGGGAACCCTCAAGACGTGAGTGAAAATCTCACAGGCCTTGCCTCTGGCCTGCCTCTTCCTTCAAAATCACCTTAGCCTTGGAACTTTTGGGGCGGGGTAAAGAGGGCACGGCACCATAGCACTGCTGCCTTGCATCACCATGGTCCCGGATTTGCACATCCCCCTGTGTCTGCATGGGTTTCCTCTGGGTGCTCCATTTCCCTCCAACAGTGCAGCTTGGGTGGATTGGCCATGCTAAATTGTCCCTTAGTTTCCAAAGGTGTGTAGGTTAGGTGGATTGACAGCGTGTGCGCATGCACGGGGCTCAATGGGCCAAATGGCAGCCTCCTGTCTGCATTCATGAAATGGTCCTGTTCCGAATCTCTTGAATCAGTGTCTGCTCTGGTTACCTAGTTTCTTGCCACTGGGAACAGTTTCTTCTCATTTGTTCGCCTTGAGGCCCCCTCAAAATTTTGAGCGTCTGTCGAATTTCTTTGTGGCCACCTCCGCTCATTGGGGAATAATCGCAGTCCAAGAGAAGCTCTTTCCAGTGACAGGCAGGTCAGGAAGTAGTGGGATACAAATTTAAGGTAATTGCTAAAAGAACCAGTGATGGAGAGGTGAGAATGTTTTTGTTTTGTGCAGCAAGTTATAATCTAGAATGCACTGCCTGTAAGAATGGCACAAACAGATTCAATAGGAAGTTGTAAAAGAAGAATTTTAAAAAAATTCTATTCTGTCACTGCCATCATTGGCAAGGCTAGCATTTGTTGTCTATCCCTAATTGTTCCTTGGGAACTGGGTGTCTTGCTGGCGCCAATTCAGAGGGCAGTTGAAAGTCGATCACATTGCTGTGACTCATGTGGTACCATGTGAACCATGTGGTAAGGATGGGAGATTTCTTTCCCTAAAGATCATTAGTGATCCAGATAGGTTTATATGACCCATAAAAGCTGAGACTAGCTTTTCAATTCCAAATTTATTAATTGAGTTTAAATTCAACTACCTGGGATTTGAATCTGTGTTCCCAATGCATTAGCCTGGGTCTCTGGATTACTAGCTCAGTGACATTGCCACTACGCCACCATTCCCCCTCCTCCCCCCATTTAAGATAAATACTTGAAGCATAAAAGAAATTTCGAAGTTTAAGGCTATTTTATTCATATTACAAGTAGACTTACATTAACACTGCAATGAAGTTACTGTGAAAATCCCTTAGTCACCACACTTTGCCGCCTGTTCAGGTGTATGGAGGGAGAATTTATCATGGCCAATGCACCAAAACCAACACGTCTTTCGGACAGTGGGAGGAAACCAGAGCACTTGGAGGAAACCCATGCAGATGTGGGAGAACATGATCCAGAATTGAACCTGGGTCACAGGCACTGTGAGGCAGCAGTGCTTAACCAGTGTGCCACCCTCAATATTATAGGAAAAGAGCTGGGTTGTTCAACCAATTGTATAGCTCTTTGAAAGAACTGACACAAGTATGATGGACTGAATGGCCACTTCTCATCTGTTTTTATCCTGTGATCTTGGTCTGGATTGATGTTTGATTTGATTGTAGTCTTTCCATGGTGGACAAGGTATGTCTGCAGCTGGGTAGGCTTCAGTAGCAACTGTATGCATGTTCATTGGTGTGAACTGTGTTTTCCTCTCCAGATACCTGAAGCGGTTCAAAGTAATGAAGCCAAAGGTTTTGCGGAGCTGGTGCAGGCAAATCCTGAAGGGCTTGCATTTTCTTCACACTCGTACGCCGCCGATTGTTCACCGAGACTTGAAATGTGACAATATCTTCATCACTGGGCCCACTGGATCTGTCAAAATTGGGGATCTGGGCCTTGCTACCCTAATGCGCACGTCGTTTGCTAAAAGTGTTATAGGTAATTATATATTCCAGACTCCCTCAAAATTCTTGATTATTACAAATGAATGATCGTGCGTTTCTCATGACCTCAGGATGTCCCAGGATGTTATGTAGCCAAGTAAGTACTTTTTGTAGTCCAGAGATTAATGTCGCAGGTGTGGCAACCAATTTGCTTGCAGCAAGCTCCCATAATAATGGTGCTGGTTGAGGGTTGAATATCAGTAAGGAGAGCTTTACCACTTTTTGAAATAATGCTCTGGGAACTTCTGTGCTACCTAGAGGGGCTTCAGTTTAACTGTAAAATGGCACTTCCAACAGTGTGATACTCCCTCACTACTGTGTCCAAGTGTTGGCCTGGATTATGTGCTTGATTGTAGTCTTAACCCAGGAGCAGATGAGAATGATGTCTATCGTGGCAGCATCGTCATAGTCCATCAACCTGGCTTATTTGGTAGCCTGCATGTTGGGAACTCTCATTCCAAGCTGGCAGTGCTGGGATGGCAGAGTGTTATAGTGTCAGAGACACTTCTTTATGGGCGTGTTCAAACTATAGCTGATCTGTGGCCCCAAATACCCCTGATTGTGCCTGAAATGCTGGTTTGAGTTTAGTTTGATTTGATTTATTATTGTTAAATATATTAGTATACAATGAAAAATATTGTTTCTTGCATGCTATACAGACAGAGCATACCATTTATAGAGAAGGAAGGGAGAGGGTGCAGAATGTAGTGTTACAGTCATAGCTAGAGTAGAGAAAGACCAACTCAGTACGAAGTAAGTCCATTCAAACGTCTGATGAAGCAGGGAAAAAGCTGTTCTTGGGTTGGTTGGTAAGTGACCTCAGACTTTTGTATCCTTTTCTTGACAGAAGAAGGTGGAAGAGAGAATGATCAGGGTGTATGGGGTCCTTAATTATGCTGGCTGTTTTGCAGAGACAGCGGGAAGTGTAAACAGAGTCAATGGATGGGAGGCTTAGTTTGCATGATGAATTGGGCTACAATCACGACCTTGAGCAGAGCAGTAAAGAGTTTAAAAAGTTTTTTAAAAGTTTTTAAAAGTTGTAAAGTTTATTTATTAGTGTCACAAGTAGGCTTATAGTCACATTGCAATGTGAAAATCCCCTAGTCGTATACTCTGGCATCTGTTCGGGTACACTGAGGGAAAATTTAGCATGGTCAATGCACCTAACTAGCACATTTTTGGACTGAGAGGGGAAACCGGAGCACTTGGAGGAAATCCACGCAGATGCGGAGAGAACGTGAAAATTTCAATCAGACAGAAACCCAAGCTGTGAATTGAATCCGGGACCCTGGTGCTGGAGAGGCAGCAATGCTAACCACTGTGCCACCATGCCGCTATACCAAGCTGTGACACAACCAGAAAGAATGCTTTCTATGGTACGTCTGTAAAAGGTGATAAAACTTGAAGCTGGCATGCCAAATTTTCTTAGTCTTCAGAGAAAGTAGAGGCATTGATGGGCTTGCTTAACTATAGTGTTGGCATGGGGGGGGAGAGAACTAGGACAGATTGTTGGTGATCTGGACACCTAAAAGCTTGAAGCTTCTGACCCTTTCGACTTCATACCCATTGGTGTAGACAGGGGCATGTTCTCCACTATGTTTCCTGAAGTTGTTGCCATTGAGGAAGAGATTTTGTTTCACCAGATTCTCTATCTCATTCCTATACTTTGTCTCATCATTATTTGGGATCCAACCTAGTGTGGTGGTGTCACTAGCAAACTTGAAAATCAAACTGGAGGAGAATTTGGCCACACAGCCATAGGTGTATAAGGAGTATAATAGAAGGATGAGGACACAGCCTTGTGGGACACAGGTGTTAAGGATGATTGTGAAGGAAGTGTTGTTGCCTATCCTTATTGATTGTGGTCTGTAGATTAGGAAGTTCAGGATCCCGTCACAGAGGGAAGAGCCAAGGCCACGGAGTTTGGAGATGAGTTTCATGGGAATAATGGTGTTGAAGGCTGAGTGGTAGCCAATAAAAAGGAGTCTAATATGGTGTCTTTGTTATCTAAGTGTTCCAGGGTTGAGTTCAGGGCCAGAGAGGTGGCATCTGCTGTGGACCTTTGTGGCAGTCCATAGCTCTCTGTGATTTGGATTGACAAGTGTTAAGTAACATTCGCACCACAAAAATACCAGGCAATGGCCCACTTCAACAAAAGAGGATCTAACCATTGCCTCTTAACAAGCGTAGGGACTGTGGATGGAGCCAGAGGAAATTGGTAAAATGTTGAATGAATAATGTTCAAGTGAATGGGGACAGTTTAGAATTCAGGGAGAGAGACTGAGCGGTTCTGGAGCAAATTGACAAAGGGAAGGACAAGGTATTAGAGTGTTGGCAGCCTTAAAAGTTGATAAATCTCCAGGTCCCAATGAATTGTGCCCTAGGCTGCTGCAGGAGGCAAGGGAGGATGTTGCAGAGGCTCTGACCCAAATTTCCAATTCCTCTCTGGCCAAGGGGCAGCTGCCAAACAAGTGGAGAACAGCTCATGTAGTTCAGCTATTTAAGGAGGGGTGTACAGACAAACCAAGGAACTGCAGACCACTGAGTCTCACATCAGTGTTAGGGACACTATTGGAAAAACTTCTGAAGGAGAGAATCTATCTCCACTGAGAGAGGCAAAGCTGGATCAGGGATAGTCAGCATGGTTTCGTCAGAAGGAGGTCCTGCCTAACAAATTTGATTGAATTTTTTGAGGTGGTGACCAGATTTGTAGACAAGGGTAGTGCAGTTGATACTGTTTATATGGATTTTAGCAAAGCCCTTGACAAGGTCCCACATGAGAGACTTGTAAGGAAGATAAATGCACATAGGATACAGAGTAACTTGATAAAGTGGATTCAAAATTGGTTGAATTGTAGGTGACAGAGAGTGATGACAGAAGGCTGCTTTAGTGACTGGAAGTGTCCAGTGGCATAGCACAGGGATCTGTGCTGGGTCTCCTATTGTTCATCATTTAGAGAAAAGGCATTGATGACTGTGTGTGGGGGAGGGGGGGAGGGTAGGATTAGTAAGTTTATGGATGACAAAGATTGGCCAAGTGGTTAACAGTGAGTGTCTTGGGCTACAAAAAGATACAGATGGAATGGTCAAATGGCAGATGGAATTTAACTGTGAAAAGTGTGAGATGATATACTTTGGAAGGAGTAATTTGACAAGGAAGAACTCAATGAATGGTAGGACACTAGGAAGTTCTGTGGAACAAAGGGACCTTGGTACGTTTGTCCACAGATCTCTGAAGGGTAGGGGTTAGTAAGGTGGTGAAAAGTATGTACGCGATGCTTGTCTTTTTCAGTTGAGACATAGATTACAAAAACAGGGAAGTCAGAGTTGTATAGAACTTTGGTGAGGCCACAGCTGGAGTACTGTGTGCAGTCCTGATCGCCACATTATTGGAAGGATGTGATTGCACTGGAGGGGGTGCAGGGGAGAACCACCAGGACGCTGCCTGGGATGCAACATTTAAGTTATGAAGAGAGATTGGATGGGCTTGAGTTGTTTTCATTGGAGCAGAGAAGACTGAGCGGCAACTTGATTGAGGTGTTAAGATTATGAGAGGCATGGATAGAGTGAATAAGGAATAGCTGTTCCCCTTATTTGAAAATCAGTCATGAGGGACACAAGTTCTAGGTGAGTGGTTTAGGGGGATGTGAGGAAAAACTTTTTTTTACTCAAAGGGTGGTGAGGATCTCAAATGTGCTGCCTGGATGGAGACAGATTGTTTTACATCCCTTAAGAAGTACCTGGATAAGCACTTGGCTGATCATCACATTCAGGGCTATGGGCCAAATGCTGGCAGATGGGGTTAGGTGGGAGGTCAGATGTTCCTAATGTATCATTGTGGTCTCAGTGGGCCAAAGAGCCTCTTCTGTGCTGTGAGATTCTGCGATTTTTGTGACATTCAGTGGCATTGCCATTGCTGAATCCCTCATTATCAGCATTTACCATTGAGCAGAAAGTGAACTAGACCCAGCCAGTTAGAGTAAATCTAACCATTTTCCCATGACTTTCCATTGAATTACCATCATTGAATCCCCCACTGTCAACATCCTGGGGGTTGCCAATGACCAGAATCTGAACTGGACCAGCCACGTAAATACTGTGGCTACAAGAGCAGGTCAGAGGTTTGGAATCCTGCAGTGAGTACTCACTCCTGACCTCCAGTTGGCAGGAGTGACTTTGGTAGGGGCCTTGCTCTTCATTCACTCCCATGCTCAACAAGGTCAAACTGCATGTTGCAAGGACACCACAGGAGGGGAGAAGGGGGAGGAAGCATTTTAAAATAAAAAAATTTGTTCGTACAAGTGTTAATCTTGACTGCCTTTGGTTCATCTTCCTGCAGGCACCCCAGAGTTCATGGCTCCAGAAATGTATGAAGAGCATTATGACGAATCAGTTGATGTTTATGCCTTTGGCATGTGCATGCTGGAGATGGCTACCTCAGAATACCCTTACTCAGAGTGTCAGAATGCTGCCCAGATATATCGCAAAGTAACCAGCGTAAGTGTGAAATGCAGCGCTGCCAAGGCACACTGGTTAACTCTGGTGCTACACAGTGCCAAGGACCTGGGTTCAATTCCTGGCATGGGTCACTGCGTGTAGGGAGAACAGACAGTGACCCAAGGCAGGAATTGAAAATTATGACTTTCAAGTGGCATCTTAACGAATACAAGAATAGGATGGGAATAGAGGGATATGGTACTTGGAAGGCTCAGGCAGCATGGTTGATACAGGCTTGCAGGGCTGAAGGGCCTATTCCTGTGCAGCAATTTTCTTTGTTCTTTGGTCAAGCACTATAAATTGTGATCCAAACTTTGCATTGCTGAGAGATCCCTGCGAAAGCAATCAGGATAGATCTAATTTCTCTGGCACCTTCTTCAATAAAATCTTTACTTGCTCACAGATTCAAATGTGGTTACTTTTTTTTAAACCACGGCTTACTCCAATTTGCCAGTGTACCCTCCCCCTTCCTTCCCCCCTCAGCAACACAAGGAACATTTAAATTCTGAAGAGAGGTTGGATAGGCTTGGATTGTTATTGTTGGAGTAGAGAAGATTGAGGGGCAATCTGATCAAGATGTTAAGATTGAGGGGCATAGACAGAGTGGATAAGGAACAGCTATTTCCCTTAGTTGAAAGTCAGTCATGAGGGTATAGGTTCTAGGTGAGGGGCAGGGGCTTTAAGGAGGATGTGAGAAAAAGCTTTGTACCCAGAGGGTGGTGACAGTCTGGAATGTGCTGCCTCGGAGAGTGCTGGAGGCAGGATGTCTCACATCCTTTAAAATGTAATCTTAGCACATCATGACATTCGAGGCTCTGGGCCAAGTGCTGACAGATGGGGTTAGATGGGAGTTCAGGTATTTCTAGTGCGACAGTGCACTCTCAATGAGCTGAAGGACGTTGTATGATTTGATGATTCTAAGTTGTGTCATTGGTTGCAGGTTCACTGGTGCGCTTCTGTACCCCCTTATTGCTGTGTGTCAAGCATCACTGTAAAGCTGACACCAGTCCTTGCCCACTAAGCACATGGGGCCTTCTCCAATCTCACTGGCCAGGACTCGGGCACAGGGACCCCTGATTTGATTACTCCCTCCAATTTTCCAAACTCAGAGATGCTGAGAAGATGGCCTCACAATATCATCACCAGACTGTTAATCCAGAAATTTGGCTGATGCTCTGGATTTCGAATCCCGTCAAAACAGATGGTGGAATTTGAATTCAATAAAATATATTTGGAATTAAGAATCTACGGATGACCCATTGTCAGAAAAACCCATCTAGTTCATAATGTCCTTTAGGGAAGGAAATTTGGCCCAGTCTGGTCTGTACATGACTCCAAACTCTCAGCAATGTGGTTGATTCTTAACTACTCTCCTAACAAGGGCAACTAGGGATGGGCAATAAACACTGGCTAGTCAGCTACACCGATGTCCCACAAAGGCCAGTTGTGGCTTCAGTGCTGCCCATGGCTTCACCAGCACAGACCAGGAATGGGACATCAAACCTTTATTCCTCACTGTTGGTCCAAAATGCTGGACTGTTTGGTTTTGTGAATGGCACTAGATGAGTTCCATAGTTCACAGGCAATGGTATTTTCTTTGCTGTCTCAAAGTCATGTTGGCACTGTTCTGCCAGGAGAGGAGAAAGCTGAGAGGGGATTTGACCGAGATGTCTGAAATCACAAGGAGGGTCTGGAACAGAGGGAGAGGAAGTGTTTCCATTGGCAGAAAGATTGGGAACCAATCATTGAAGGCGATTGACAAAGGAAGCACTGGCAACACGGGGAGAAACATTTTCATACAGCGTGTGGTTAGGAGTTGCAATGTGCTGCTAAAGAGAGTGGAGGAGGAAGGATCAGTACACGGTTTTCAGAGTGAATTGGATCCTTATCTAAAAGGGATAAATAGTGCAGGGCTATGGGGTGAAGATGAGGGAATGGCATCAGATGAACTACTTCTTCATAGACAGCACAGATATAATGGAACTTTGTTTATTCACTGGTGATGCTGGATGCTGAGGATTAGAGCATGGGTAATCCTTGCTGCATGGTGTTTGCGAAATGCTGAGGTGCCTTCTGTAATCCTGTCCTAGGGCATTAAACCAGCAAGCTTCAACAAGGTGAGCGATCCAGAAATCAAAGAAATCATCGAAGGATGCATTCAGCAGAACAAAACGGAAAGGTGGGATTTTGTCATTTTTCCTCAGGTGGTTGTCTCCCCTTGGGTACTCCGCTCCACCCACCTGCCTAGGTGCTCTGGCCCTTCCTCCTTGGGTGCTCTCACCACGCCTCCCCCGCAGTGCTTTCTCCATTACATCCCTGGGGTGCTCTCATTCTCTCCCCCCACCCCTCCCCTGCCCACCCCACGGATGTTCTCCCCTCCCCCCTCAGATGATCTGCTGCATCCCAACCCCCCCAGCATGCCCTCCCCTCACCCCCATCTGGCTCGAGTGCACCTTCACCTTCACCCCATGTGCTCTTATTTGCAACCCCCCCCCCCCAATCTCAGGGGTGCTCCTGCGCCCATCTACATGAATACTGTCCGTGTGCACCCCAGCCCAAACCCGTGGGCACCCCTTGCTGCCCCTGTTGGTGCCCCCTGCCCACCTCTGCAGGGTGGCACCCCCCATCTCTCAACATGCGTGCCCCCCACCCACTCCCCCATGCCTGTAATTGGCAGAGGATTCTGAAGATTCAGCGCTTTCTGACAGAAGAAATTCCTCCCCATTCCCAATCTTAAATGACCTGCCCCTTATCTTTGACTACTGTGTGTTCCCCAGTTTTGCGTGCCCTCATCCCTTCCTAGCTTGGAAACCATCCTATCAGTGTCTACCCTGATGGGCTCTGGGCAGCAGTGTGCCACAGTGGTTAGCACTATTGCCACAAAGTGACAGAACCCGGGTTTGATTCCAGTCTTGGTTAACTGCGGAGTTTGCACAATCTTCCAACATCTGTGTGCCTTTCACCTGGATGGTCCAGTTTCGTCTCATTCTCGAATGATGTGTAGATTGGCCATGGTTAGTTGCCCATACTGTCCAAAGGTGTGCAGGTTAGGGGGCCTTAGCAGGATAGATATATGGAGTTACATGGATATGGCCTGTGTGGGATGCTCTGTTGGAGTGCTGGTGCAGACTCGACAAACAGAATGGACTCTCTCTGCACTTCTGGGATTCTGTGAGAATTTTGTAAGTTTCAATGAGATGACCCTCATTCTTCGCAACTTGAGAGCACAGGCCCAGTTTCCTGACTATCTCTTCAAAAGACAGTCATGCCATCTCAGGGGTTAGCTTGGTGAGTCTTGGTTCCACTCTCTCGATGACATGCATTTCCTCCTTTAGATAAGGAGACCAAAACTGTGCGCAATTCTCTGCCAGAGTTGTTCTTGAGCCAAAGGATATTTTCCCATTGAGCTGAGAACTTGTTATCCCCTTCACTGTAGCTGTCTTTTTAACTTAACCTGATACTTTTGGGTATGTGGCAGGAGGAAAACAGATTCTTATGTTTTTAAAGTGTTAAAATAACTGCTTTGAGACAAGGTGTATTATCCAAGTTGAAGGAAAGGAAGCGATCCCTTTTCTGTTTTTTGACACAATTGCAAAGCCTCACCAGCTCCAATCTAGGCCAGCACCTGCAACCTGATCGGGCTGCATGGCAGAATATGAGCTGCTGCAAGAGGCAGGTGAGGAGAGATGACAAAACCTTGGCTTGCAGCTCACTTTCCACAGCTGCTGACACTGTCATCGTGTATCTATGGAAAAGGTGACCCTCTCCAAGTGCTTACGCAAAGCAGCACAACTTGATTAGCACCTCATCTACAAATATTCACTCCATTCATCCTCAATGCACAGCAGCAGCCGTGTGTACCATCTACAAGATACACTGTAGCAACTCACCAAGGCTCCTTAGGCAGCACCTTCCAAACCCACAATGTATGAAGGTATTAATTTGGAGCAGAAAAAGCATTTCAGCCCTTTGAGCCCGCTCTGCCATTCAATCAGATTCCCTCTTATTCTCCTAAACTGCAGCAAGTATAAACCTAAACTGTTAATCTCCTTATACATTAATCCCTTCGTCCAAGGGAATCAATCTGGTGAGCCTCCTCTGAACTGTCTCCAATGCCACCACATCCTTCCTCAAATAAGGACACCAAAACAAGATTATCTAGAAGGATGAGGCCGGCAGGTGCCCAAGAATACTGACAGTTCCCCTCTGAGCAACTTACTATCCGAACTTTGAACTACATCAGCCTTTCCTTCACTGAGACTGAATCAAAATCCAGGAATTCCCTCCCTAGCAGTGTGTGAACAAAGAACTGTACAGCACAGAAAACGGGCCCTTCAGCCCTCCGAGCCTGTGCTGCGCACTGGTCCAACTAGACCATTTGTTTGTATCCCTCCATTGCCAGGCTGCTCACGTGACTATCCAGGTAATTCTTAAATGATGCCAGTGTGTCTGCCTCCACCACCTTATTTGGCAGCACATTCCAGATCCCCACCACCCTCTGTGTAAAAAAACACCCCTCTGATATCGGAATTATACCTCGCCCCTCTCACCTTGAGCCCGTGACACCTCGTGATCGTCACCTCTGACCTGGGAAAAAACTTCCCACTGTTCACCCTGTCTATACCCTTCATAATTTTGTACCTCTATTAGGTCTCCCCTCATTCTTCATCTTCCCAGGGAGAACAACCCCAGTCTACCCAATTCTCCTCATAGCTAAGACCCTCCATACCAGGCACCGTCCTGGTAAACCTCTCTGCATTCTCTCTAAAGAGTGTGGGTATACTTACACTGCTGCAGCAGTTCAAGAAGGTGGTTCACTCACTATCATCTTAAGGGGAAATTCGGGATGGACAATAAATGCTGGACCTAGCTGGCGACACCCACGTCCTGCCAATGAATGTGTACTACAGAGCAATATGTGGCTTGCCCACACAGCACCCATCATTCGAGCAATTCATGGTAGCTTGGCGTTTTTAAACGCATCACATTACACAGACGCTGATGTCTTTGCACTTTGAGTCACTGTGGATACTGCGAATAAGCAGAACCTATCTCAGACACGTATAAGATTATTTTGATGTTCCAAAGGCAGTGCATGTATTGTTCAAATGATATCTTTCTCCACTGGCCCATGACTGTGGTATTGCCCATAGAGAGATTGGTATGTCCATATGCAAATTTGAGCTGATGGATTTACAGCATTACCCTTGCTCGTTTTCTAACATCCTCAGCTCAACTCAGTTACTCAGCTGTGACCTGGTTCCCCATATGCCCCAACCTCCTCTCACACATAAGCTCAGTGTCCCATCACAGATCTCCTTGCTCAGCCCAGTCACCTCAGCTGAATTGCAGACTTTTTCTGCTTGTCCAAGGACAGCAAGGGAACAAAGCACTTCTGCTGTCCAGCGTATGTTGGAAACAGTTGACAGGACCACACTGTCTGCCCTTTACCCAGGCACACATCCCCACAGTATATTTATAGAATTTGCCAATTAATATTTGTCTGAACTCTTCCACCACTCACTCTCATTCATCCTCATTGCACAGGGAGCATTGAGACTGTGGGGCAAATAATTGGAGCAGGCAGGCAGCGTCTCGTCCCCATTTTGTATGTCATTCACAGTGCAAAAACAAGCCATTCAGCCTGACTGGCTCATCCTGGTGTTTATGTTTCACATGAGCCCCCTCTCCATTTCAGCTTATCAATTCTTTTCCTCTTTTGCTCCCCCTCTCAAGTGTATATCCATCTTTGCCCTGAATGCATCTATGCCATTTCCCTCAATCGACCTTTGTGGGAATGAGTTTCAGATGAGAGGAGGCAATGGCCTGGTCGTGTTATCGCTGAACTATTGTCATGAAGCAATGGTTGAACCCCATCTCCTTCCCTTTCTGAGAACTAACATCTAACTATTCAGAGTTTGCCTCATAATCTGTCAAAAGAATATGAAAAGTGGTGCAATCTGCTTTTCAGCAGCTTTTAGTAGATCAAAATAACTCCTTAACACTCACTCTAAAGTCAATCAGTAACAATTAATTTATCTAACTAACAGTGAACAAATTAAACTATTAACAAATCTAATAAAACATGGTTTGAATGGAATATTGTTTAGATGAATATAATTCCCACTTATTAAACAAAAATAGGATTTAGTCACTCTTTAAATTACAACCAAGTTTGGCATCTTTTGGAATATTTTGGACTTTGTCTATTGATTTTTTTTGTCTGGACCTTCCGTCTTACTTGATACCTTCGCTTTTTAGATGGTGCTTTGAGCTATGCAGGTGCTGTCTCAGTTTTTGTCCCACTGCCTGTTCTTTTATAGCTGTGATGACATATTAACATCTCCCAGAATAGAGTTGGCCCCAGGTTGCCAAAACCATCAAATTTAAATCTAGGTTGAAGATATCCAAGTGTCTAATTTAAACTGATGGGCTGAATTCAGAAACATTCAAACGCCTAAAGTCTGTTACCAAGGCAACCCCGCTGCTTCGTCTTTGAAACAAATGTTTCAGTCTATGTACTGGCACTATTTGCACGTGTGTTTTTAACCCTAAGCACAGCAAGGACGCTCTCTTTTTAAAAGGATCACATAATACTTTCACCTCTTAGCATTTTACCATTTTTTAATAATTCTGCAAATGTTAAATTCTAACATTCTACTCAACTTTGCAACACTCTGAATCCAGAAACTCAGCTAGTATTCTGGGGACCCGGGTTCGATTCCCACCATAGCAGATGGTGGAATTTGACTTCAATAAAAAAAATTGATTGCGTGGCTGAAGGACTGATGTAGGGCAGAGGGTTTCATATTTGTGGATAACTTGTGAAAGAAGGGCACCTGTATAGAAGGGATGGAGAACACTTAAATGGGAAGGACGTGAATATCTTAGCTGGGAGGTTAGCTGGAGTGTTTCGGCAGGATTTAAACTAATATGGAGGGTGGAGGGGCTGAGACCAATAGCTCAGTAGAGAGCGAGATGGGAGATAGAGTAAGCTTGGATGAGAAGAAATACACCAGGGAGAAGGAGGTTTCAAGTGGGCTTGGAGGTCTTTAGAGTGTCTGTTTCAATGCAAGGAGTGTAACAGGAAAAACGGATGAACTAAGGGCCTTAATGTTTGCGAGGAACTTTGATGTGGTTGCCGTGATGGAGATTTGGTTAAAGGAAAGGGAGCAGTAGCAACTGAACATTCCTGGGTATAAGTGTTTCAGGCGTGACAGAGGGTCCAGGAGAGATGGAGCAGTAGCGTTGTTAGTTGAGGAGAACATCGTGACGGTGCAGAAGGAGGACAATACAGAGGAGTTAGGAGTGGATACGCTGTGGGTGGAGTTGAGGAATAGAAAGTGGGCGATTACTATGCTAGGGGTGTATTATAGGCCACCCGACAGCCCGCGGGTAGTTGAAGAAGGCATATGTAAAGACATTTTGGATAGGTGCAGAAAAAGAACAGAGTCGTTATAGTGGGAGACTTTAATCTCCCTGGGGGAAATGGAAGGTACCTAGAGCTGGGAGTTTGGACAGGGAGGAATTTGTAAAATGTGTACTGGAAGGATCATTGGAGCAGTATGTGGCTAGCCCGACTAGAGAAAGGGCTATATTGAATTTAGTTCTGAGTAATGAGCCAGAGCAGGTGGTTGATGTTGTAGTAGGGGAACATGTGGCTAACAGTGACCACAATTCTGTTTACTTTAGGATACAGGTGGAAGAGGATGCTTGTTGTCCTAGGGGCAGGGTGCTGAATTGGGGGAAGGCTAACTACGGTCGGATTAGGCAGGAACTTATGGAAACTGATTGGGAATGGTTGTTCGAGGGTAAGTCCTCGCTAGGCATGTGGGATTCTTTCAAGGGAATACTGAAAATGTTGCAAGATAGATATGTGCCAGGTAAGGGGAAAGATGGGAAAGGTAGGATTAGAGAGCCGTGGATTACTAGGGATATTGAGGACTTGGTTAGGAAGAAAAGAGAGGCGTATGATCGGTCAAAGCAGCTGGGAACGGAGACAGCATTGGAGGAATATAGAGAGAGTAGGAGGGAGCTCAAACGGGGAATTAGAAGGGCAAAAAGGGGGCATGAAATGACTTTGGCGGATAGGATTAAGGAAAATCCAAAGGCTTTTTACTCCTATGTTAGGAATAAAAGGGTGGTTAGAGGAAAAATCAGACCTTTTAGGGACAGAGGAGGGGAACTGTGCTTAGAGCCCGAGGGAATGGCGGAGATCCTGAATGAATACTTTGCGTCGGTATTCACGAAGGAGAGGGGCTTTTTGACAGTTGCTGTCTCTGAGGGAGCTGTGGACCAGTTGAGGGAAATATCCATACCGAGAGAGGAAGTGTTAGAGCTTCTAGGTAGCGTTAAAACTGATAAATCTCCGGGGCCTGATGGCATTTGTCCCAGGCTGCTTAGGGAGGTGCGAGGTGAAATTGCTGGGCCTCTGACGCAAATCTTTGTCTCTTCTTTGGACACAGGTGAGGTTCCAGAGGACTGGAGAATAGCTAATGTTGTACCGTTGTTTAAAAAGGGTAATAGGGATAACCCTGTGAATTATAGGCCGGTGAGTTTGACATCAGTGGTAGGGAAGCTGTTGGAGGGGATTCTTAGAGATAGATTAGGGATACGCAGCATGGATTTGTTAAGGGGAGGTCGTGCCTTATGAATCTGGTAGAATTTTTTGAGGACGTGACGAAAATGGTGGACAAAGGGCGAGCCGTTGATGTCATCTGTATGGATTTCAGTAAGGCATTTGATAAAGTCCCTCATGGCAGGTTAGTTGAGAAGGTCAAGGCTCATGGGATACAAGGATAGGTAGCTAGATGGATAAGTAACTGGCTTAGTAATAGGAGACAGAGTAATAGTGGAAGGGTGTTTTTCTAGCTGGAGGTCGGTCACTAGTGGTGTGCCGCGGGCTCGGTACTGGGACCTCTTTCATTTGTGATATATATAAATGACTTGGAGGAAGGAGTAAGTGGAGTGATCAGCAAGTTTGCAGACAATACAAAGATGGCTGGACTTGCGGATAGTGAGGAGCATTGTCAGGCGATGCAGCAGGCCATAGATAGGCTGGTAGCTTGGGCAGATAGATGGCAGATGGAATTCAATCCTGATAAATGTGAGGTGATGCATTTCGGAGAAAGAATGTAGGGGGGAGGTATATGATAAAGGGTAGACCTATTAAGAGTATAGAAACGCAGAGGGACCTGGGGGTGCAGGTGAACAAGTCTCTGAAGGTGGCAGAGCAAGGGGAGAAGGTTGTGAAGAAAGCATATAGTATGTTAGCCTTTATAGGAAGGGGTATAGAGTACAAGAGCTGGCCTTTAATGTTGCAGTTATATAAAACGTTGGTTAGACCTCATTTGGAATACTGCGTCCAGTTCTGGTCGCCTTACTACCGGAAGGATGTGGAGACTCTGGAGAGAGTGCAGAGGAGGTGTACCAGGATGCTGCCTGGTATGGAAGGTCTGAGTTACGAGGAGAGGTTAGGCAAATTGGGACTGTTTTCCTTAGAAAGACGTAGACTTAGAGGAGATCTAATAGAGGTGTACAAGATTATGAGGGGTATAGATAGAGTAAACAGGGTTAAGCTATTTCCTAGGATGGACTCAAATAGCACGAGGGGTCACGGGCTTAGGGTGAGGGGGAGTAAGGTATAATTTGGATGCTAGAGGGAGTTTTTTCACACAGAGGGTGGTGGGGGTATGGAATGCGCTGCCAAGTAAAGTGGTGGAGGCAGGTACTCTGGAGATATTTAAGAAATACTTAAATGGGCACATGAACAGAATGGGAATGGAGGAGTATAGAAAACTGATTTAAAATAGGGATCATGAGCCTTGGGAGTCCCTGGGAAGTGTGTAAATAGATGATGATATTGATGTACTGGTTTCTATCCTACAAGTGCTTTGGTCCACCTTGTTGTCTCACAAGGGGCATACATGAGATGGGTCATGAGAGGGCTGTTCTTGGATTTTTTTCGAGAGTATCCTAGTGCTTCACGTCGTTAGTGTACGCTTGACCTGGACCATTTGATGGCAACACGACAGCTCAGTGACTATCGCTGTGCTGTGCAGATACATGGATTTGGGCCTGTGTCTGTGGGAGTTTGCGTATTCTCCCCGTGCTTGCGTGGGTTTTCTCCGGGAGCTCCGGTTTCCTCCCACATCCCCAAAGATGTGCTCTTAGGCTAATTGGCAAAACAAATTCTCCCTAAATTGTCTCAAATTTGGTTTTTAATCCATAGATCTATAAACATGGACAGGGATCACGGGTAGAAGTGGGAACATCGGAGTGGCAGCGCGAGCTCGTTGGGCAGAAGGGCCTGTTTCCCGTGCTGTTTTGTTCTTTGTTCTTTGAAATTAAGAATCTGCTGATGGCCGTGAAACCTATCATCGATTGTCAGAAAACCTGACTGGTTCACTAACATCCGGTAGGGAGGAAATCTGCTGTCCTTACCTGGTTTGGCCTATATGCGATTCCAGACCACAACAATGTGATTGATCTTCAACCATCCTCGAAGGGTAACCAGATATGGGCAGTAAATACTGGCTATCAACGAAGCTCGTGTCTCATGAATGAATAAAGAAAAAGATTCTCACCACTATCTGGGCATGCATTCTGCTTTTGTTTCCACACTACTAGGAAAACCTCTGTCCCCATTTGAATTTTCTTGCCCACCCCTAGTTCCTTTGGAGGCCATTTGAGAGTCAACCATGTTGCTGTGGCTCTGGAGTCACATTTAGGTTAGCATAGCAGATTTTGTCCCCTCAAGGACATTAGTGAACCAGATGGGTTTTTCCGACAATGGGTCATTAGCACATTTTTAATTCCAGACTTTTTTTTTCTTAAATTCAAATTCCACCATCTGCTGTAGTGTGGTGGACCCGGGTCCCCAGAACATTAGCTGAGTTTCTGGATTAACAGTCTAGCAATAATACCATTAGGCCGTCACCTAGTTTATTTATTAGTGTTACAAGTCAGCATACGTTAACACTGCAGTGAAGTTACAGTGAAAATCCCCTCATCGCCACACTCCAGCACCTGTTCAGGTACACTGAGGGAGAATTTAGCACAGCCAATGCACTCTAACCAGCACATATTTCGGACTGTGGAGTTGAGACCCTGGATTAGGTGACAAAGGCTTGCCACGATGCGTGGCCTTTCCCTTCTGACTGCTTACCTTCTCGCACACAGGCTGGTTATAAAAGACCTGCTGAGCTATGCCTTTTTCGCAGAGGACACTGGTCTGCGGATTGAACTGGCCAAGGAAAACAGCGGGCAGAACATCTCGCTCGCTCTGCGGGTTTGGGTGGAGGA
Organism: Sphyrna mokarran; assembly: GCA_024679065.1. Lineage (NCBI taxonomy): Eukaryota > Metazoa > Chordata > Chondrichthyes > Carcharhiniformes > Carcharhinidae > Sphyrna > Sphyrna mokarran. The sequence goes on along the minus strand of JAGIQG010000013.1, from coordinate 84,418,300 downwards.
CCCCAAGAAGCTGAAGGGGAAGCACAAGGACAATGAGGCAATTGAGTTCAGCTTCGACCTGGAACATGACACCCCTGAAGAGGTGGCACAGGAAATGGCAAGTGTTCCACGTCAACCCCATCATGTGTTCCTCAATTTGATTTATTATTGTCACATGTAATAGTATACAGTGAAAAATATTGTTTCTTGCACACTATACAGCAAAACATACTGTTCATAGTGTACATAGTAGAGAAGGAAAGAAGAGAGTGCAGATTGTAATGTTACAGTCATCATTAGGGTGTAGCGAAAGATCAGCTTAATGCAAGATAGATCTATTCAAAAGTCTGACAGCAGCAGAGAAGAAGTGTTCTTGAGTCAATTGGTACATGACCTCAGACTTTTGTATTTCTTTCCCAATGGCAGAAGATGGAAGAAAGAATGTCTGAGCATGTGATGGCTGCTTTGCCGAGGCAATGGGAAGTGCAAACAGAGTCAATGAATGAGAGGCTAGTTTGCGTGATGCTTCTGGCTATGTTCAGGACCCTTTGTAGTTTCTTAACAGGGTTGGACAGAACAGGAGTCACACCAGATAGGATGCTTTCAATGGAGCATCTTAAAAACTGGTGAGATTCATAGCTGACGTGCCGAATTTCCTTAGCCTCCTGAGAAAGTAGAGAGATTGGTGGACTTTCTTACATATAGTGTCACTGTGGAGGGTCAGGACAGATTACATTGTTGATCTGGATACCGAGAAACCTGAAGCTCTTGACCTTTCCACTTTATCTCAGTTGATGTAGAGAGGGGCATGCCCACTACAACACTTCCTGAAGTCGATGACTATCTCCTTTATTTTACTGACATTACTGACATTTGTCCACAGATGCTGGATTTCAGCAGGTCGGCAGGTAGGTTATGTGGAGTTCATTGAGCCACCCTCCAGGGCTTTAGTTAGTTCTCCAGGTTGACACTCCTTCAGTGCTGCATTGCTATGGGTCATCCTGCAGGAATTAACCCCTCTGTTCCATTGCTTCATGCAGTTGTTAAGAACTAGGAGTTTTTCCCAGACCCTGGCCAGTGTTCCTTTCTTAACTGACAAGGACTGGGTGTTCTTGTCAAGAACCACAAGGAGTTGGTTTGCAGGTATAGCAGGTAATTAAGAAGGCAAATGGAATTTTGTCCTTCATTGCTAGAAGAATGCAGTTTAAAAACAGTGAGATTATGTTGCAACTGTATAAGGTGCTGGTGAGTACTGTGTATAGTTTTGGTCTCCATACTTGATATACTGGCACTGGAGAGGATGCAGGGGAGATTCACTCGCTTGATTCCAGAGGATTGGCTTCTGAGGGGAGACTGAGTAGACTGGAACTGCACTCACTAGAATTCAGATGAATGAGGGGAGATCCTATAGAAACATATAAGATTATGAAGGGAATAGATAAAATAAAAGCAGGAAAGTTGTTTCCAGTGGCGGGTGAAACTAGAACTGGGGGCATAGCCTCAAAATAAGGAGGAGCTGGTTGAGGAGGAACTTCTTCACACAAAGGGATGTGAATCTGTGGGATTCCCTGCCCAGTGAAGCAGTTGAGGCTATCTCATTGAATGTTTTTAAGGCAAGGATAGATAGATGTTTGGACAGTAAAGGAATTAAGGATTATGGTGAGTGGGTGGGTACGTGAAGCTGAGTCCATGAAAAAATCAACCATGATCTTATTGAATGGCGGGGCAGGCTTAAGAAGCCGAATGGCCTACTCCTGCTCCTAGTTCTTATGTTATTATCCCCAAAACCTGTGGGTGCCCTTCCTGGCTATTAGTGTAGTGTTGCTGGCTAGTCTGTCTGCATCATAAGTACAAATGCACTTCAATCGTTTTAAATTCATTCTTTCATCTGAGCATTGGTGTTTGTTCCCATCCCTAATTGCCTCTTGTCTGCTCTCGCTAAGGCCATTAGAATTAATGAGAAGAACTAACTGCATTGCTGTGGCTCTGGATCACATGTAGGCCAGACAGCGAAGTGTAGCAGATTTCCTTCCCTAAAGGGGCATTAGTGAGCCAGGAGAGTTTTTCCAACAAACTGAGATGAGTTTTAAATTCCGGGATTTATTAATTGAATTAAAATTCTACCGGCTGCCATGGTGGATTTGAAGCTGTGTCCCCTATCTTCCAGGGCTGGCTTGTTGGTTCAGTGAGAAAATGCAGAGTCTGGTGTGGAACAGCAAAATAGAATATTCCCACCTATGTGCACATGCTGTGGGGGTGTGTTGTTAGCTGAGGCAGCAGTAATACAGTTTCAATCAGCCTTCAGTCCCTCTGGAATGGACAGGGGCAAAACATCGACCTGGCTCCTGACTGCTGTTTATAATTATAAAATCCTGACAGTACAGAAGGAAGTCATTTGGCTCATTGAGTCAGCACCGACTCTAAACAGGCCTTCTCCCTTGCCCTAACCCTGTAATCCCACACTTATACCATGGCCAATTCACCTAACTTGCACGTCATTGGACACTAAGAGACAATTTAGTGTGGCCAGTGCACCTAGCCAGCCCATCTTTGGTGTGTGGAGCACCAAGAGGGAACCCACGCAGACACAGAACATGCAAACTTCACATGTAGACAGTGACCTGAGGCCAGAATTGAATCTGGGTCCCTGGCACTGAGAGATACAGTGCTAACACTCCAGTTTCTGAGAGGTCTGCGTGTTGGCAGGTATTGAGCGCAGTGACACGTTTGCCCTTTTTCTGTCATGCCTCCCATAGTCAAATGCTCAGCTGACTGTCCATGTAAGTTCACAAGTGAAGGAGAGAGAGGTAGGAGGAGTTGTTTTTTGTGGCAGTCCAGAAATAACCACCCCAACAAAAGGCAAAGGTTGTGAGCATGCATGGTGCGAGAGGATTGTTGGGAGGGATACTGGTGGGTGGTAAAAGATGCTGGTGGGCTATCTATATAATTCAAAGTGTTCTATGTGCTTCTAGGTCAAGTCCGGCTTTTTCCATGAGAATGACTCCAAGCTGCTGTCTAAATCCATTCGAGACCGGGTGTCCTTCATCAAGAGGAAGAGGCAGAGGACACAGCAGATCCGAGAGATGGAGGAGCGCCGTGAGCAGGAGGAACAGGAGAAAATCCGGTCCCAGATGGAGCAGATGCAGTCTCAGACCGCAGTAACGTCCCTGTCTGCCACTGGTTGGCAGCCAAGCCTGACAGAGTCCGAGGACCCCGAGGTCGACCAACATGTGCTGCAGAATAAACTCCTCACGAGCACTGTCTCACGTGAGCTTTCAGACGTTGTTCTCTCTTCCTTGAAATGCTTTCTCATCTCCAAATCTGCTACAGTTCAAAATTTAGAACCACACCTTTCAGGAGTGAAATTAGGAAACACTTCAATACACTCTCTCTCACACACACTCTCGCCCTCGCGCCCCACAGCCCTCGCTCGTTCCCGCTCTTTTTCACACACTTCCACATGCATCTCGGTCTCGCGTTCTTGCACACACACAAATTCAAAACTCCCTCTTGTGAGCAGCAATTGATGCTTAGTTGATTACTTAAATTTAAGTATCCAAGATTGATAGATTATTTTGTTAGCTATTAGTATTAAGGAATATGGGAGGAAAGAAATCAGTGATATGAAATTGGATCGTGGCAACAATCTTATAAATGATGGAAGGGATGATAGGGACTGAACGGTCTCCTACAGTTCTGATGTTGTGTCGCTAGCCCTGCAAGCCCACCCTCTTTCCCTTGGATTTTCTTGTTAATTTTATCACCCATTTTAGTTCTTAAAGCAGCTCTCATTTTTAACACTTTCATTCAGATTTCCTGTTTTATTTATTCTTTCACTGGATGTGGATATCGCTGGCAAGGCCAGCATTTATTACCACCCCTAGTCACCCTTGAATTGAATGGCTTGTTAGACCATTTCAGAGGGCAGTTGAGAATCAACCATATTGCTGTGGCTGTGTCAGCCAGACTAGGTAAGGACGGCAGATTTCCTTCTCTAAAGACATTAGTGAACCAGATGGTTTTTTCTGCCATTCGACAATAATTTCACGGTCATCAGTAGATTTTTAATTCCAGAAACTTTTCTTGTTGACACCATCTGCCATGATGAGATTCGAACTTGGGTCACCAGAGAATTCGCTGAGTTTCTGGATTAATAGTCTAGCAATAATACTACTTGGCCATCGCCTCTCCTTAATCTCCTGATGTAAATGTAGTTATGGAGAACACTGAAGTACAGGGTTGCAAACTGAAAAGTATTGAAGTAGATAGGGAGGATGTGCTAGATATTCTCGAGGGTTTGAAGTTGGATAAGTCCCCTGGGCCGGATGGGATTTACCCTAGGATCCTCTGGGAGGCAAGAGGGGCGATTGCAGAGCCCCTGGCTCTGATCTTCAGGTCGTCGTTGGTTACAGGTGTGATTCCGGAGGACTGGAGGATAGCGAATGTGGTCCCATTGTTCAAGAAGGGGAAGAGAGACCTTCCAGGGAATTATAGGCCAGTGAGTCTTACTTCTGTTGTGGCCAAAGTATTGGAGAGAATTATTAGGGATAGGATTTATAGTTATTTAGAGAGAAATGAATTGATTGGGGATAGTAAGCATGGTTTTGTGAAGGGTAGGTCGTGCCTTACTAACCTTATTGAGTTTTTTGAAAAAGTGACCAAAGAGGTGGATGGGGGTAAGGCGGTTGATGTGGTATATGTGGACTTTAGTAAGGCGTTTGATAAGGTGGCCCATGGAAGACTTTTGCAGAAAATGCAGATGTATGGGATAGAGGGTGATTTAGCTAATTGGATTAGGAATTGGCTAGCTGATAGAAGACAGAGGGTGGTGGTTGATGGGAGATATTCATCGTGGAGTTCGGTGACAAGTGGTGTACCTCAGGGTCTGTTTTGGGGCCCCTGCTGTTTGTAATTTTTATAAATGATCTGGATGAGGGTATTGAAGGATGGATTAGTAAAATTGCAGATGACACTAAAGTCGGTGGAGTGGTAGATAGTGAAGAGGGGTGTTATAGTTTGCAGAGAGATTTGGACAAGTTGCAGAGCTGGGCCGAGAGGTGGCAAATGGAGTTTAAATGTGGAAAAGTGTGAGGTAATGCACTATGGCAGAAATAATAAATGTGTAGAGTATAGGGCAAATGGTAGGATTCTTAGTAGTCTAGATGAACAGAGGGATCTTGGTGTGTATGTGCATAGATCCTGAAAGTAGGCAGTCAGGTCGAGAAGGTTGTTAGGAAGGCATATGGAGTCTTGGCTTTTATTGGTAGAGGGATTGAATTTCGGAGCCGCAACGTCATGTTGCAACTGTACAAAACTCGAGTGCGGCCGCACTTGGAGTATTGTGTACAGTTCTGGTCCCCACATTATAAGAAAGATGTGGAGGCATTGGAGAGGGTACAGAAGAGGTTTACCAGGATGTTGCCTGGTATGGAGGGCAGGTCTTATGAGGAGAGGCTGAGGGATTTGAGGTTGTTTTCGTAAGAAAGGAGGCGGCTAAGAGGGGACCTAATCGAAACATATAAGATGATTAGAGGTTTAGATAGGGTGGACAGTGATAGCCTTTTTCCTAGATGGAGAAAGCTAGCACGAGGGGACACAGCTTTAAATTAAGGGGTGATAGTTATAGGACGGATATCAGAGGTAGGTTCTTTACCCAAAGGATGGTTCGGGAGTGGAATGCCCTGGCTGCAGCGGTTGTAGATGCACCAAGTTTGGTGGCGTTTAAGAGGTTAGTTGATAAGTATATGGAAGAGAAGGGAATGGTTTAGTTTGGAGGGGCATTGCTTTTTATATTGGTCGGCGCAACATCGAAGGCTGAAGGGCCTGTACTGTGCTGTTATGTTCTATGTTCTATTAATCACCCTATAACTGAATGACTTGCTGGGCCTTCTCGGTTAAGAGTCTACTGCATTGTTGTGTGAGAAGTCCAGAATCACGTATAGGCCAGACTAGATAAGGGCGGCAGATTTCCTTTCCTAAAAGGGAACAGGAGTGAACTGGATTAGTTTTTACGACAATCGATAGTTTTGTGTTTGCTATTGTTGAGACTAGCTTTCAAGTCCAGATTTTATAAACTGTTTAAATTCCTTGAGCTTCCGTGATGGGATTTGAACACATGCCCTTCCAGAGCATTAGCCCAGACTTTCAGCTGACTAGCCCAATGACATTACCACTACGCCGTCATCTTCCCATGTCTCATCTTGTTCTAAGATCTAGAGCCCCAAATGTAAAATTCCCTTCATCCCGACTGTTGGGTTCGTCATGCAAAAAAATGTACATGTATGTGTGTATAGTTACGTGAGAGGCCACACCTGGAGTATTGTGTGCAGTTTTGGTATCTTTATTAGGGGAAGATGCTCTTGCTATAGAGGGCGTACAGCGAAGGTTTACCAGGCTGATTCCTGGGATGACAGGTCTGTCATATGAGGAGAGACTAAGCTGGTTAGGATTATATTCACTGGAGTTTAGAAGAGTGAGAGGGGATCTGATAGAAACTTATAAAATTCTAACAGGGTTAGACAGGGGAGATTCAGAAAGAATGTTCCCGATGGTGGGGGGAGTCCAAAACTAGGGATCAGAGTTTGAGGATAAGAGGTAAACCTTTTAGAACTGAGGTGAGGAGAAATTTCTTCACCCAGAGGGTGGGGAATGTGTGGAATTCACTCCCACAGAAAGTCATTGAGACCAAGTCATTGTGTGATTTCAAGAAGAAATTAGATAAAGTTCTTGGGACTAAATGGATTGAGGGATATGGGGGGGAGAGGCTATCAGGATATTGAATTTGATGATCAGCCATGATCAAAATAAATGGCAGAGCAGGTTCAAAGGGCTGAATGGCCTCCTCCTGCTTCTAGTTTCTATGTTTATATATTGGGGTGGAAAGAAATTTTTACCTGAATACTCAGGGTCGCGTGTGGTGGCTACAAGGCATTTGCTAACTTGCTGTTTTCTTCCCCTCAACCCTCCCCACATGCCAGTGGATGCCGTTTCTGACAACAGCCTGGGTCCTTCCGCTATCTGTTCCGATTCTCAGGGCGGAGTGGGTTACACCATCACCTCGGAGACAAATGTGGGCGTACAGTGTATTTCCTCTAGCTCCAGCATGGAGTCACACCAGCTGTCCATGGGCCTTCAGTCACAGCAGCAGGTGGTGGCCAGCTACCCACTGACACTCGGGGTAAGGTGCCCATTAACACCATTCCCCCCCCTGCCCCAACTAGCCACACATTGAATAACGTGTTATTATTATTACAGCAGGTGAAGATTGAAAATATAGTCTTTGATTTGATTTATTATTGTCACCTGTATTGAGGATAGAGTGAAAAGTTTTGTTTCTTGCGTACTGTACAGACAAAGCATACCATTCATAAAGTACATAGAGGAGAAGGAAAGGGGAAAAGTGCAGAATGTAGTGTTACAGTCATAGCTAGGGTGCAGAGAAGGATCAACAGTGCAAGGTAAATTTGATCAAAAGTCTGACAGCAGCGGGAAAGAAGCTGTTCTTCACTCAGTTGATACGTGATCTCAGACTTTTATATCTTTTTCCTGATGGAGGAAAGGAGAAGAGAGAATGTCCAGGATGCGTGGAACTTGATTATTCTGGCTGCTTTTCCAAGGCAGTGAGAAGTATAGATAGAGTCAGTGGATGGGAGGCTGGTTTGTGTGATGGATTGGGCTACATTCAGAACCCTTGCTGTTTCTTGTGGTCTTGGATAGAGCAGGAGCCATACCAAGCTGTGATACAACCAGAAAGAATGTTTTCTATGGTGCATCTGTAAAAATTGGCAAGAGTCGTAGCTGACACGCCAAATCTCCTTAGTCTTCTGAGAAAGTAGAGGCATTGGTGGGCTTTCTTAACTGTCATGCTGGTGTGTTGTGGGGGGTCCAGGATAGGTTGTTGGTGATCTGGATAGTGAGAAACTTAAAGCTGAGTCCTCTCTCCACGACATTGCTGGTATGTGCTCTCCAGGACACGAGCTATAATGCATTTTTCTAAAGAAAATTGCTGACGTTTGCAGGTTACCGAGCTCCTCCGGCTCTAGTTTCCTCTCACACTCCAAAGATATATGAGTTAGGTTGTTTGACTCAGTAAAGTTTTACAACACCAATTTTAAATCCAACCAATTTATTTGATAGTAAATTTGTGAGCTTTCGACTTTACAGCATTCATCAGGCAAATGCAGTGTTCTGATCTGCAGAGGCACTCATATCCACACAGACAGTTACAGATTGCTGATTAGAATGCGAATCCTTACATCTAACCTTTAGGTTATCCTTACATCTTTAGGTTGTTTGACCATGCTAAATTGACCCTTCATGTCACGGGGATAGCAGGTAAATACATGAGTGTGAAAAGGACAGGAGATTTTTTATTTCATTCTTTTGCAAATTGGGTGCCCCTGGCAAGGCCCAGTATTTATTGCCCATTTTTAACTGCTCCTGGGAAAGGAGCTGGTGAACTGCCACCTTCATAGTCACCCTCATCAAGAGCAGCTTTCAATTCCAGTATTTATGAAATGAATTTTGGCAAAGCTGAAACTTCCAGAACTGCGATTGGCAGATGTTTGTTGGACAAAGGGGTTTAAAGAGTTTCCGAGCCGAGGTGGTGATTGAGATGCAGAATTGGCCAAGATCTAATTGAATAATAGGACAGACCGGAGGGGCTGAGTGGCCTCCTCCTGTAGGATCTGTGAAAGTCTAGATTGCACATTAGTGCTGTACGTTCAGATTAATTTCTGTGCTGATTCTCAAGTTGTAAACTGCCTTCTTTTCTTCCCCCACACTCCTTCCCCCTTCGTTTTCATAGACTTCAAGTGGACAGCTACACCATCACAGCAGCGACGTGCATCCCTCCATGCCTTCTTCTCAGACCCTGCCAGCCGTCCCGCAGTACAACCCTGCTGCAGCAGGAGTTTCCCCCTGTACCTCGGTGACGGCCCTGCCCTCGCAGTGCCTGCCAGCGGCGTCCCCACGCAGCCAGATGTCAGCCACACTGCTGCCAGCCGTGAACACGGCGATGGACTCTGGCTCGCTGTTGGTGAGTAGCTCTGCCACCTTGGTTCAAATCCATCACCAGATGCCCTCGGTGCAGCTGCAGCAGGAGGCAGGGCAGCAGCTGCAAACCCCAGCCCCTCTGCAGCACTCCATGGAGCAACAGTCAGCTCGGGGACAGCAGCTGCTCTTCACCACGCCGCATCACCAGCCGAAGTACATCCAGGCCCCGGGGCTTCAGCCGGCGCCACAGTTCACCGACATCCGGCTACCACCGCACCAGCTGACCTTCCAGCTGCAGCCAGCTCCCATGCAGGAGTTGCAGCCAACGATGCCTCAGCTGCCTCCACAAATGCAGCAGTTCTCCCCAGTATATCAGCAGAGCGCCGAGGCCTCAGCAGAGCTGTACCAGCATGCACCACAGATTCAACAGCCTCCACTGGCCCAGCGGTTCCAGACTGCAGCCTTGGCCCAGCAGTACCAGCAGCAGATTCAACAGTTAGGCCCGGTCCAGCATCCATACCAGCCCCCTGCCCTATACCAGCAGCCAGCGCCGCAAGCTCAACCATACCAACAGCTGCCACAGGCCCCACGTCAGCCTGTTATGGCTTCCCCTCAGCAGTACCAGGCTTTGGTGCAAGGCCAGAACCATTCTCCAGCTGAGCCGCACCAACTGGCACCTCAGGCCCACACGCAGCAGCAGCAGCAACCCATGCAGCAGATAAATCTCCCGCAGCAGCCTCCATTGTTTCAGAGCACCGTGCAGCTAGCTTTGCTCAACGCTTCTCCTGCTCAGCAGCTTGGACAGTTCCAGCCGCAGTGTCCGCAGGGGCCAACTGTGGCGCAACCTTCGTCAGCTCTGCTGGTGCCTGCATCAACAATGCACTTCCCTCTGGCACAGCAGTTGGCCGCTTATTCCCAGGAGCCCCAGGGCCAACCACCCCAGGACAGCCCTGCCGCCACACCGCAGGCACACATGGATGTAGAGGCGCAGGTACCTCGGTGCTCGGACATGGTTGGGGGACTGGGTGTCTAACCAAGGGATATTGGGACTGGAACTATACACAGTGCTCCATGTGTGGGTTTAATGGAGGGATATGGAAACTGGATCTAAAGAGGGTTATGAGACCAGAACTGTGCATAATGCTGCAAGTGTTGGTCTAACCAAGAGATATGGAGATTGGAATCATGCAGTGTTCCAAAGCAATAGATTTACAGAAGAGAAGATTGAGAATAGCACAGAAGTTAAAGAAATTAAATTGTAAAGGCAGTGTCAGTAATCCTAGTACTAGACAGAGAGCAAGGGAAGTCCAGATTAAACTATTCATTTCAATGCAAGAGGCCTGATGGGCAAGGGAGATGAACTTAGGGCATGGATGAGTACATGGTAGTGAGATATTATAGCTATTACTGAAATGTGGCTAAGGGAGGGACAGGACTAGCAGCTCAATGTTCCAGGATACAGCTGCTATAGGAAAGATAGAACAGGAGGTGAGAGAGGAGGGGAAGTTGCACTTTTGATGAAGGAAAGTATCATAGCAGCACTGAGAGGGGATATTTCTGAGGGTTTGTCCAATGTGTCGATATGCGTGGAACTGTGAAATAAGAATGGGGAAATCACTTTAATAGGATTGTACTATAGGCCCCCAAATAGTCAGTGGAAAATTGAAGAACAAATATATAAGGAGATAGCGCCAAGAAAAATAGGGTTGTAATAGTAGGGATTTTAATTTCTCCAACATTGACTGGGACAGAGTCTTAGAGGGTTAGATAGAAATTTGTCAAGTGTATTCATGAGGAATTTTTCATTCAGTATGTGGATGGCCCCTTCTGGCCCGACTAGAGAGGGGGAAAAGCTTGATCTCTTCTTGGGAAATAAGTAAGGGCAGATGACAGGAGTCTTAGTGTGGGATCACTTTGGGACCAGTGACCATAATTCCATGAGTTTTAAAATGGAGAATAATAGGTCTGGCCCAAAAGTGAAAATTCTAAACTGGGGCAAGGCTGATTTTGATGGTGTCAGATAGGAACTTTCAAAAGTTAATTGGGGAGTCTGTGGGAAGGCAAAGGGAAGTCTGGTAAGTAGGAGGCTTTCAAAAATGTGTTAACCAGAGTTCAGGGTAAGTACATTCAACTTATAGTGAAAGGTAAGGCTGGTAGAAGTAGAGAACTCTGAATGACTTGACATGTTGAGGCCCTCATCAAGAAAAAGGAGGCGGCACATGATACACATAAGAAACTGGGATCAAGTGGATCCCTTGAAGAGTATAGAGGATATAAAAGTAGAGTTAAGAGAGAAATCAAGAGGGCAAAAAAAGGATGAGAGATTGCTTTGGCAGATAAAGGAACTTAAGGAAATTAGGAGAGCCAGAAGGGGTCATGAGAAGGCCTTGGCAGGTAAGATTAAGGAGAACCCTAAGGTGCTCTACAAATATGTGAAGCGTAAAAGGATGAGATGTAAAGGAATAGGACCTATAAAATGTGAAGATGGAAAAGTTTGTACAGAATTGGTAGAAATAGCAGAGGTGTTAAATGAATACTGTACCTTGGTATTCACGATGGACAAAGATGTGGGTGGTTGTACTGCAGGCTTGCGGCAGACTGAAAAGATTGAGTATGTGGATATTAAGAAAGAAGATGTGTTGGAAATCTTGAATAGCATCAAGATAGATAAGTCACCAGGATTGGATGGGATGTGCCCCAGGTTACTGTGGGAGGCGAGGAAAGAGATTGCAGAGCCTCTGGTGATGATCTTTGCATCTCGATGGAGACGGGAGAGGTTCCAGAGGATTGCGGATGTGGTTCCTATATTCAAAAAAGGGAATAGAGAGAGCCCAGGAAATTAGTGACTGGTGAGTCTAACCTCAGTGGTTGGTAAGCTGATGGAGAAGATCTGGGACAGGATTTTTAAACATTTAGAGTAGTTTAATATGCTAAAAAGTAGTCAGCATGGCTTTGTTAAAGACAGATCGTGCCTTACAGGCCTGGTTGAATTCTTTAAAAATGTGACTAAACACATTGACAAAGGAAGAGAAGTAGATGTGGTTTATATGGACTTCAGCAAAGCGTTCGATAAGGTCCCCCATGCAAGACTTCTTGAGAAAGTAAGAAGGCATGGGATCCAAGGGACTGTTGCCTTTTGGATCCAGAACTGGCTTGCCTGCAGAAGGCAGAGAGTGGTTGTAGATGAGTCTCTTTCTGCATGGAGGTCAGTCACCAGTGGAGTGCCCCAGGGATCTGTTCTGGGACCCTTGCTGTTTGTAATTTTCATAAATGACCTGTATGAGGAAGTAAAGGAATGGATTAGTAAGTTTGCCAACGACACGAAGATTGGTAGTGTTGTGGAGAGTTTGGAGGGATATCACAAGTTGCAGCATGACATAGATAGAATGCAAGACTGGGCGGAGAAGTGACAGATGGACTTCAACGCAGATAAATGTGTAGTGGTCCATTTTGGCAGGTCAAACGAGATGAAGGAGTATAATATTAAGGGTAAAACTCTTAAAAGTGTAGAGGATCAGAAGGACCTTGGGGTCAGGGTCCATAGGACTCTGAAATTGGCCTCACAGGTAGAGGATGTGGTTAAGAAGGTGTATGGTGTACCGGCCTTCATTATTCAAGGGATTGAGTTTTGGAGTTGGGAGGTAATGCTGCAGCTTTATAAGACCCTACTTAGACCCCACTTGGAGTACTGTGAACATAGAACATAGAACAATACAGCACAAACAGGCCCTTCGGCCCACGAGTTGCGCCGATCACATCTACCAATCCACAGACCTATCTATAACCCCCTATCCTATTCTTTTCCATATACTCATCCAGAAGTCTCTTAAAAGACCCCAGTGAGTTTGCCTCAACAACCTCCGACGGCAGTCGGTTCCATTCACTCACCACCCTCTGAGTGAAAAACCTACCCCTGACATCTCCTTTGTATTTGCTTCCCTGCACCTTAAATCTGTGTCCTCTCGTAGTGACCATTTCAGCTCGGGGAAATAGTCTCTGAGAGTCCACCCTATCTATTCCTCTCAAAATTTTATAAACCTCTATCAGGTCGCCTCTCAACCTACGTCTCTCCAGTGAGAAGAGTCCCAGCTCCCTCAACCTATCTTCATAAGGCCTGCCTCCCAATCCAGGCAGCATCCTTGTAAATCTCCTCTGAACCCTCTCAATAGCCTCTACATCCTTCCTATAATGAGGCGACCAGAACTGCGCACAATACTCCAACTGGGGTCTGACAAGAGTCTTATAGAGCTGCATCATTACCTCCTGACTCCTAAACTCTATTCCTCGATTAATGAAGGCCAGTACACCGTACGCCTTCTTGACCACTTCCTTCACCTGTGAGGCTGATTTAAGAGTCCTATGGACTCGGACCCCAAGATCCTTCTGCTCTACAACACAGCTAAGACTCCTACCCCTTATATTGTACTCCTTCATCCCATTATTCCTGCCAAAATGGACCACTACACATTTATCTGCGTTGAAGTCCATCTGCCACTTCTCCGCCCAGTCTTGCATCCTGTCTATGTCCCGCTGCAACTTTTGGCATCCCTCCAGACCATCCACAACACCACCGATCTTTGTATCGTCGGCGAACTTGCTTGGACAGTGATAGCCTTTTTTGGACAGTGATAGCCTTTTTTGGACAGTGATAGCCTTTTTTGGACAGTGATAGCCTTTTTTGGACAGTGATAGCCTTTTTTGGACAGTGATAGCCTTTTTTGGACAGTGATAGCCTTTTTCCTAGGATGGAGAAAGCTAGCACGAGGGGACACAGCTTTAAATTAAGGGGTGATAGTTATAGGACGGATATCAGAGGTAGGTTCTTTACCCAAAGGGTGGTTCGGGAGTGGAATGCACTGCCTGCAGCGGTTGTAGATGCGCCAAGTTTGGTGGCGTTTAAGAGGTTAGTTGATAAGTATATGGAAGAGAAGGGAATGGTTTAGTTTGGAGGGGCATTGCTTTTTATATTGGTCGGCGCAACATCGAAGGCCGAAGGGCCTGTTCTGTGCTGTAATGTTTTACGTTCTAACCCATCCCTCCACTTCCTCATCTGTGCACTGTTCTGGTTCCCTCATGGGAGGGATGTGGAAGCTATTGAAAGGATATAGAGGAGATTTACAAGGATGTTGCCTGGATTGGGTGGCATGCCTTATGAGGATAGGTTGAGGGAGCTCGCTGTTTTCTCCTTGCAGAAATGAAGAATGAGAGGTGACCTGATAGAGGTGTATAAGATGTTGAGAAATATAGATTGAGTGGATTTTCAGAGGCTTTTTCCCAGGGCTGCGAGAGGACACAGGTTTCAGGTGCTGGGGAGTAGGTACAGAGGAGATGTCAGGGGTACGTTTTTCAATGAAGTGGTGGGTGAGTGGAATCGGCTGCCGTCGGTGGTGGTGGAGGCAAGGGTCTTTTAAGAGACTTCTGGATGAGTACATGGGATTTAATAGGATTGATAGTTATAGGTAAGCCTAGTAGGTAGGGATATGATTGGCGCAACTTGTGGGCTGAAGGGCCTGTTTGTACAAAGAACAAAACAGCATGGGAAACAGGCCCTTCGGCCCAACGAGCCCGTGCCGCCACCCCAATGTTCCCACCTCTACCCGCGATCCCTGTCCATGTTTATTGATCTATGGATTAAAAACCAAATTTGAGACAATTTAGGGAGAATTTGTTTTGCCAATTAGCCTAAGAGCACATCTTTGGTATGTGGGAGGAAACTGGAGCACTCGGAGAAAACCCACGCAAGCATGGGGAGAATGCGCAAACTCCCACAGACACAAGCCCAAATCCATGTATCTGCAATAGTCACTGAGCTGTCATGTTACCCATCAAATGGTTCAGGTCAAGCGTACTCTAACGACGTGAAGCACTAGGATACTCTCAAAAAAAAATCCAAGAGCAGCCCTCTCACGACCCATTGCGTGTATGCCCCTCGTTAGACAACAAGGTGGACCAAAGCACCTGTAGGATAAAAACAAGTTCATCCATATCATCATCTATTTACACACTTCCCAGGGACTCCCAAGGCTCATGATCCCTATTTTAAATCAGTTTCCTATACCCCTCCATTCCCATTCTGTTCATGTGCCCATCTAAGTATTTCTTAAATAACTCCAGAGTGCCTGCCTCCACCACTTTACTTGGCAGCACATTCCATACCCCCACCACCCTCAGTGTGAAAAAACTCCCTCTAGCATCCAAATTATACCTTACCCCCCTCACCCTAAGCCCATGACCTCTAGTGCTGTTCGAGTCCATCCTAGGAAAAAGCTTAACCCTGTTTACTCTATCTATACCCCTCATAATCTTGCACACTTCTATTAGATCTCCTCTTAGTCTACGTCTTTCTAAGGAAAACAGTCCCAATTTGCCTAACCTCTCCTTGTAACTCAGACCTTCCATACCAGGCAGCATCCTGGTAAACCTCCTCTGCACTCTTTCCAGAATCTCCACGTCCTTCCGGCAGTAAGGCGACCAGAACTGGACACAGTATTCCAAATGAGGTCTAACCAACATTTTATAGAACTGCAACATTAAAGGCCAGCTCTTGTACTCTGTACCCCTTCCTATAAAGGCTAACATACTATATGCTTTCTTCTATAAAGGCTAACATACTGTATGCTTTCTGCAGTTTTTCTATGTTCTACAAGGCAAAGGAGAATCCAAAGAGATTCTATAAATATGTAGACAGCAAAAATTAACTGGGGAGAGAGAAAGGCCTCTTCAGGATCCACAAGAGATGGGTGAATTCCTAAATGAATATTTCTCATCAGTATTCACTGCTGAGAAAGGCATGGATGTTAGGGAACTTGGGGAAATAAATAGTGATGTCTTAAGGAGCGAACATATTACAGAAAAGGAGGTGCTGGAAATCTTAAAGCGCATCAAGGTGGATAAATCCCTGGGACCTAATGAAATGTGTCTCAGGACGTTATGAGATGCTAGGGAGGAAATTGTGGGTTCCCTAGCAGAGATATTTGAATCATCGACAGCCGCAGGTGAGATGCCTGAAAATTGAAGGGTGGCAAATGTTGTGCCTTTGTTTAAGAAAAGCCTGAGAGCTACAGGCCAGTGATCCTCACATCTATAATGGGTAAGTTGTTAGAAGATATTCTGAGAGACGGGATCTACAAGCATTTAGAGACACAAAGACTGATTAAAGACAGTCAGCATGGCTTTGTGAGTGGAAAATCATGGTTGAGTTTATCAAAGGGGTATCCAAAAAGGTAGATAAGGACGGGTTGATATTCTCTACATGGACTTTAGCAAGACCTTTGACAAAGTACTGCATGGTAGGTTGTTGAATAAGATTAAATCTCATAGGATCCAGAGTGAGGTAGCCAAATAGATACAAAATTGGCTTGATGACAGAAGACAGGATGATTGTAGACGGTTGTTTTTCAACCTGGAGGCACGTGACCAATGGTGTGCCTCAGGGATCGGTGCTGGGCCCACTGTTATTTGTCATTTATATTAATGATTTGGATGAGAATTTATTAGGAATGGTTAGTTCGGAATGGTCAGTCAGTATCAAGATACTGAAGAAGGTTGTTTTGGATTGCAGCAAGATCTTGATCAATTGGGCTAGTGTGCTGACAAGTGGCAGATGGAGTTTTATTTGATAAATGTAAGATGATGCATTTTGGTTAATTGATCCAGGGCAGGACTTAATGATAGGGCATTGGGGAGAGTTATAGAACAAAGAGCTCTAGAGTACATGTTCATACCTCATTGAAAGTGGAGTCACAGGTGAACAGAGTAGTAAAGAAAGCATTTGGCATGTTGGTTTCATTAGTTAGAACATTAAATACAGAAGTTGAAACATCTTGTTGAAGTTGTACGAGATATTGGCAAGGTCACATTTGGAATACTATGTACAATTTTAGTCACCCTATTACAGAAAGGATGTTATTAAACTAGAAAAACTGCAGAAACGATTTACTAGGATGTTATTGGGACTTGATGGTTTGAGTTATAAAGAGAGGCTGGATAGACTGTGACTTTTTTCCCTGGAGTATAGAAGGTTTAGAGGTGATCTTATACAGGTCTATAAAGTAATGATGGGCACAGATCAGCTAGATAATCAATATCTTTCCACAAAGGTAGGGAAGTCTAAAATTAGAGGGCATAGATTTAAGGTGAGAGGGGAGAGTTCAAAAGAGTCCAGGAGGCAATTCTTTTCATGCAGAGGTTGGTGAGTATCTGGAACGAGCTACCAGAAATAGTTGTAGAGAGTGGAGATACTATTTTGTCTTTTAAAAAGCATTTAGGCAGTTACATGGATAAGGTGTGTACAGGGGGATGTGACAATTGGGACTAGCTTAGTCGTTTAAAAAAGGGCAGCATGGACAATTTGGGCCAAAGAAACTGTTGCCGTACTGTAAACCTCGATGATCTATGACCTCTCTGACCTTCAAGTGTAGCCTAACCAAGGGATATTAAGACCAGAACTGTGCACAGTGCTCCAAATGTGAATCTTACCAAGAGATATGGTCACTGGAACTATGCACAGTGCTCCAAGTGTAGGTCTAACCAAGGGATGTGGAGACCAGACAATATACCAACGATGAAATCATTTTTTATTTTCCCTGTTGCCTTACAGTCCACTTTGCATCATGTGACTCCTGAATCCCAGCAACCAGCGAGGAATCTTCAAGAGTCTCTGAGGTACGATTGCTCTTAAAGCCATTGCCAGCTCCCCCAGATAGGACTCTGATGACCTGTCATTGATAGTATTGGCTGCGTAGACACTTGTGCTTAGCCCAGGTTATTATTATTTGTTTACAGCACGACTCCTGATGCAATTAAAGAAGGAGCCAATGTTAGTGACGTTGGTAACGGAAAGCCGGAGAAGACTCAGAAATCTCAGGCCAAGCGGCAGTTGTGTGCCCGTGACCGGCTGGACAAGTCGACAAAGTTCCAGCTGACAGTTCTGCAGGTAAACCCCAGGTGGTCAAATCCAGCTGCACACATTTGCGAAGAGGGATTCATTTTCATTTGCACCCATCAGGGAAACCTCGAAGAAGCCGCTCTGCCCCTCAAACCAATTTCACCATTCAATTAAATCATAGGTGTGTGTATCTCAACTCCGTGAGCTCATTTTGACTCCATTTCCCTCAGCCAACAACACATTGATTAATCTCCAGTTTAAATGATTAATTGAGCTAACATTCACTTTTTACATGTGGGTAAAAGTTCCACACTGCCATCCTTTGCTCACAGCTTTTCGCTTGATATGATCAGGTTCTGGTTATTAGACGTTATTCCCTCAGAGGATATTGTTTATTCTTTGTCCTTTCTGTCAATTCTTTCCAAATCCTCAACCAGATCACGTTTCAGGAGCCATGTTCCCAGGTTGAGACGGTTAGGCATCTTTGTCTCAGGTTGTCCGATAGCCAGAGTTCCACCGTTCCTGGTATGATCCCAACTCCACCTCCTCGGTACCTTCACTTTCCTATCATTCCTCAACTTGTTCACCAGCTCTGGCTCCCAGTCTGGCAACATCTCAATTTTAAAATTTTCCTTGTTTCTGCTGTCTTGCAGCTCCCTATCTCTGTAACCTCCTCTTTCAGCACCATCAACCCTCCCGATCTCTCTAACCGCCTCCTCCAGCCCCTACACCCCTCCCTATCTCTATAACGAATTCCAGTCCCTTCAACCCTTCCTTATCTCTATAACCTCTTCCTCCAGCCCCATCAATCTTCACTATCTCTGTAACCTTCTCCTCCAGCCCCTTCAACCCTTTCTATCCCTGTAACCTCCTCCTCCAACTCCTTCAACCCTCCCTATATCTGCAACAACCTCCAGCCTTTACACCCTCTATCTTTGTAACCTCTTCTAGCTTCTACAATGCTGGGCACTGAGCTCTGGAATTCCCTCCCCAATCGCTCTCCCTCTCTCTCTCCCATTCTTTTGAGATACTCCTTAAAATTGACCTTTCCAGTCAAACCTCCAGTCACCTGCCCTTAATATTCTCTTGTGAGGCACAGGGTCAAATTTGCTCTGATTTATGTCCCTGTGTCTTGCCTTGGAAGTTTTACTGTGAATGGCCCTGAACAAATGCAAGTTAGTGAAGGATAAATGGACAGCACTCACTGAAGAAATCTCTGACTTTTGCTGTATCTCACAAATTCCCGAAAGGATTGAGACTGATCCCGTGCTGACTCCAGGCAGTGTATCGTGAACCTCTGGAGAGCACTGCTCTGTTGCCCTGTTGGAATCCAGCCCAACCTGTGTAGCCTGCAGGGCAGCCAGTTGACCCCATTCCCTGCAGGGTACCAAGATCAAAAGCTTGCCATGTGCGAGGCAATTATCAGAATGGGTGGAGATCAGTGCAACGATACAAACATAGAAACTACAGACTATTTGGACCTTTGAGCCTACTCCACCATTCATTTTGATCATGGCTGATCAAAAAACTCAATATCCTGATTCCCCCCACTTCCCCCATATCCCTCAATCCCTTTATCCCCCAAGAACGATATCTAATTTCTTCTTGAAAACACACAACGTTTTGTCCTCACTATTTTCTTTGGGAGTGAATTCCACACATTCACCATCCTCTGGGTGAAGAAATTTCTCCTCACCTCAGTTCTAAAAGGTTTACCCCTTATCATCAAACTATGACCCCTACTTCTGAACACCACCACCATTGGGAACATTCTTTCTGAATCTACCCAATAGCGTGAAAATGGAAAATTCAAAGCTCATTCCAGCAGATTTCAGGCCCTTTTAGCTGTATTGTGTAACAGTGAGTTATTCTTCACTTCCATCTTGTTAACAGGTTTCGAACGTGGGGGACAATATGGTGGAGTGTCAATTGGAGACACACAACAACAAAATGGTGACCTTCAAATTTGATGTGGACGGTGATGACCCAGAAGACATAGCTGTTTATATGGTGAGTCGAATCAGAATACTGTCGCAGTCTTTGAAGATTGGATTCCTAATTCACTGGTGACCACATTCTCTCCCTCCTTCACCGCACCCCCACCCCAATCTTCCTCCCCTCCCTTGTCCATCCCCTCCAGCCCCGGCAGTAGCCTCCATGTAGCTTTCCTTCGCAGCTTTCCCTCCCTCCCCTGCTATGCCCCATTCTGCTTCCCCCTACCCCCCCCCCCCCCCCCCCACCACCAATACCCTGGTGCATCCTCCCTGCTGCCCCCATGCCACCTCCCTGACCCCACCGCCGTGGCTCCCTCCCCCTTCCCCACTCTGATTCCCTCCCATTGAAAATGAAAGTTAATGGAAAGGGTCAAAATGCAGTTGAGGAGAAGTTAGTAATAAAACAGAGTATAGAAAGTGCCAGGAATCTAATCTCATGCACAGCAAAAAAGGTGACATGTATGAGAAGAGGGGTGGTCAATGCAGGATTGAGGGCATTCATCTAAATGCGCACGGTATTCGGAACAAGGTAAATTGTTGTGCACATTGGAAGTGCATGATAAAATAGGACTGAGTCAGCACAGCTTTGTCAAGAGAATGTCATGTCTTTGAGGAAGTAACAAGGATGTTACATAAACCAGAACTAATGGACATGATTTATTTAGATTTCCAGAAGGTCTTTGACAAGGTGCCACATAGGACACTGTTAACTCAGTCTCAATGGAATTAAGGGTAAGATCCTAGCATGGATAGAGGATTGGCTGACTGGCAGAAAGCAGAGAGTGGGGATAAACGATTCTTTTCAAGATGGCAGCAGGAGAGGTTGAATAGACTGGGACCTTTTTCTCTGGGGCGTAGGAGGTTAAGGGATGAGCTTATAGAGGCCTATAAAATAATAAGGGGCATAGAAAAGGTAGATAGTCAATACCTTTTCCCAAAGATAGGGGAGTCTAAAACTAGAAGGCATAGATTTAAGGTGAGAGGAGAGAGAGATACAGAGGGGCATTCTTTTCACACAGGAGGGTGGGGAGTATCTGGAACAAGCTGCCAGAGGTAGTACTAGAGGCGGATACAAGTTTATCTTTTAAAAAGCTTTGAGATAGTTACATGGGTACTTTGAGTATAGAGGGATATGGGCCAAATGCGGGCAATTGGGATTAGAACATAGAACATTACAGCGCAGAACAGGCCCTTCGGCCTTCACTGTTGCGCTGACCAATTATGAAAAATTAGCTTTGAGATTTTGGAAAGAAAAGGGCAGCATGGTTAAGTTGGGCTGAAGGGCCTGTTTCCATGCTGTAAACCTCTGTGACTAGTGGTGTGCCTCAGGAGTCAACGCTGGGACCACAGCTTTTCACAACATACATTAACAATTTGGAGGAAGGAACTGAAGGCACTGTTGCTAAGTTTGCAGATGATAGAAAAATATGTAGAGCGATAAGTAGTATTGAGTAACTGGGGAGCTACAGAAGAACTTGCGTAGGTTAGGAGAGTGGGCAAAAAAGTGGCAGATGGAATACAATGTGTAAAAATGTGGGGTTATGTACTTTGTAAGGAAGAATGGATTATTTTGTAAATGGAGAAATGCTTCGGAAATCAGAAGCACAAAGGGACTTTGGAGTCAGAATTCTCTTAAGGTTAGCATGCAGGTGCAGTCGGCAGTTGGAAAGCAAATGCAATGTTAACATTCGTGTGGAGAGGGCTAGAATACAAGAGTAAGGATGTACTACTGAGGCTGTATAAGGCTCTGGTCAGACCCCATTTGAAGTATTGTGAACAGTTTTGGGTCTTATATCTCAGGAAGTATATGCTGGCCTTGGAAAGGGTTCACAAGAGGAGGTTCACAAGAATGATCCCTAGATTGAAAAGTTGTCGTATGAGGAACAATTGAGAACTCTGTCTGTACTCGATGGTGTTTAAGAAGGATGAGGGAGAATTTTATTGAAACTTACAGGATACTGCGAGGCCTTGGATAGAGTGGACATGGAGAGGATATTTCCAATAGTAGGAGAAACTAGAACCAGAGGACATAACATCAGGCTAAAAGGATCATCCTTTAAATCAGAGATGAGGAATTTCTTCAGCCAGAAAATGGGGAATGTGTGGAACTCTTTGCCACAGAAGGCTGTGGAGGGACAGGTCATTGAGTGCCTTTAAGGCAGAGATAGATAGGTTCTTGATTAATAAAGGGATCAGGGGTTATGGGGAAAAAGCAGGAGAATGGGGATGAAAAAAATATCAGCCATGTTTGACGGTTAGAGCAGATTTGATGGGCCGAATGGCCTAATTCTGCTCCCATGTCTTACAGGCTTATGGTCTCCCTGGCCCCATCCTCTGCCTTCTTCGTCCCGCAACTCTGCCTCCCTCGCCCCCAGCCCCACACCCTCATATTGCTGTGCATTACTCCACACGCACTCGCATTCACTCACACTTACACGCGTACACGTGCCAGTGCAGTGTTCCCTTCTGTGAGTAGGCTAACCTGCTGTATGTTTCTGACTTCAGGTGGAAAATAACTTTATGCTGGAAATGCAGAAGATGAAATTTATTGAAGAAATGCGAGCTATTATTGCACGTTCCCAAGAAATGCTAATAAATACTGCGGAGGGTGATCACGGTGCAGAAATGACTGCCCCTCACCACCCCGCAGGCGCAGGCCAGTCTGACAGCAGCAGTGTGGTAAGTCAGAGATGGATGGCTGTTTTGCCTCTTGATTTAAACAACCCGTCTCCATGCCTCCACACCTCGCCCAAATGAGTTACAAGCATCATAGCTAATTCACAGCTCTTCATATACTGCAACAATCCATGCAAGATCTGGACAATATCCAGGCTTGAGTTTCCAAGGGGCAAATAATATTCATGCTACACAAATACTAGGCAATGACCATCGCCATGGGTTTAGAAGGTGCTGTTCAAAGATTTTTAGTGAATTATTGCAGTGGATAGTACACACTATGGCTACGGAGTGTCAGTGGTGGAAGGATTGAATGTTTGTACGTGTGCCAATCAAGCTAAACTCTATCAAGTGAACTTCTCTGCCCTGTCTGAATACCCTTCCATCTTGAACCTTGCTCAAACCCATCCACAATCCTCTGGGATAAGGAATCCCAAAGATTTGCAACCCTTGAGTAAAGTGCCCCACCTCACACCTCCCTCCACTCCCTGAGGTGCCCTCTAGTTCCAGCCTCTGGACTGGAGTTAACAGCATCAAGCTCTGCTGACAATCATGTGTTTCAGTGGTATCATGTCTTATCCTCCTAATCTCCAGAGAGCATCCTGTTCTATTTCTCCACAATCAGCTGAGCTGTGGACCTTCCGAGGCAAGGTTTATTTCTGTTATTCTGGTGGTGTGGGTATCACCAAAGCCAGCATTTGCTGTCCATCCCTAATTGCCCCTTGAATTGAGTGGTTGGCCAGGGGTGTTTCAGAGGGACAGTTAAGAGTCAGCCAACCACATTGCTATATGTGGGATTGGGAGTCGCATAGGCCAGACTGGATAAGGATGGCAGATTTTCTTCCCTGGAAGATATTAGTGAACCTGGTAGCTTTTTATGACAATCGATGATAATTTCTGGTCATCATTGCAGAGACTAGTTTTCAATTCCCGTATTTATTAATTGGATTTAAATCCCACCAGTTGTCATGGTGGGAATTGAATCTGTGTCATAGAGTCATAGAAACCCTACGGTGCAAAGTTGGCCATTCGACCCATTGAGTCTGCATGGAGAATAGTCCCACCCATTCCCGCAACTCTATACATTTACCCCGCTCATCCTCCTGATACTAAGGGCAATTTAGCATGGCCAATCCACCTAACCCTCACATTTTGGACTGTGGGAGGAAACCAGGGCACCTGGAGGAAACCCAAGTAGACATGGGGAGAACGTATAGATTCCACACAGACAGGGACCCAAGCCAGGAATTGAGCGCGGGTCCCTGGTGCTATGAGGCAGCAGTGCTAATCATTGTGCTACCCCAGAACTTCTGGCCAAAGTGAATAGTTTGACACATCCACAGTACACTGCAATTACCAAAAAATTGCCCAATCATTTAGTCCATCTGTTGCTTTCTTGCATCGTCCTCAGTCTGCTTCCTATCTAGCTTTGTATCATTATTGATATAGTTGCAAATAGCTGATCCCGAAGCATGGAACCTTCCGGCAATCCACTTGTTACATCCTGCCATCCAGAAAATAAGCCGATTATTCCTATTTTCTGTTCGCTGTCTGTTAACGAGTCCACAAAATGAACCAATAAACCCACGATCTTTACTCTGTACCTAAGCTATACCTGCCCTCGGAGTTTTTGATAGGGGGCCAGTGTAGAGGGAGCTAACCCTATGCTGTACTTGTCCTGGGAGTGTTTGATGGGGGGACAGTGTAGAGGGAGCTTTACTCTGTATCTAACCCTGTGCTGTACCTGTTATAATTGAAGTTTCTTTTCTTTGCCATTCTCTAATTCCTGCACCTCTTCCCCCACTTCCAGCACAACTTATTTTTGCTTCAAGTACGATTCACACTTTGAAAGGTCTGTTATGTGATCCTTTCTGGTGAGAATGAGTTGGATGTTTGAGCAGAGCACTTGCTGGGTAAGGGCTTGCTGAGCAAGCTGGCCTCACCTGGAGTGGTAGTAGTGACAACAATATTATGCTTTGAATGCCCAGGGTGCCAAGGGGAAAGGTTGCCCCATGCCTTGCTGCTGATCACTGTGCACGTACCAGCTCTCCATGTTACAGCAGCATCAAACATAGCAGCAAACTCTCTGTTTCGCAGTTGCATGCTTTCCCCACAACTTCTGTGCGACTCGCCTGTACCCCTCAACCCGTGGAAAGGGCCAAACATCATCCTCCTGCAACACTTGAAGAGCAGCGCCATGCAACGCCACAGCTGACTGGGCTGTTGGCACGACAGGGGCTACCCCGTTCAGGGAAGGAGACGAGGCAATCCAATGTGGGCCACGGGGAGACAGACAATCTCCACCCCTCCCCTCCCCATCATCTCTGCATTCACATTAGGTGAGCACCTTTAAGGAAGAAAGCTTGAATTGAGCAGTTGGAGATGTTAATCTTTGTTTCTCTGTGGGTTTAGCACATAGGTATGGAGCACTTACAGATGAGCCAAGCAGTCTCTCAAACGATCGGTGAGTACTGTGGAATCTAACCTTCAAAGGTTTGGCAACCAGCACAGTCCCTCTACGGGTATTAGAACATCATGGTGGCGAGCATTGTGATCAGTCAGCATGTGCCCTTCGCTCTCACCTGTTATACCCCTTGTTGACTTAGTTTTCACCTGGTTTCTCCCATTTACCCTTGGGACTGGGTTTCCAGGTTTTTGTCCTGCACCTGCACTGAGGTCCTTGCTCTTAGCTGGCAGGAGGTGGAGCTGCAGGAATGGTTGACTGTGAATCTTCCCCCTCCCCCCACCATGGCCCTACCTGGGGTAGGTGAAGAACCCTGGCAAGACTCCTGCTCTAAAGTCGTCATCTGGCAACTTCCACCAGAGAACAAGGGGAGATTCGGCTGCCCTGCCACATTCAAAATTGTCTACTGACGTACTCGGACTGATATCTGGCCATGTTAAATGGAGAAGCAAAGTGGTGCAAGTTTAGCACTTGCGTTTTTTTTCTCTGTGTGTCCCACTCTTTCTCTCCCTCTCTCCCAGTGCCGGCCCCAGTCCGCGCGCGCCGGCCCCAGTCCGCGCGCGCCGGCCCCAGTCCGCGCGCGCCGGCCCCAGTCCGCCCGCGCCGGCCCCAGTCCGCGCGCGCCGGCCCCAGTCCGCGCGCGCCGGCCCCAGTCCGCGCGCGCCGGCCCCAGTCCGCCCGCGCCGGCCCCAGTCCGCGCGCGCCGGCCCCAGTCCGCGCGCGCCGGCCCCAGTCCGCGCGCGCCGGCCCCAGTCCGCGCGCGCCGGCCCCAGTCCGCCCGCGCCGGCCCCAGTCCGCCCGCGCCGGCCCCAGTCCGCCCGCGCCGGCCCCAGTCCGCCCGCGCCGGCCCCAGTCCGCCCGCGCCGGCCCCCAGTCTATCCACAATATCACCAACCTTTGTGTCGTCAGCAAACTTGCTAACCCATCCCTCCTCTTCCCTATCTGTTGAAAATGACAAACAGCAAGGATCCTAGAACAGATCCTTGGGGCACTCCATTGGTGACCAACCTCCATGCAGACCTTCGCCACTCTCTATCTCCTTCGTAACCCCACCAGCTACGCTCAGAAACCCCTTGTCTGTTTCAGGTGAAAGCATCCAGCATTCCTCCTCCATCGGCCGTTGGAGATTTTTCATCAACCAGAAAATAAAGAGCCGTGAGGCAGAGGGGTCAAATGACCCTCCAGCACAGGGTTCGCAACCCCAGCCTGAAACTGGTAAGAAGAGAACGGGTGCGGGGAAGACCACTTGCTTGAGCAAGACTGGGTGGGGGGGGCGTAGTTGTCACTGATGATTGCGGAGTGATGGGATTCGGAGGATTCTCAAGAGCCCAGAATTAGCTTAGCTTAGGTATCACTGGAGCAGGTTACAGAGATAGAGGGTATAGGGGATTGGAAGAGGTTTCAGAAATAAGGAGGATGTAGGGCATGGAGCTGGTTACAGAGATAGGGAGTGTGCATTGGCTGCAGCAGGTTACAGAGATAGGGTAGGCAGGAAGGGGTTGGAGGGGTTTAAAGTGATAGTGAGATGTGTAGAGGCTGGTGGAGATTGCAGAGATAGGGAGAAGTATAGGGGCTGGAAGAAGGTAGAGATAGGAAGGGATGTAGTGGCTGGAGGACGTTACAGAGATAGGTTGGGGATGGGGGGGGGAGGGGGGAGAGGTTAGAGGAGGTTACTGAGATAGGGGCGAGTATAGGGGCTGGAGGAGGTTAGAAAGATAGGGAGAGGATGTAGGTGTCGGAGAGGATTACAGAGATAGGGAGGGGGTGTAGGGGACTAAAGCGGGTTACAGAGATAGGGAGGGGGTGTGTAACGAATTGAGTGGGTTACAGAGATAGGGAGGGATGTAAGGGCTGGAGGAAGTTACAGAGATAGGAGACGGTGTAGGGGGCTGGAGGAGATTACAGAGGTAGAAGGGGATGTAGGGATTGAGGAGTTTAGAGAATAGGGAAGGATATCGGTGTTGGAGATTACAGAAATAGGAAGGGATGTAGGGTCTGGAGGAATTTACAGAGAGACGGAGGAGTGTAGGGGGTTGGAAGAGATTACATTGACTCAGAAGGTTTACTCAACTGATTCCTGGTATGAAGAAGTTTGTGTGAGAAGAAAACATAAAGCCTGTACCCATTGGAGTTTAGGAGAATGAGCGGTGATCTTATTGAAACATAACAACCTGAGGGATAGACTCGATAAGGTGGATGCTAAGAGATTGTTTCCTCTTGTGGGACAGAAGGGGCAAATGGTTTAAGAATCAGTGGTGGCCTGTTTAAGATGGAGATCAGGAATTTCTTCTGAGACATGTTATTCAATGAAATCCTTTCCACGCAGCTGAGGCTAATTGAATATCCTCAAAGCTGAGTTAGACAGATTTTTCATCAATAAGGAAGAGGTTGAGGGTTGGGGGGACTAGACAGCGAAGTGAAGCAACAATTATATCAGCGATGAACTTACTGAAGAGTGGAGCAGTTCAGGTGGCCGCTCAGACTTTGCTATTTGTGTTCATGACTGTTCAGAATCCCCATAAGGCAAAAGTCCTCAACACTTGTCACCAAGCCTTTGTTCACTTCAAATTATCCAACATTTCTCCTGTGAATGGACCTGGGTTCGATTCGTGGCATTGGGTCGTTGTGTGGAGTTGGCACATTCTTCCTGGGCCTGCGTGGATTTCTTCTAGGTATTCCAGTTTCCTCCCACAGTCCAAAAGACTGGTTAGGGTGCATTGGCCATGCTAAATTCTCCCTCAGTGTACCGAGCAGGCACTGGAGTGTGACAACTAGGGGATTTTCGTAGTAACTTCATTGCAGTATTAATGTAAGCCTACTTCTGACACTATTGAATAAATAAAAATAGAATAAACCAAAGACTCCCAGGGCAGGTACAGCATGTGGTTAGATACAGAGTAAAGTTCCCTCTACACTGTCCCCATCAAACACTCCCAGGACAGGGACAGCACGGGGTTAGATACAGAGTAAAGCTCCCTCTACACTGTCCCCCTCATAAAACACTCCCAGGACAGGTACAGCACGGGGTTAGATACAGAGTAAAGCTCCCTCTACATTGTCCCCATCAAACACTCCCAGGACAGGTGCAGCACGGGGTTAGATACAGAGTAAAGCTCCCTCTACACTGTCCCCATCAAACACTCCCAGGACAGGTACAGCACGGGGTTAGATACAGAGTAAAGCTCCCTCTACACTGTCCCTCCATCAAACACTCCCAGGACAGGTACAGCACGGGGTTAGATACAGAGTAAAGCTCCCTCTACACTGTCCCCCCATCAAACACTCCCAGGACAGGTACAGCACGGGGTTAGATACAGAGTAAGCTCCCTCTACACTGTCCCCACATCAAACACTCCCAGGACAGGTACAGCACGGGGTTAGATACAGAGTAAAGCTCCCTCTACACTGTCCCCTCATCAAACACTCCCAGGACAGGTACAGCACGGGGTTAGATACAGAGTAAAGCTCCCTCTACACTGTCCCCATCAAACACTCCCAGGACAGGTACAGCACAGGATTAGATACAGAGTAAAGTTCCCTTCATACCCACCCAACAATTTGCCTCATCTCCAACTTTCTGTGAATTGCTGTGGCTCTTTTGTGGCATGCTGTACAGATGCCAGCGTTGGACTAGGATAAACACAGTAAGAAGACTCACAACACCAGGTTAAAGTCCAACCAGTTTATTTGATAGTAATCCCACAAGCTTTCAGAAACGGTGTTCCTTTGTCAGGTGTGTGGAAGGTTCCACACATTTTCTATCAAATAAACTGGTTGGACTTTAACCTGGTGTTGTGAGACTTCTTACTTTTTTTGTGACGTGCCCGCATTATAATATTCCGCAACAGCAGAATTCACCTAACAAACAGAGAGATTTTATTCTGATTTCACGCAAGATTCCCAAGAATCCAAGGAGGCTCCTTTAAGTCCGAGTAAAGTCTGGGCCGGATTTAAGTCTGGGTAAGGCAATAGGATTGGAGCTCTCTTTAAACCAGTCAGCATCCTAGAATTGAACTCTTTCTTGCCTGATGATCCTCACAGATGCAAAAAAGCTGAGCCACAAGATGATCCATTTGACAACATCCAACTCCTTGGAAGATATCAAGCAGATTCCACCGGATAGTTCAGTCATCGTCTCAGTACAGCCTGATCTATCAGCAATACCCCCTCACAGGATTACATCCTGCAGCTCCTCATCCTCGTCCTCCAGCTGTGATGACTGCCTACCAATAGATCGAGGTGCTGTCAATCACGAGCCAGTGACCCTCGAACTCCGTCAAACTGCCTGTCCCTCACAGTCTGAGGCAGATCCCCCTCCCGAGGGGTTGGGGACTCCTGACCCATCGCACACCATCCAGCAGCCAGGCGCTATGGCACAGTCACCGCAGCAGGGAGTCACCCAGCCCTCATCCGTTCCTGAGTCAGACAGCGAGAGGCCCCCAAAAGTCGATTTTGCTGACAATCGCATCAAGACCCTGGATGAGAAGCTCCGCACACTTTTGTACCAGGAACATGGCGGGCTGCCAGGAGCCACTGAGACCACGCGTGAGCATGCCGTGGCTCCGGGCACCGAGTCGCCCCATTCGGTCTCCTCCAGTGAAACCACGGTGACTGGCACCACTGGAGAACCCCATCCAGATTCCATCATGGCGGTAGACCCCATCACTCCCTTATTCCAGCCAGTAGAATCTCCAGCATCAATGGAACAAGTCTCTCACTGCTTGCCACATGAGCCAGTGTTACTCTCCTCTGTGAGCACCGAGGCTGTCAAGGAGGCAGATGCCACGCTTGTCGCATGTTTGTCCACTGATCCCGAGAAGGTGAGTGGTACCATCTCTCCGTATCAGTGCATTGAAATTGCCCTCGTCTTGATCTTTGCCTCTCCCTAGTTTGGGTCACTGTCTGTGTGGAGTCTGCACATTCACCCCATGTCTACATGGGTTTCCTCCGGGTGTTCCAGTTTTCTCCTACTGTCCAAAAGACATGCTATTTAGGTGCATCGGCCATGATAAATTCTCCCTCACTGTACCTGAAGAGGCGCTGGAGTGTGGCGACGAGGGGATTTTCACAATAACTTCATTGCTATGTTAATGTAAGCCTACTTATGACAGTAATAAATTCATTTTAAACTCATCCTGTCCATATCTGATATCAGCAGTCTCCACTAGGGGGTGGCATTTGAGAGAGAGGAACAGGAATCTTGGGATTGTTAGGTTTTCTCCTTTTGCCTTCTGCCTCAACTACCCCCCGGCCCCAAAAACTCTCATTCTCTCTTCCACCTTCTGTTGGGAAAAAGATACAAAAATCTGAGGTCAAGTACCAACCAACTCAAGGACAATGTTTTCCATGGTGCTGTCAGACTGTTGAATGGACGTACCTCGTGTTAAGTTGACCTTTCTCTACACTTGAGCTGTAACTGTAACACTACATTCTGCTTGCCTTCTTCCCCATGTACTCTATAAATGGATGCTTTGTCTGTATAGTTTGCAAGAATTTTTTTTTACTGTATCCCAGTATGATTTGATTTATTATTGTCACATATATTGTGACAATAATCACATTGGGACACAGTGAAAAGTATTGTTTCTTGCGCACTATACAGACAAAACATAATTTTCATAGAGTACGTAGGGGAAAAGGAAAGGAGAGGTGCAGAATGTAGTGTTAGTCACAGCTAGGGTGTAGAGAAAGATCAACTTAATAGAAGGTAGGTCCATTCAAAAATTTGATGGCAGGGAAGAAGCTATTCCTGAGTGGGTTGACATGTGACAATAAGTCAAGTCAAGTAGTCACTCTTGGGACCATTGTCCCTTGCAGTTGACTGGCTTATCCTGACACTGGCTCTCTCCCAGCTTTTTGTGGCTCTCAGAGCTTTTTTCCTATCCCCAGTGGCCTTGTGGGGTTGTCAGTGAACCAAGTTTTTTTTTTCTGCCACCTTGTCCCAAAAGCTGTCACCAGAGTCCCTCTTAAACTTCCCCCTGGGTCAGCTGTACCTCTTCCTCCTCAGATAGTGACATGTCAACAATGCTGACCACTGCTTACTCCTTGTGGCTCAAGTGTAGTCTGCTAGAATACTCATTGTTTTTAAAGTTGTTGTCCCTTCCTGTTTTATTCATTCAGTCAGAGATGTCTGGGCATTGCTGGTAGGATCAGCATTTGTTGTCCATTCCTAATTACCCCTTTCAGAATTGTAGTTCACGTCAATCCACATTGCTATGGGTCTGGCGTCACAGGTAAGCCAGATTGGATAAGGATGGCAGATTTCCTTCCCTAAAGTAAAACAGATGGATTTTTTTTACAACAGTTGGTGGTAGTTTCACGGTCACCATTATTGAGGCTAGCTTTATAATTTCAGATTTATTAATCAAATTTAAATTCTGTGATGGGATTTGAACTGGTGTTCCCCAGAGCTTTAACTTGAGTCCCTGCTTTGCTGGCCTAGTGACATTCACACTGTGTCACTGCCTTCCCTTCTTAATCATGGTTGAGCTGCCCTTGTCTGTTTTCTAACCAGCCTCATATTTGTTTTCCCTCTTTCTCCCATTCCTCAGCAACCTCTACAGCAGTTGGGGAAAAGCATCTCTGAGCCATCAGACACCGGGACCCAGGTCTTACAGCTGCAAGGTGGAATTGCTCAGCACCAGACTGGAGGTGGATGCCATGGCCTAGCTTATTCTAGATGTAGAGATGCTGGCATTGGACTCGGGTAAACACAGTAAGAAGTCTGACAACAGCAGGTTTAAATCCAACCGATTTATTTGATAGTAAACTCACAAGCTTTCGACCCTCTGGTCTTCATCAGCATTCACCTGAAGAAGACCAGAGGGTTGAAAGCTTGTGAGTTTACTATCAAATAAATCGGTTGGATTTAAACCTGCTGTTGTCAGACTTCTTACTAACTTATTCTAGTCATAATGCAAGCTCAAATGTCAAAAATGATTTATGTAGAAAGCCCTGGACAATGAAAATGAAAAGATGGGCTGAAAATTTGTTGCACCCCACCGCCTTATTTGATAGATCAACAGCCTGTAAAGGTAGCGTACAACACTACAGGCAATGAGGAGATGGCTAGCAGCCCACTGTTATAAGCCAGGTTCAGAAAACTCCAGGGTGTTTTATGAAGTCAGCCCAGACCATACGTTTTACACTTTGATCTTGGAATTGGTGAGTAGAAAGTGTCTCACTCCAGATCCGATTCAAACAACCCATCAGGAAGCTTTTATCAAACAAAGTTTATTTAAGAACATAGTTAAAACATGATCAACATTGGCAATAACTTGTACCAATTATATATAAAATAAATCCTAACTATAATATTGTATAAACCTTAACAGCTAAATATATTGCTCCAAATCAAACAACCCCTACAAACATAGACCTCCATCTAGACTTGGCACAGAAAGAACAAAGAAAAATACAGCACAGGAACAGGCCCTTCTTGCTGATCATGATGTCCTGACTAAACTAAAAATAAGCCTCTGCCCCTACTCAGTCTGTATCCCTCTATTCCCTCCCTATTAGTGTACCCATCTGGATGCCTCTTAAATGTTGCTCATGTGTCTGCTTCCACCATCTCCTCTGGCAGCGTGTTCCATGCGCCCACCACTCTGCGTGGAAAAACTCCCCCACACTTCTCCCTCTTAAACTTCCCCTTCTCACCTGGAACCTGTGCCCTCTTGTAATTGACACTTCCACCCTGGGGAAAAGCCTCTGACTATCCACCCTATCTATGCCTCTCATTGTTTTGTAGATTTCAATCAGGTCTTCCTTCAGCTCCAACCTTCCAATGAAAACAATCCTAGTTTATTCAACCTCTCCTCATTGCCAACATCTCGAGACCAGACAAATCCTGGTGAACCTTCTTTGCACTCTCTCCAAAGTTTCCACATCCTTCTGGTAGTATAATGACTAGAACCATACACAATACTCCAAATGTGGCTGAATCATGGTCATATATAGCTGCAAAAGGCATGCATACTCATGTGATGCTGGATTTTGCAGCTTTGGAATACCTGCTGTGAATCAGTCCTTTGGATGTTGAATTAAAAATGCTGAAGCTTCCTAGTCTTGGAACTTTCAGCACATCTTGAGAGAGAGATAGCGACATTGCTTGCCCCCAGTTTTTAGCAAGCAACTCAGAGCAGAATTCTCACTCCAATGACAGAGAAAAGAAACACTGTTTTCCATCTCAAGTCTGAACAGTTTCAACAAAAATGGAACTAACACCTCGCACCTTATTGTGGGGAAAGAAACTGTCTATGCAGGTCTCACCTGACTTGTTAATCATTCTTCTCCCAACAATTTGTTGGAGATGGCTCGCCAGGGGAAGGTGGCAGCAGTCAGGTGTATTGCACCATGGCTGGCTCTGCTGCACAGGAGGGCAGGAAAGAATGGCACAGCTATAGTGATAGGGGACTCAATTGTAAGAGGGATGGATGGTGTTTCTGTGGATGCAAATGAGATTCCAGGATGATATGGTATGTTGCCTCCCTGGTGCAAGGATCAAAGATGTGTCGGAGTGGTTACAGGACATTGTGGGAAGGAGGGTGAACAGCCAGCTGTTGGGGTGCATACAGGCAACAACGATATAGGTAAACAGGATGAGGTCCTGCAAGCTGAATTTAGGGGTTAAACTGAAAAAAAAGAACCTCAAAGGTAGTAATCTCAGGCTTGCTATCAGTGTCATGTGCATCTCAGAGTGGGACTGTCAGGATAGCTAAAATGAATACGTGTCTTGAGGGATGGTGCAAGATGGAGGGGTTCAAATTCCTGAGACATTGGAACTGGTTCTGAGGGAGGTGGGACTAGTACAAACTGGATGATCTGCACCTTGGCAGGACTGGCACCACTGTCCTAGAGGGAGTATTTGCTAGTGATGCTGGGGAGGGTTTAAACTCATGTGACAGGGCAATGGGAACCGATGCAGGAAGTCAGAGGGAAGTAAAGTGGGGACAGAAACAAAAGGCAGTAAGGGGGAAAGTGGAAAGCAGAGAAAGTAAAGACAGAAATCAAAAAGGGCCACGTACAGAGACTGTGAAGAATTCCGTGAATGGGCCCAGTAAAGTTAAGAGAAATAAAACAGAGTGTACAAAACAGAACAGGACAATAAAGCAGACAAGATGTCTGCTTTAAACAAGGAGCGTGATAGGTGAGCTGGCTGAACTTTAAGAATAGAATAGAATAGAATAGAACATTACAGCACAGAACAGGCCCTTCGGCCTTCGATGTTGTGCCGACCAAAATAAAAAGCAATGCCCCTCCAAACTAAACCATTCCCTTCTCTTCCATATACGTATCAATTAACCTCTTAAACGCCACCAAACTTGGCGCATCTACAACAGCTGCAGGCAGGGCATTCCACTCCCTAATCACTCTTTGAGTAAAGAACCTACCTCTGATATCCGTCCTATAACTCATACCCCTTAATTTAAAGCTGTGTCCCCTCGTGCTAGCTTTCTCCATCCTAGGAAAAGGCTATCACTGTCCAACATTTATTGTTCCTGCCAAAGTGCATTACCTCACACTTTTCCACATTAAACTCCATTTGCCACCTCTCGGCCCAGCTCTGCAACTTGTCCAAGTCACTCTGTAAACTATAACATCCCTCTTCACTATCTACCACTCCACCGACTTTAGTGTCATCTGCAAATTTACTGATCCATCCCTCAATACCCTCATCCAGATCATTTATAAAAATTACAAACAGCAGGGGCCCCAAAACAGACCCCTGAGGCACACCACTCGTCACCGAACTCCACGATGAATATCTCCCATCAACCACCACCCTCTGTCTTCTATCTGCCAGCCAATTCCTAATCCAATTAGCTAAATCACCCTCTATTCCACACATCTGCATTTTCTGTAGAAGTCTTCCATGGGCCACCTTATCAAACGCCTTACTAAAGTCCATATATACTACATCAACCGCCTTACCCCCATCCACCTCTCTGGTCACTTTCTCAAAAAACTCAATGAGGTTAGTAAGGCATGACCTACCCTTCACGAAACCATGCTGACTATCCCCAATCAATTCATTTCTCTCTAAATAACTATAAATCCTATCCCTAATAATTCTCTCCAATACCTTGCCCACAACAGAAGTAAGACTCACTGGCCTATAATTCCCTGAAGGTCTCTCTTCCCCTTCTTAACAATGGGACCACATTCGCTATCCTCCAGTCCTCCGGAACCACACCCGTAACCAACGAGGACCTGAAGATCAGAGCCAGAGGCTCTGCAATCTCCTCTCTTGCCTCCCAGAGAATCCTAGGGTAAATCCCGTCCGGCCCAGGGGACTTATCCAACTTCAAACCCTCGAGAATTTCTAGCACATCCTCCCTATCTACTACAATACTTCCCAATTTGCAACCCTGTACCTCAGTGTTCTCCATAGCTACATTTCCAGCACTCTGCGTGAATACCGAAGAGAAATATTTATTCAGTGCCTCACCAATCTCTTCAGGCTCCACGCACAACTTCCCACTGCTGTCTATGACTGGCCCAAGCTTATACTACTACATGGAACAATAATGTTGCAACAGTTATGGAGCTTTGGCTGAAAGAAGAGCAAAACTGGCAGCTTAGCATTTGAGGATTTAGATGCTTCAGGCAAAATAGAGTGATGAAAAGTGGGGATGTTGCTGTACTGATTAAGGAGAATGTCATAGTTAAACTGAGGGAGGACGTTTTAGTGGGGTCATGCAGTGAGGCTATATGAGTAGAACTCAGGAACAGGAGCAGTGCAATCATACTTTGTGGTTGTACTATAAACCTCCCAAAACCAGCATGAGGTGGAGCAATTGATATGTCCGCAGATTATGGGAAGATCTAAAACCAACAGGGTTGTTGTCATGGGCAACTTTAACTTCCCCAATGGAGACTGGGATTTCTGTAGTGCTGTAGGGGTTTTGATCGGGCAGAGTTTGTTCAGTGTGTCCAAAATTGATTCTTGAGGCTATATATAGACTGTTTGATGGGGATAACGTAGAGGGAGTTTTACTCTGTATCTAACCCTGTGCTGTACCCATCCTGGGAGTGTTTGATGAGGACAGTTTAGAGGGAGCTTTACTCTGTATCTAACCCTGTGCTATACCTCCCTTGGAAATGTTTGCTGTACAGAATATTGAGAAATTATAATTTCCTTCTGGTTGCCATATGCTTTTTGCTGTATCTCCTTTTCTCGTTTCTTTGGACTCCTGGATTATTCACTGATACAAGTGGCTGGTATTCCCACAATAATTCCCTCTTCCAGGATTCCCAGCTATAAATGCCAGCTGTGTCTGTCTAGTCCATAAGAAACAGGAGCAGGAGTATTAACTCAGACTCTGATCCACAATGTATGTGTGCATTGTGTCTCTTTATGCTGTCCCCAACCATCACTCTGCAGAGGGAGTATGAAAAGTTAGGAACCAAATTAAAAAGCAGAACCAACAAGGTGGTAATCTCTGGATTACTACCTGAGCCATGTGCGATTTGGCGCAGGGTCAATCGGATTAAGGAGGTGAATGCATGGCTCAAGGATTGGTGTGGAGGGATGGGTTCGAATTCATGGGGCATTGGCACCAGTATTGGGGCAGATGGGACCTGTTCAAATGGGATAGTCTTCGTCTGAATCATGCCACAGTCCTGGCATATCGTATAACTAGGACTGTAGATAGGGTTTTAAACTAATTAGTGGGGGGGGGAGGGGGGTGCAGGGGTATGGGGAATTACAAAATCAAAGGTAGAGGGTACAGATGCAGATTAATGTTGAGGACAGTCAACTAGAACATAGAACATAGAACATTACAGCACAGAACAGGCCCTTCGGCCTTCGATGTTGTGCCGACCAAAATAAAAAGCAATGCCCCTCCAAACTAAACCATTCCCTTCTCTTCCATATACTTATCAATTAACCTCTTAAACGCCACCAAACTTGGCGCATCTACAACAGCTGCAGGCAGGGCATTCCACTCCCTAATCACTCTTTGAGTAAAGAACCTACCTCTGATATCCGTCCTATAACTCATACCCCTTAATTTAAAGCTGTGTCCCCTCGTGCTAGCTTTCTCCATCCTAGGAAAAAGGCTATCACTGTCCACCCTATCTAAACCTCTAATCATCTTATATGCTTCAATAAGCTCCCCTCTTAGCCGCCTCCTTTCTAACGAAAACAACCTCAAATCCTTCAACCTCTCTTCATAGGACCTGCCCTCCATACCAGGCAACATCCTGGTAAACCTCCTCTGTACCCTCTCCAATGCCTCCACATCTTTCTTATAATGTGGGGACCAGAACTGCACACAATACTCCAAGTGCGGCCGCACTAGAGTTTTGTACAGTTGCAACATGATGCTGCGGCTCCTAAATTCAATCCCCAACTAAATTCAACTAGTTAAAGGAATAGAGAGCACAGGAGAGGTTAGTAGCATTTCAACAAATCGGGTCCAGATAAAGACTGGCATAAAGACACTTTGAATGCATGAAGCATTCGAAACAAAGTGAATAAGTTGACGGCACAAATCAGCACAAGTGGGTATGATCTAGTAGCCTTTACAGAAATGTACTTGCAGGGTGACCAGGACTGGGAACAGAATATCCAAGGGTATCAGACATTTAGGAAGGATAGACAGGAAGAAAAAGGAGGTGGGGTACCTGTGTTATTAAAGGATAATATCAGGGCGGTAGTAAGAGACGATTAGGCTCTAAGGAGCAAAACATGGAATCGTTGTGGATGGAGATAAGGAATAGTAAGGGGAAAATGGTCACTGGTGGGCATGGTGTTTAGGTCCTCAAATAATAACTTTGAGGTAGGGAAGGCTACAAACAAGCAAATAATTGATGTGTGCAAAAACGGAACGGCAATAATCATGGGGGATTTTAACCTGCATGTTGATTGGTGGACTTGAGAAAGAGTTCTTAAAATGCTGTCGGGATAGTTTCCTTGAACAATATGTTACGGAACCTACGAGGGAGTGGGTTATCTTAGATGTGGTTTGAGACGGGTAGAATTAAGGATCTTCTTGTGAGGGATCCTCTTGGGATGAGTGATCACGATATGGTTGAATTTCTGATACAGATGGAAGGTGAGAAAGTAGGGTCCCAAACCAGTGTCCTCTGCTTGGAGAGGGGAGTACGATAGGATGAGGGTGGAATTGGCTAATGTGGACTGGGAGCGCAGACTGGTTGGCAGGATAGCTGAGGAATAGTGAAGGATTTTTAAGAGATTTTTTTTTTAGTATATTCTGGTGATTAAAAAAAAATAAGGAAAGGGATAACCAGCCATAGATAACGAAGAAAATAAAGGAGAATATTAAATTAAAATCCGATGCGTACACAGTGGCCAAAACTAGTGGGGAACTAAAGAGTGGGAAAGCTTTAAAAAACAACAAAGAACGACTAAGAAAGTGATAAAGAAAGGAAGATAGATGATGAAAACTAAACTAAAAGAAAAGAGTGGCTAGAGTGAATGTTGGACCTTTGGAGGATGAGAGGGGGGATTTAATAGTGGAAACAAGGAAATGGCTGAGACTTTAAATAAGTTTTTTGTGTCGGTCTTCACGGTGGAGGATACAAATAGCTTATCGAATATTAACGATCGAGGGCTGGTAGGAGGTGAGGTCCTTAATACAAATACTATTACTTAGGAGGTAGTGCTTGGTGAACTGATGGGACTGAAGGTAGACAAGTCCCCGGGCCTGGATGGAATGCATCCTAGGGTATTAAAAATAATAGCAGAAGCTTTAGTAGTTATTTATCAAAATTCGCTGGACTCTGAGGAAGTGCCGACGGATTGGAAAACAGCTAATGTTATGCCGCTGTTTTAAAAAAAGGAAGTAGACAAAAGATGGGTAACTACAGGCCGGTTAGCTTAACGTCTGTAGTTGGGAAAATGCTGGAATCCATCATTAAAGAAGAAATAGCCTAGAAAAAAACGGTTCAATCAAGAAGACGCAGCATGGATTCATGAAGGGAAAGTCGCGTTTGACAAATTTACTGGATTTTTATGAATATGTGACTCGTGCGGAAGACAGAGGCGAACCAGTGGATGTGGTGTTTTTAGATTTCCAGAAGGCATTTGATAAGATGCCTCACAAAAGGTTGCTGCAGAAGGTAAGGGTACATGGAGTTGGGAGTAAGGTGTTAGCATGGATTCAGGATTGGCTATCTAACAGGAAGCAGAGAGTTGGAATAAATGGGTGCTTTTCTGGTTGGCAGTTGGTGACTAGTGCATGCTGCAGGGATCGGTGCTGGAGCCTCAACTGTTTACCATATTACATAGATGATCTGGAGGAGGGGACTGAGTGTAGAGTAACAAAGTTTGCTGATGACACGAAGATGAGTTGCAAAGTGAATTGTGTGGAGGACGTGGAAAGTCTGCAGAGAGATTCGGATAAGCTGAGTGAGTGGGCGAGGATCTGGCAGATGGAGTATAACATTGGCAAGTGTGAGGTTATCCACTTTGGAAGAAATAATAGTAAAATGGAATATTATTTAAATGGTGAAAAATTACAACATGCTACTGTGCAGAGGGACCTGGGGGTCCTGGTGCACAAATCATAAAAACTCAGTCTGCAGGTGCAGCAGGTGATCAAGAAGGCAAATGGAATGTTGGCTTTTATAGTGAGGGGGATAGAATATAAAAGCAGAGAGGACTTGCTACAACTGTACAAGGCATTGATGAGGCCACGACTGGAGTACTGTGTGCAATTCTGTTCCCCTTATTTGTGAAAGGATATGTTGGCCTTGGAGGAAGTACAGTGATGGTTCACCAGGTTGATACTGGAGATGAGGGGGTTAGCTTAAGAGAGTTGCTTGGGCCTGTACTCATTGGAATTTAGAAGGCTGAGGAGTGATCTTATAGAGACATAAGATAATGAAGGGGCTAGATAGGGTATAGGTAGAGATTCTTTCCTTTTAGAAAGGAAACCAGAACTAGAGGGCACAGCCTCAAAATAAAGGGGGATTAGTTTAGAACAGAGTTGAGAAGGAACTTTTTCTGAGGGTAGTGAATCTCTGGAATTCTCTACCCAATGAAGTGGTGGAGGCTACCTTGTTGAATATATTTAAATCACGGGTAGATAGATTTCTGATCGATAAGGGAATTAAAAGTTGTGGGGAGCAGGCAGGTAATTGGAACTGATCCACTTCAGATCAGCCATGATCTTATTGAACGGCGGGGCAGACTCGAAGGGCTAGATGGCCTACTCCTGCTCCTATTTCTTATGTTCTCCAGTTGTTCCAGAGGTTTGCACAAGAGGAATTGGAGGGTGATTAGATGTGCCTGCTTTGCCGAAATTAGATCTTGCAGCCATAAAGGAGCAGGGTAGGTAACGAGTACTGTCCTCTGGCCAATTGCCCCCCAACCTCTGGATAACGTATTAAGATGGGCCAAATGGCCTCACCTGTGCTGCCTCCACGTGGTAATTCTTTGCATTTAGAAAATAAAGTAAATCAACCAACTGTGGGCTAAATTGAAAATGCAGTTCCCTGCTGCATCAAAAGAAACAATCTCCAAGGAAACTTAAAACATGGTTGAAGGTGGCCAATGCACCCTGTCCCCCTGCGTGCCTTGCAGGTATGGTGTTGGGTGATAGCAAGCTTTCTTTCCAGGCAGAAACATAGCCATAGTAGAGGGGCAAGTGGTCAGAACGGCTGACCCACTCACAGTGGCATAGTGGTTAGCTGCCTCAGTGTCAGGGACCCAAGTTCGATTTCTGCCTTGGATCACTGTCTATGTGGAGATTGCACATTCTCTCCATGTCTGCATGGGTTTCCACCGGGTGCTGTGGTTTCCCCCCTCAGTTTGAAAAATTTGCAGATTAAATGGATTGGTCATGCTAAATTGTCCCTTAGTGTCAGGAGGACTAGCTGGAACAAATGCATAGGATTATTGGGATAGGGCCTGGATAGGATTGTTGTCAGTGCAGACTCGATGGGTTGAATGGCATCCTTCTGCACTATAGGGATTCTTTGAATGTCCGCCACCAGGATTCTATTAATCACCGAGAAGCACCCATGCTGTGTTTTCTGTGTCGTTTCAGTCCTAAACCCTCACTTTTGGAATTTCTCCAAAGAGCACAGGTAACCCCCCCTTCTCCCCCCCACCCCACCCCACAACTAAGCAAGCTTTGCGTTCTGCCCATAGATCTTGCTGATGGCCATTCCTTGCCCCCTCTTTAATTTCTTTGTGCTTGGTGCAGCTGGAGACAGTCGGAGTACCAGGGCAGGAATCGATCCATCACAGCTGGATCAAGGCAGCTCATTCAGCGTCTTCCCAGACAGCCAGTCCCCCATGCAGTTACAGGCCGGACGCTTTCAGGTGGGTGTTTGTTTGGAGCTCCTTCAGCCGCAGCGTGAGAGCCGCGACTTGCTTGCGTGCTGTCATTAGAACATAGAACATTACAGCGCAGAACAGGCCCTTCGGCCTTCGATGTTGCGTCGACCAATTAAGAAAAAGCAATGACCCTCTAACCTAAACCATTCCCTTTTCATCCATAAACTTATCTACTGACCACTTAAACGCCCCCAACTGCAATGAAACGTCACAGGGGCGTAATCAGCAACATTGAATACTGGGACGTGAGACCAAAAGCTCCTTAAGTAATTTTAAGGAGCGTCTTTAAAAGAGCAGATGCTTCTCACTCGACCAAACTCTGAAGAGATTGTCTGCTTAACTTTGTGTGGCTGCTTGAGGGATCTTGCTGTGCTCATTGGCTAATGGGTTGCCGAAATTACAATGGTCATGCAACTTAGAAAAGATCTGTCTTTTGTTCTTTGGGGTGACCTGATTTCAGAAACAGCAGTTACCTTCTTTCTGTGAAATGGCGTTGTTTAGGTTCCATTGATTGTAATGTGGGGGTCTGCTGTCCTGAAAGTTGCAGCACTGGAGATGGATGTACTGTGATCAGGAAGAAGTATTGTCGGAAAGGGCACTTTGGGGCTGTGCTCTGTAATTAGCTTTTCTTGAGACAGTCTAACAACCCTCTCTCTCTTTCTCTTCCTCCCCACCCCCTTCCTGTTCTCCTTTAGGTTTCTGTGGCTACCCTGCATCCTGAAGGAGCCATCCCACCAGCTGAACTGGAAAGCTGTGCCGCTCTGAACCTCCTGACAGCCGACACCAAGGAAGGGATGGCCACTGGCCCCCGGGAACCGGTACCGCAGGAAGTGTCAGGGCGTTTCACCATAGGTGGCACATGGGACAGTGGGTCTGACACAATGGATGGCCCCTTGCCTTTGCCACCCAGCTGGTACGACGATGAAGTCCCTCCTGAAGTCGCCAGTGCATGCGAGCTGGAAGACAGACCAGTGGGTGCCAGTGACAGTGGCAGCCTCCAGTCAGCCAACAACCAGTGGCTGAAAGATATCCGGCAGCGTGGTGCTGTCTGCAAGCAGCCCAGCACCGAGAGTGAACTGTCCGTCCCGGCCAGCTACACTGATGAAACTGAGTGGATGTGCCCGGGCAGCCGGCTGCTGCTGGAGGAGGGTCAGCAGCCATACCGGCACAACGTGATGCTCTGCAACTCACCCACCTCCCCCATGAGCAGCGATGATGAGTCAGAGGTGGAGGATGAGGACTTGAAACGGGAGCTGCAGAGCCTGAGGGAAAAGTAAGTCAGGCAGTGGCGGTGGGAGAGAAGGATGTAGGAACAAAGTGCAGGGGGGACATACGTAGGCAGTTCAGGGAGTTGGGGGCCCGGCTGAAGTGTAGGGCCTCCAGGGTGGCATTCTCTGGGCTGCTGCCGATGCCTGGGAATGACAGGGTTAGGAA
The DNA here is from genome assembly GCA_024679065.1 of Sphyrna mokarran. Classification (NCBI taxonomy): domain Eukaryota; kingdom Metazoa; phylum Chordata; class Chondrichthyes; order Carcharhiniformes; family Carcharhinidae; genus Sphyrna; species Sphyrna mokarran. The sequence goes on along the minus strand of JAGIQG010000013.1, from coordinate 84,375,557 downwards.
CAACGAGGTGCTCCAACTGAATGCGTGGTTGAGGGATTGGTGTAGGGTGGAGGGATTCACATTCTTAGACCATTGGGAAGTCTTCAGGAGGGAGGGGCATCTATACAAGAGGGACGGGGAACAGTTGTCTGGGAAGGGCACCCATATTTTAGCTGGGAAGTTAGCTGGAGTGTTTCAGCAGGGTTTAAACTAATGTGGAGGGGGGCTGGGGAGATAGAGGGAACTGGGAGTGGGAGAGAGATTGGTGACAGGGTAACTCCGGAGAGTAGGAGGGAAGATCAGAGTGTGCCTGAGGGCCTTCAGTGCATGTGTTTTAATGCGAGGAGTGTGACTGGCAAAACAGATGAACTGAAGGCAATATTGTTCGAGAGGAAGTTAGAAGTGGTGGCGGTGACTGAGACATGGCTAAAGGAAGGGTAGGACTGGCAATTGAATATTCCGGGGTATAAGTGTTTTAGGCATGATAGAGGTGGTTTGAGGAGAGGAGGGGGCGTTATTAGTTAAGGATCACATCATAGCAGTGCAGAAGGAAGGTGGTATGGCTGAGTTAGGAATTGAGTCGCCATGGGTGGAGTTGAGGAATAGGAAGGGAGAGGTTACTATGTTGGGTGTGTACTACAGACCGCCCAACAGTCCGTGTGCCGTGGAAGAAGGAATATGTAAGGAAATTTTAGATAAGTGTAGGAAGAATAGGGTAGTTGTAATGGGAGTTTTCAATTTCCCTGGGGTAGATTGGAAGGTGCCGAGAGCGGAAGGTGCAGACGGGGAGGAATTTATACAGTGTGTTTTAGAAGGGCCCTTGGAGCAGTATGTGGATAGCCCGACTAGAGAGGGGGCTATACTGGATCTGGTTCTGGGGAATGAGCCAGGGCAGGTGGTTGACGTTGTAGTAGGAGAGCATGTGTCTAATAGTGACCACAATTCTGTCTGCTTTAGGGTATTAATGGAAAAAGATGAAGCCTGCCCTAAGGGGAGGGTGTTAAACTGGGGGAGGGCTAGATATAGCCAGATTAGGCAGGATCTTAGGGATACCGACTGGGATAAGCTGTTCGAGGGTAGTCGACACTGCACATGTGGGAGTCTTTCAAGGGAAAACTAAAATTTTTGCAGGAAAGACACGTGCCGGTAAGGAGGAAGGATGGGAAGGGTAGGATTAGAGAACCGTGGGTTACTAGGGATGTTGAGGACTTGGTCAGGAAGAAGCGGGAGGCGTACGTTAAATTCAGGCAATTGGGGACAGAGGCAGCGCTTGAAAAATATAGAGAGTGTAGACGGGATCTTAAAAGGGGTGTCAGAAAGGCAAAAAGGGGCCATGAAATGCCTTTGGCAGGTAGGATTAAGGAAAATCCTAAGGCATTTTACTCCTATGTAAGGAGCAAAAGGATGGTTACAGGGAAGATTGGACCTCTCAGGGACAGAGGAGGGGAACTATGCTTAGAGCCTGAGGGAATGGGGGAGATCCTGAATGAATACTTTGCATCGGTATTCACGCAGGAGAGGGGCCTGATGTCTGATGCTGGCTTTGAGGATTTTGAGGACCCGTTAAAGGAAATAATCATTACGAGGGATGAAGTGTTGGGGCTTTTAGGTAGCATAAAGACTTATAAAGCTTAGGGGCCTGATGGTATTTATCCCAGGCTGCTAAGGGAGGTGAGAGATGACATTGCTGGACCTCTGACACAAATCTTTGTCTCTTCTTTGGACACAGGTGAGGTCCCAGAGGACTGGAGGATTGCAAATGTAGTACCGTTGTTTAAAAAGGGTCAGAGGGATAACCCAGGGAACTATAGGCCGGTGAGCTTGACTTCAGTTATAAGTAAGCTAATGGAGAGGATCCTCAGGGACAGGATGTATGAGCATCTGGAGCGCTGCGATCAGATCAGGGATACGCAGCATGGCTTTAAGGGGAGGTCGTGCCTTACGAATCTAGTGGAATTTTTTGAAGAGGTGACAAAAACGGTTGATGAAGGACAAGCCGTTGATGTCGTCTACTTGGATTTCAGTAAGGCATTTGACAAGGTTCCCCATGGTAGGCTGATAAAAAAGGTGAAGGCGCATGGGATACAGGCCAGGTATGTAGATGGGTTGAGAACTGGCTTGGGAGGAGGAGACAGCGGGTAGTAGTGGAAGGCTCTTTTTCCAACTGGAGGTCAGTCACTAGTGGTGTGCCACAGGGCTCAGTACTAGGACCTCTTCTATTTGTGATTTATATAAATGACTTGGAAGAGGGGGTAGGTGGGGTGATCAGCAAATTTGCTGATGACACTAAGATACTTGGATTGGCGGGGACTGAGGAGCAGTGCCAGGCAATACAACAGGACATAGATAGGCTGGTAGATTGGGCAGATAGATGGCAAATGGAATTTAATCCGGATAAATGCGAGGTGATGCATTTTGGCCGGAATAATGTAGAGGGAAGTTATAGGATAAAAGGTAAAACTATCCGGAGTATAGAGACGCAGAGAGACCTGGGGGTGCAGGTTCACAAGTCTCTGAAGGTGTCAGTATAGGTGGAGAAAGTGATAAAGAAAGCGTATGGTATATTAGCCTTCATAGGAAGGGGTATAGAATACAAGAGTAGGAGTCTGATGTTACAAGTGTATAGAACGTTGGTTAGGCCTCACTTGGAGTACTGCGTCCAGTTCTGGTCGCCGTACTACCGGAAGGATGTGGAGGCCTTGGAGAGAGTGCAGAGGAGATTTACCAGGATGCTGCCTTGTATGGAAGGGCTGTCTTACGAGGAAAGATTGAACACACTGGGGTTGTTTTCCCTTGAAAGACGTCAGCTGAGAGGGGATCTATTAGAGGTATATAAGATTATGAGGGGTATAGATAGAGGAAATGGTGGTAAGCTTTTTCCACCATTAGATTCGGATAGAACGAGGGGTCACGGCCTTAGGGTGAGGGGGGCTATGTATAAGACTAATATTAGAGGGCATTTTTTCACACAAAGGGTAGTGGGGGTGTGGAATGCGCTACCGAGTAAGGTGGTGGGAGCAGGCACGATAGGGTTGTTTAAGGGTCTCTTGGACAGCCACATGAGCGGTCTGCAGATAGAGGGATATAGGAGGACTGTTTAAATACTTTATTTGTTTCCACAGGCTATTCGGTCCACCTTGTTGACCAACAAGGCGCATGCATTTGGCAGGTCGTGCGAGGGCTGCTCTTGGATGTTACTTCAGGAGTGGCCTAGTGCTTCACGTCGTTAGTGTATGCTTAAACTGGGCCATCAGATGGGCAACATGACAGCTCAGAGACTATCGCTGTTGCTGTGCAGACACATGGATTTGGGCCTGTGTCTGCGGGAGTTTGCGTGTTCTCCCCGTGGTTGCATGGGTTTTTTCCGGGTGCTCCGGTTTCCTCCCACATCCCAAAAATGTGCTCTTAGGCTGATTGGGTAACAAATTGTCCCTATATTGGTCTCTATGTGTCATTAAGACGTTAGGACGGCGGCACGGGCTCATTGGGCCGAAGGGCCTGTTTCCCGTGCTGTGTTGTTCTTTGTTCTTTGATTCAGCGATGCTGACCTGGACACAGTGACATTTGCTCCCTCTTCCTCATCCGTTGGAACGGAGAAGTGAACAACTGCAGGAGGTTACAGAGACAGGGAAGGGGGTGTAGGGGCTGGAGGTGGTTACAGAGACAGAGAAGGGGGTGTAGGAGGCTGGAGGTGGTTACAGAGACAGGGAAGGGGGTGTAGGGGGCTGGAGGAGGTTACAGAGATAGGGAGGGGCAAGACATGGATGGATTTGAAAAGGGAGTGAATACTGGTTAATAAGGTGACAGGTTGATGGGCCTTGGCAGTAGCTGGGGCACAGTCGTTTTGGACAGGCTGACGTTGACAGAAGCTTTCTGGTAAAGCATTGGAATAGTGGAGGTGACACAGTGAGTGGAGTGGGGATAGTGGGTTATGAGGGGAAACACTTTAGTGTGATGCATAGATCTTCTTGTTCACCGTCTCTCTTTTTCTCTCTGTGAAACAGGCACATAAAGGAAGTTGTGTACCTCCAGGCCCAGCAAAATCAGGAACTTCAGGAGCTGTATGAGCGACTCAGCATGCCCAGGGATTTGTGTGATGGCTCCCTGCAGGCATACTCTCCCCCCAGCCGACGGCAGAGGTCAGCCAAGAGCAAACTCCGCAGCGTCAAGTCACACTCCTTGAGCAGCACTCCCACCAGCACAGGTAAGCACCAAAGTGCAATGTCCCCTCCGCCTGTGGCCATGTGGATTGATGCAGCCAGTGATTTTAAAAAGAGAGTGTCGAGGCCTTTAAAATGATGAAGCAGGGTTTCAATAGAACAGATGTTTCCACTTGTGAGCATTGAGGGACTGGTTGGGTGGGTGGAGGGGGGTACAGGGGCACAACTTGGTGGGGTGGAAGGGTTGCATAGTGACTAATAAATCCAATGGAGGGGGAGGTGGAATTCAGGAGAAATGTTTTCACCCAGAGAGGTTTTATATTAGTGTCACAAGTAAGGCTTACATTAACATGTCAATGAAATTATTGTAAAAATCCCCTAGTCACACTCCAGCACGTTTTCAGGTACACTGAGGAAGAGTTTAGCACAGCCCATGCACCAAACCAGCATGTCTTTGGACTGTGGGAGGACCCGGAGGAACCACACCCAGATACGGGGAAGATGTGTCGACTCCACACAGACAGTGACCCAAGGCCGGGAATCGAACCCGGATCCCTGGCGCTGTAAGGCAGCAGTGCGAACCACCATGCCATGGAGGTGGGGAGGATGGGAAAAGGTTGGGAAAAGATTGAGGTGAAAGGTGTTGATGTATTTGCATTCAGTTCTGATCATCACATTTACAGGAAAGATGTGGAGGCTTTGGAGAGGGTGAAGAAGTTGTTTACCAGGATGCTGCCTGGATTACAGAGTATGGACTATAAGGAGAGGCTGGACAATTTGGGGATGTTTTCTGTGGAGCGGCTGAGGCTGATGGGAGATCTGATAGAAGAATATAAAATGATGAGAGGCACAGCAGGATTGACAGAATCTTTTTCCCAGAGTTGAAATGCCTAATATTAGGGGGCACACACTTAACGTGAGAGGGGGGGAGTTCAAAAGGAGATGTGAGGGGGAAGTTTTTTTATACAGAGTGTGGTAGGTGTCTGGTAGGTGTCTGGAATGTGTTGCCTGGGGTGGTGGGATGGAGGCAGATACAATAGAGATGGGAGGAGATTGTTGTGAGGCAGTGGCATTGAGGAGTATATATTGGAAGGGGAGTCCTCTTCCTGTGCTGTGTGTGGAACAAATACTGAAACATAGAAATTAGGAGCAGGTAGAGGCCATTTGGCCCTTCCAGCCTTCCTGCCATTCATTCATGGCTGACCACCCAACCCACTAATCTGATCTGACAACCATCCCTCCATTTCCTTTAATCCCCTTCACACTATGCACCATATCTAAACCCATAGCGTAGTCAGGCATTGATGTGCAATGGTAATGGGTCCCAGTGTTGGATTCATAGGTGACAAACAGGCAAACAGCCACAAATACAATCTGGCTGTACACTGTTGTCACACAAGGTCAGTGGGAGCACATGCAGAGGCTGGGGAAAACTCAATGCTCCCATCGTCACATTGTTTTAAATCCCTCAACCTCTGATGAGGTCCCTCTGCTGTTGCAGCTTGACGTTTCTGTACTCTATAGAACCCTACAGTACAGAAAGAGGCCATTCGTCCCATCAGTCCCAACCGAGCCCCATGCCTGTAACCCTTACACATTTACCCTGCTAATCTCCCGACACTAGGGTCAATTTTAGCATGGCCAATCATCCTAACCCGCACTTATTTGGACTGCAGGAGGAAAGTGGAGCATCCAGAAGAAACTCCACACAGACAATGATCCAAGCCTAAAATTGAACCTGGGCCCCTGGCACTGTGAGGCCACTATGCAAACCACTGTGCTGCCTGCCTACCCTCATGCTTTAATTGTCACTTGGGAACCGCCTCGAATATAGAAACTAGAAGCAGGAGGAGGCCATTCAGCCCTTTGAGCCTACTCAGCCATTCATTATGATCACGGCTGATGATCAAATTCAATATCCTGACTTTCCACCAACCCCCCCCACCCCCCTACCTCCCCCCACCTGCCTTCTTCCTCCCCCACCTGCCTTCTTTCCTCCCCCCACCTGCTTCTCCTCCCCCCGCACCTGCCTTCTCTCCTCCCCCGCACCTGCCTTGATCCCTGTAGCCCCAAGAGCTATATCTAATTTCTTCTTGAAATCAGATGTTTTTGACCTCAGCTACTTTCTGTGGGAGTGAATTCCACACGTTCACATCCTCATGTGCAAGAAATTGCACATGGACAGATGAAATAGGAGCAGCAGTGGCCCGTTTGGCCCCAGTAAAGTCATTATGTTCCACATTCCTGAATACCCCAGTAACCTTTGATGTTCTTGGACAGATCTCTCAATGGCTGCCTCCTGTGCAGTGAAAATCTCCCATTTTTAAAAGGAGACAACTTTCATTCCTTTCCTCAGTTATAGAGATATGCAGCACGGGAACAGGCCCTTTGGCCCAGCTAGTCTGTGCTGCCCAGGTTTCTCATCTAAACTAGTCCCATTTGCCTGTGTTGGGTCCATACCTTCAAACCTCTCCCATCCATGTACCTATGAATGTCTTTTAAATGTTGTAATTCTACCTGCCTCTATCATCTCCTCTGGCAGCTCATTCCATACCGGCGCCATCCTCTGTGTGAAGAAGTAGCCCCTCGGGTCCCTTTTAAATCTTCCCCTCTCTCTTTTTAAACCTATGCCCTTTAGTTTTGGACTCCCCTAGCCTGTGGAAAAGACCTTGGCTATTCACTGTATCTATGTCACTCAAGATTTTATAAACCTCTATAAGGTCACACACACACACACACACACACGCCTCCCCCAACCTTGGCAATACTCCAGGGAAAATGTCCCAGCCTCTCCTTATGACTCAAAAGCTCCAATCCTGGTAACATCCTTGTAAATCTTTTCTGCCTCCTTTCCAGTTTAATAACATCCTTTCTAAAACTAGGTACCTAGAATTGTATGCAGTACTTCAAATGTAGCCACACCAATATCTTGTATAATTGTAACATAACGTCCCAATTCCTATACTCAATGCTCTGACCAATGAAGGCAAGTTTGTGAAACACCATCTTCACCATCCTGTTCTACCCTTCACCGGAACGCAAGAGACTACGTACTTGCATCCTAGAGCCCCTTGTCCAACAATACTCCCCAAGGCCCCAACATTAACTGTGTTAGTCCAGCCCAAATTTGTCTTACCAAAATGCAATACCCCTCATTTATGAGAAATAAACTCCATCTGCCATACCTTGGCCCATGGCCCAGTTGATGACCATCCCGCTGCAGACTTGGCAATCTTCTTTTTTGTCCACTACACCACCAACTTTGATGTCATCACAAAGTTGCTGGGATTCTTTGCTGACTTGCATTACTTGCCGGGCTGGCCAGCTGACACTTCTCCCTCCGTCCCTTCCTCCCCCTCTCCCCCAACCTTCCCACGTCCTCCCAGGATCGTTTTACTGCACGGACTCCCAGCAGACTGCTGGCGCCAAGAAGGGGACATTCACGGATGACCTGCACAAGTTGGTGGACGATTGGGCCAAGGAGAGGATTGGGGTCGCCAACCTGAAACCCACCCTGAACGAAATACGGCAGATTCAGACCCGTCAGGACCTGGAGAGCTGGCATCAGCTCTGTGACGTGAGTAACAGGGAGGCAGGGAAAGACTTACCGCGCGAATTATAACAACATAGGATTTAGGAGCAAAAGTAGGCCATTCAACCCTTTGAGCCTGCTCCACCATTCAATCAGATCACAGCTGATCTCTCTCTGATCTCAAATCCAACTCCCCCACCTGTTCCTCTTATCCCTTTTTTAAATTAGAAATATATCTATTTCCTTGAAACCATTCAACAATTCAAACTCCATCTTGCAATGGAGCAGTGAGGAGAGATTAAACAATTTGGACTTATCCTTCTAAATTCCAGCAAGTATAAGAGGGGATCTGATCGAGGTATATAAAATTCTAACAGCGATTGATAAATTTTAAAGTTTATTCATTAGTATCACAAGTAGGTTTAAATTAATACTGCACTGAAGTTACTGTGAAAATTCCTTAGTTACCACTCCATCATGTATTTGGGTACACAGAGAGAATTTAGCATGGCCAATGCATCCTAACCAGCACATCTTTTGAAATGTGGAGGAAACCAGAGCACCTGGAAGAAACTCATGCAGATATGGGGAGAATGTGCAAACTCCGCACAGTCACTCAAGCCAGGAATTGCATCCGGACATGCAATGTTTTGCATTGTTCGGAAATAAACTCTATCTGTGATACCTTGACCCAGTTAATCACGATTCTGTTGTAGACTTGGACACCCTTCTTCGTTGTCCACTGTGAAAAAAATTCACCACTCTCTATGAGAAGTCATTCATCCTCCTCTCAGTTTTAATCACCTCTCAATTTTAAATCACCTCTCAATCTATACCCGGGACCTCTCATTTGAGATTGCCCCATAAGGGGAAACATTTGGTCTGCATTTACAGGGTTACACTGCTGCTTTACAGCGCCAGGGATCCGACTTCGATTTGTGCTGTTAGGTGCATTGGCCATGTTAAATTCTCCCCGTGTACCCAAACAGATGATAATTTGTGGCAGCTAGGGGATTCTCACAGTAACTTCATTGCATTGTTGATGTGAGCCAACTTATGACATTAATAAATAAACTTAAATTTTATCAATCCTTTTTAGTATTTTACATACCTCGATCAGATCCTCTTTCACCCTTCTAAACTGGGGACTGTTGGCGAATAATGTTCCAGTTGCATCGCACTGAGCACCAGTTTCTCAGCAACGCCAGCCCAGTGTATGTGGACTTTTGGTACTATGAGGTACAGTGTCCACGTTCTGTGGTAGCTTAGAGCCGGGCAGGCCAACAGAGAAGGGCACTGGCTCCCACCATCTATATTGTCCCTCCTTAGGCCTTCCTCTAAAGGTTAATGTGCCTAAAGATGGGTGTCGCCTACACCTGCACTGCCTCCTAGCCCCAAAAGAAAAAACACATCCTTATCTGAGGAAGGATGCCCTTGCTACAGAGGGAGTACAGCAAAGATTTACCAGGCTGATTCCTGGGATGACAGGTCTGTCATATGAGGAGAGATTAAGTCAGTTAGGATTATATTCACTGGAGTTTTAGAAGAGTGAGAGGTTAGGCAGAACTGGAAATGCACATAGATCAGCCACGATATTATTGAAAGATGGCCCAATGACACCATGATTAGCACTGCTGCCTCACAGCACTAGGGAGCCACGTTCAGTTGCCGGCTTGGATTGCTGTCTGTGTGGAGTCTGTATGTTCTCTTAGCGTCTGCGTGATTTCCTCCCACAGTCTGAAAGACGTGCTGGTTAGGGTGCATTGGCCGTGCTAAATTCTCCTGAACAGATGCCGGAGTGTGGTGACTAGGGGATTTTTGCAGTAACTTCATTGCTGTATTAATATAAGCCTACTTGTGGCACTAATAAAAAAGCTTAGCAGGCTTGAGGGGCTGAATGGCCTCCTCCCATATCCAATGTATTTTCTTTCATTTCCTACTAATGCAGTCCTTGTTTTTTTCCCTTTGCCCCCACCTTCCTAGGGAGCTTCTCAAGCCTGTACTGTTGGTTGGATTGGGTCTGGACCGCAAGGTCAGGGAACACAACAGACCACGGTGCCACCGACAGTCCCCCCATCAAATTCGTTTCCGGGCACGGTGGCCCCCTACTCCCTCCAGAACCTTTGCCAGTATGCTGGGATCGCCAGAGGAACGCACCAGAGCCAACCTTCCAGGAGCACTCTCCCACAAGGACTGCCTCAACATTTCACTGGTGGTGCTGGGGGAGGAGCAGGTGCTGTGCAGACATTTCCAGTGCAGGGTTCCCCCACCGCCCCTCCGTGGTCAAAATAAGGTGACCCAAATGGGGGAGTGGTGATGGTTTCACACTTGCTACAACATCAGCCAACAGTGAATGCATAGAGGTGGACTGGAGAACCTGAGGCCATACAACTAACCACAGCGTTTCAGAGGATTTTCCCCACTCACTCCCCCTGGCCTAGCACCTCTCTGCCAGCCCAATGGACTTCGCCTGAGACAGATGGAGGAATTACCCCTTTCCTGCCCCCTTCACCTCGACTGATTACCCATCCCCCGCCTTCAAAAATGGCCATTCTGCGGGCTGGGCCCTCGGAATTTGAAAGGCTGTGGGGGAGACGATACAGCGATGGGGAGGGGGGCTAGTTAGGTTTGGATCATTTTTGCCCTCCATTTCCCTCAGCACCCCTCCCCAAATAAATGGAGCCAATGGCTGAAAGAGCAAGCTGCCATTTTAACATGGGGAGGAACTAAGAGTTGCAGAAGCACAGAGCACACTTTCCAGAGGATACGCGGCAAGGGGGAGGGGGGGTGTTTATAAATACTTTTATGCCCAGGCCTGGCAACTTGTGAATTAAAGCAGCTATATCTCCATCTGACCCAAGGGAGTCGAGTGTTTGGATTTGTCTCAAGCATCATGCTCCCCCTCCCACCGCTCCAAGAGCTGAGTGTGCCAGGATTCATTGGAAGTGTACAGGCCAGAGGTTAGACTTGACTTGCCCATCAACCTCAGACTTGGGGACAGAGCTGAAGACGAGCAGGTGAGGAAGAGAACTCGGGCCTCACTCTGGCTGGAACACTGTGCATGGCAGATGTCAACCTACAGACATCGTGGATGGCGGAGCGGGGTCGGGCTGTGCTGAAGACACCAGGGCAATACGCAGCCAGCAGTGAGGACCGCAACCTTCTGTGGACACTTTACACCCTGCTTCCTTCACCTTCCCTCCCACCCCTGTGCATACCTGTTCAAATTCCGCCACAGTATTGTGTTGTGAATATTTACTTCCTTGAAAGGGATATTGTTATTGTACTGAGACTGCGTATGCGTGCTGTACATGTTCCCAGGTATTTTCTTCTGCCTTCGCTTTCTTTGTCAGTCTCTTGTGGAGTGTCGCCTTCCTGTTTATTCTTCAGGATTTATTTAAAATGCCAGTTATTTCACAAAGGTCCATGCTGGAGTTAGCAATGGTGATGAGGCGAGGGTGGAATAAAACAAAACCCACCCTCTTGAGTTTGTTACAGCGAGAATTATTTTTATAATTGCATTCTGAGAGTGTAGCTTTTTACATGCAGCTACATTGACTCTGTTTGGGGTCGGGCTGCCATGTTTCAGCAGTTTCATCAACACTTGAATTCGTGATTGCAAGGGTGGTTGGAGGGATTTGAAGAGATAAGCCAAGGGGATGCACAGGTGTTAGGAAATATGGACGAGGAGGACGATGTGTGTAGGCAGCGGGACAGAGTTTGCTGACGGGTTCCCCCGTATAGCTCCCCATTCACCACTGCACAAACATTCAGTGATTTATCGCCTCGCACTGCCTCAGCAGCCCCCCCCCCCCCCCCCCACCCCACCCCCACCTCCAACTCGGGTTTCAGTTGCAGAGAGAGGATCCAAGCATTGATGACTTTACAGAGCAAATCGCCAAGTGGGGGACTGATCTGTAATGGCCTGCGGTGATGCACAAGGTATTCCCCTATTCTCCCCGCTGTCTGTCCACGTTTCCAGATGTTAAACTTTGTTGACCTGAATGCTTAAGTAGTTTGGACACAGGGAACCATATATAGCTGGGGATTGAGACTGAATGTTTTAAAAATCATTACCAGGCAGTTTGTGCCAAGCTGCTGGGATATGATACATGATGTTCACTTTAACCTGGTGTTGTGAGACTTTTTACTGGGATATGACACACATACAGACACACTAAAAATACCACACAGGCACCTGCATGCGCTCAATGCACATCACACAGCATTGTGTGGAGGCAAACACACCACATAGGTGCACACATACGCACTCACCTGCACACGCAGGCACATGCAAACACACCACCTAGGTACGCACAGTACAACGATTGCTTCTACCCATCTCTTTCGGTTTCCAGCCAGCCTTAATCCAACTATACATGCAGTTTGCAGTTTTGATTCTCTTGACGATTCTGAATCTATTTTCATCGGAAGAAAGGGGCTAATACTGTAAACAATTTAAAGTAGCTTGTGGAAACTTTCCAAAATTATGATTTGGGAAAATGTTTGCGATTTTATAAGTTGCTGACATTTTGTTTTTCTGTATTGTGTTTTGATTGTAATGTGTGAGGATTTTGCTGTTCAAATTTGATTTTTGTTTACTTGATTGCAGTTTACCTGGGATGGGTGGGTAATGAGGAGGGGGGGTGGTGTTGGGACCAATTAAGCAGTGGCGTTTCTGTGGTGTGTGGTATGTGCAGATGGCTGCACTCCTGTTAAGTCACTATCGTATTAAGACAGAAATCTGGTTGGGAATGCAACATTTTGTTACTGTTACTGTATCTGCCATACAATTCCACATTCTGTTTTTCAAAAAGCATTTTGTCTAATAGAAAACTGCATTTTGAGCCGTATAACACTGCAGTACAGTACTGGTGGGGATGGGTCTGTCACTGCATAACACTGGGGTACAGTACTGGTGGGGACGGGTCTGTCGCTGTATAACACTGGGGGTACAGTACTGGTGGGGACGGGTCTGTCGCTGTATAACACGGGTTCAGTACTGGTAGGGACAGGTCTGTCACTGCATAACACTGCAGTACAGTACTAGTGGGGACAGGTCTGTCACTGTATAACAGGTACAGTACTAGTGGGGACGGGTCTGTTGCTGTATAACAGGTACAGTACTAGTGGGGACAGGTCTGTCACTGTATAACAGGTACAGTACTAGTGGGGACAGGTCTGTCACTGTATAACAGGTACAGTACTAGTGGGGACGGGTCTGTTGCTGTATAACACTGGGGTTACAGTACTAGTGGGGACAGGTCTGTCGCTGTATAACACTGGAGTACAGTACTGGTGGGGACAGGTTCGTCGCTGTATAACACTGTACATACTTTTTCCTCTGGAGTGAAGGAGTCTATAAAGTAATGAGGGGCATAGATCAGCTCACTAGTCAATATCTTTTCCCAAAGACAGGGGAGTCGAAAAATAGAGGGCACTGGTTTAAGGTAAGCGGGGAGAGATATGAAAGTGTACAGAGGGGCAATTGTTTTACACGGAGGGTGGTGAGTGTCTGGAACAAACTGTCAGATATAGTAGTAGAGGCTGGTACAAGTTTGCATTTTAAAAAGTATTTAGACGGTTACATGGGTAAGATGGCTATAGACGGATATGGGCAATTGGGACTAGCTTTGGGGTTTAAAAAAGTGCAGCACGAACAAGTTGGGCTAAAGGGCCTGTTTCCATGCTGTAAACCTCTGAATAACATACCCCATTGTTATACACTGACACAGTCGTCCCCACCAGTGGTGGGGACGGGTCTGTCACTGTATAACACTAGGGTACAGTACTAGTGGGGACGGGTTTGTCACTGTTATTTCACTGGGTATAGCACTGGTGGGGACAGGTCCGTCACTATATAACACTGGGATATAGTATTGTGGGGACTGGTTTGTTGCTGTATAACAGTTGGATACAGTATCGGTGGGGACGACTGTGTCAGTGTATAACAATGGGGTATATTATTCAGAGGTTTACAGCATGGAAACAGGCCCTTTAGCCCAACTTGTTCATGCTGCACTTTTTTAAACCCCAAAGCTAGTCCCAATTGCCCATATCCGTCTATAGCCATCTTACCCATGTAACTGTCTAAATGCTTTTTAAAATGCAAACTTGTACCAGCCTCTACTACTATATCTGACAGTTTGTTCAAGACACTCACCACCCTCCGTGTAAAACAATTGTCCCTCTGTACACTTTCATATCTCTCCCCGCTTACCTTAAACCAGTGCCCTCTATTTTTCGACTCCCCTGTCTTTGGGAAAAGATATTGACTAGTTAGCTGATCTATGCCCCTCATTACTTTATAGACTCCTTCACTCCAGAGGAAAAAGTATGTCTATCCAGTCAAACCATCATGTCCTGGTAGCATCCTAGTAAATCTTTTCTGCACTCTTTCTAGTTTAATAATACCCTTTCTGTAATATGATGATCAGAACTGTATACAGTATTCTAAGTGTGGCCAGGCTGTACTGGTGGGGGTGGGGATGGATCTGTCACTGTATAACAGTGGGGTATGGTACTGGTGGGGATGGTCTCACCATCTAACACTGGGCTGCAGTACTGGTGGGGATGAGTCTATCATTGTGTAAAACTGGTACAGTACTGGTGAGGATGGGTCTGTTACTGTATTAGATGGATATAGTACTGGTGGGGATAGGTCTGTTCCTGCATAACACTGGGGTACAGTTAGTGGTGGGGACGGGTCTGTCACTGTATAACACTGGAGTACAGTACTGGTGGGTCAGGTCTGTCACTGTATAACACTGGAGTACAGTACTGGTGGGGACGGGTCTGTCACTGTATAACACTGGAGTGCAGTACTGGTGGGGATGGGTCTGTCGCTGTATAACATTGGGGTACAGTATTGGTGGGGACGGGTCTGTCACTGTATAACACTGGAGTACAGTACCAGTGGGGACGGGTCTGTCACTGTATAACACTGGAGTACAGTACTGGTGGGGACGGGTCTGTCACTGTATAACACTGGAGTGCAGTACTGGTGGGGATGGGTCTGTCGCTGTATAACATTGGGGTACAGTATTGGTGGGGACAGTTCTGTCATTGTATAACATGGGTGCAGTACTCGTGGGGATGGTTCTAGTATTGAAGAATGGACAAGTTTAAGAGACTTGTGTAAGCACCATATTGCACAGATTTGACGTGTTGTAAATGTGAATATTTCTGCTAGTACACTGGACAAAATTTGATGAAAAGCCAGTTTTGCCATCTGGTAAATGGACCATTGTGAGAGAGCTGGAGTGTGCTGCCTTCTGGTTGGCAGTGTGCTGTAATCTCAGTTCAATGTGGCATTTCAGCTCTGAGTGTGTGTGTGAGCGGTATGGAGAGTAGGATGGTGCACAGTCCTTTCAAATGTGCTCTTTATTTAAAGAAAACCTGCAGACTTGCAGTGCCTTGATATTCACAGCTTTCCAGGTGAGATTCTTCCCTGACTGGAACACAGCCTGTTTTCTTTGGTTATTGTTTGGTCATGTGTAACTGCTGCTACCATTTTACTTTTGATGACCACGCTAGAGGTAGTTGGGAGGGAATCTCCAACTGTCTTCTGGGTGGTTGTGTGGAGAGGGGCTGGAGGAGAGAGAGCCAGCCGGACTCTGGGCTGAGAGGGGCATGGAGTTTCTATCCCACTCTTTCTCCCTCCTGCTGTCACTCCCCCATCCAAGGGCTTGATAATCTCTTGCTGATTGGTGTGAGGTGACATGGAAGAGGGGCAGAGTTGGGGTGGAAGATATGGTATAGGTGACACACTTTTTTCAGAGCAAAATATATGTTTTTCTTTGATCCAGATGGCTGGGAGGGGGGAGGGAATGATGATGGGGTGAGTGACTATGGGGCAGTCAAAGTCTCTCTGTCCTTCTCTGGTGTCAAGTGGGTGTTTGTGAAAAGAGTTGAAAAACAGTATTACTGGTAAATTTAAACTGAAGTTTTTTTTCGCCTTGTCTCTGAACGTAAGTTCTTTTGTCTATTCCTTTGTTTTGTTTTTAAATATATACATATATATGTATATATACATATATATTAAATATATTATTAAATATATACATATATATGTATATATACATACAATGTTGTCAAACAGTTTGTAAGTCGATGCCTTGATCTTTCTCCCCCTCTCCCCAACACTCCCCCCCCCACCCCAATATCAAGGGAAAGGGAGAGAAGAGTTTTGTGTTGAAAATTGTCCCAAAAGTGAAAGCTTTCCTCAAACATTTAGCTGCATGTTCAAGATGAATTTTGTATCTTTCTAAAATTAGAAGGGAAGAGAAAAAAAAAATGACCAAAATACTGGGTGTTGATTTGTTCTTTATTTGTGTGTGTGGAGTTGAGTAGACAACATTCCCCTTTCTAAAATTGAAAGTTCAGTGTGTCTCCCCTTTCCCTCTGTCCAATGTACATTCCCCCTCGTAACCCACTCCCTTTTAAAGTTTCTGGTCACCTCTCCAATATTTCTTCCTTCGTGCTCTGGGGGTGCTTTGAGCGCAAGTCGTACGCCTAAAAGAAAGGTTTGATTGACAAGGGAATTAAGGGTTATGGGGAGAAAGCAGGAAAGTGGTACTGAACCACTACAGATCAGCCATGATCTTATTGAATGGCGGGGCAGGCTCGAGGGGCTGGATGGCCTACTCCTGTTCCTGTTTCTTATGTTCTTATGTCACATCCTGGGCTTTTTCTTAATGTTTTGTAAAGTTTGCCATCTTTCCACCATCCTTCTAAGGTTGAGGAAAGTGCAGCACCAATCAGGCTAAACTCAGTGGTCAGATTTATTCACAGAATTATAGAAAGATATTAAGTACAGTGACTGCTTCTGTTAGCAATGTGCTGGAGCATACATATCATTGTTACCATGTACCATCATTCCTAAGAGGTGCGAATAGCACAGCACCAGACAGGCTAAATTTGGTAGTCAGATTTATTCAGATTGAATTATATATAGAATGGTAATAAGGAACAGTGGCCAAACTTAGCCCATGTTCATGCTGTTTTAAAAAGAGAGAAACTGTCAGGAGTTATTAGTATTCCTTTCAACAATCTACTGGACACAAACTAGTGGGAATAACTCCTCAAGACTATTTAAACATAATAAGAGATGAGTTGTTCTGTTGAACAGGGTAAGGGGGGGTGGCAGCATTTGCCGCTCTCCAGTCCTCTGGCGCTATCCTCGTGGACAGTGAGGACTTAAGGGTCAAAGACAAAGGCTCTGCAATCTCATCCCTTGCCTCCCAAAGTATCCTAGGATGTATCCCATCCGGCCTAGGGAACTTGTCGACCCTCAGGTTTTTCAAATTTGCTAATATGTCTTCCCTCAGCCTTATCAGCCTGTATCACACACACCCTCAAAAACATGGCCCCTCTTCATGGTGAACGCTGATGAAAAGTATTCATTCATTGCCTCTCCTACCTCTTCTGACTCCATGCACTGGTTCCCACTACTGTCCTTGACCAGCCCTAACCTCACCGTGGTCATTCTTCTATTTCTCAAATAAAAGGGCCTTGACGTTTTCCTTGATCCGACCCACCAAGGACTACTTGTGCCCCTCCTAGCTCTCCTAAATCCTTTTTTAGCTCATTTCTTGCTACCTTATCACCCTCAAGTACATAGAACATAGAACAATACAGCACAGAACAGGCCCTTCGGCCTTCGATGTTGTGCCGACCAAAATAAAAAGCAATGCCCCTCCAAACTAAACCATTCCCTTCTCTTCCATATACTTATCAACTAACCTCTTAAACGCCACCAAACTTGGCGCATCTACAACAGCTGCAGGCAGGGCATTCCACTCCCTAATCACTCTTTGAGTAAAGAACCTACCTCTGATATCCGTCCTATAACTCATACCCCTTAATTTAAAGCTGTGTCCCCTCGTGCTAGCTTTCTCCATCCTAGGAAAAAGGCTATCACTGTCCACCCTATCTAAACCTCTAATCATCTTATATGCTTCAATAAGATCCCCTCTTAGCCGCCTCCTTTCTAACGAAAACAACCTCAAATCCTTCAACCTCTCTTCATAGGACCTGCCCTCCATACCAGGCAACATCCTAGTAAACCTCCTCTGTACCCTCTCCAATGCCTCCACATCTTTCTTATAATGTGGCGACCAGAACTGCACACAATACTCCAAGTGCGGCCGCACTAGAGTTTTGTACAGCTGCAACATGATGCTGCGGCTCCTAAATTCAATCCCCCTACCAATAAAAGCTAAGACTCCATAAGCCTTCTTAACAACAAGTGATTAACAAGTGATCGAACTGAACCTTGTTTTCTCATCTTTATATACATTTTTTTTCTCTTGACAAGATATTCAACTTTTTTTTGTGAACTATGGTTCCCTCACTCAGCCATTTCCTCCCTGCCTGACAGGGACATACCTATCAAGGACACGCAGTATTTGTTCCTTTTCATTTGTGTCTTTCCCTGACAGTTTCTGTTCCCAACTTATGCTCCCTAATTCATGCCTAATCACATAATAATTACCCTCCCCAGTTGTAAACCTTGCCCTGCCATATGGCCCTGTCCCTCTCCGTTACAATAATGAAAGACACCAAATTGTGATCATTATCTCTAAAGTGTTGTCCCACAAACAATCAGAGTAGCAGTGGAAGGGTGCATTTCTGAATGGAGGGCTGTGACAGGTGATGCTCCTCAGGGATCAGTGCTGGGACCTTTGCTGTTTGTCATATAATATAGAACATTACAGCACAGAACAGGCCCTTCGGCCTTCGATGTTGCGCTGACCAGTATAAAAAGCAATGCCCCTCCAAACTAAACCATTCCCTTCTCTTCCATATACTTATCAACTAATCTCTTAAACGCCACCAAATTTGGCGCATCTACAACTGCTGCAGGCAGGGCATTCCACTCCCGAACCACCCTTTGGGTAAAGAACCTACCTCTGATATCCGTCCTATAACTATCACCCCTTAATTTAAAGCTGTGTCCCCTCGTGCTAGCTTTTTCCATCCTAGGAAAAAGGCTATCACTGTCCACCCTATCTAAACCTCTAATCATCTTATATGCTTCGATAAGATCCCCTCTTAGCCGCCTCCTTTCTAACGAAAACAACCTCAAATCCTTCAACCTCTCTTCATAGGACCTGCCCTCCATACCAGGCAACATCCTGGTAAACCTCCTCTGTACCCTCTCCAATGCCTCCACATCTTTCTTATAATGTGGGGACCAGAACTGCACACAATACTCCAAGTGCGGCCGCACTAGAGTTTTGTACAGTTGCAACATGACGTTGCGGCTCCGAAATTCAATCCCCCTACCAATAAAAGCTAAGACTCCATATGCCTTCTTAACAACCTTCTCGACTTGACTGCCTACTTTCAGGGATCTATGCACATACACACCAAGATCCCTCTGTTCATCAAGACTACTAAGAATCCTACCATTAGCCCTATACTCTACACATTTATTATTTCTGCCATAGTGCATTACCTCACAGTTTTCCACATTAAACTCCATTTGCCACCTCTCGGCCCAGCTCTGCAACTTGTCCAAGTCTCTCTGCAAACTATAACACCCCTCTTCACTATCTACCACTCCACCGACTTTAGTGTCATATAGAGAAAAATGTAAGTGGTTTGATTAGTAAATTTGTAGATGCCACAAAGAGTGGATTTGCAGATAATAAGGATCATCAGAGGATGCAGCAGGATACAGATCAGTTGGGCACTTGGGCGGAGAGAAGGAAGATGGAGTGTAATCTGGACAAATGTAAGATAATGCGTTTTTAAAGGTCTAATACAGATAGGAAATACACAGTAAATGGTGGAACTCTTGAGTATTAATAGGCAAAGAGATCTGGATGTGTAGTTACACAGGTCACAAAGTGGCAATGCAGATGGAGAAGGTAGTCAAGAGGTTGGAGAAATTTGGTTTGTTCTCACTGGAATGACAGAGGTTGAAAGGTGACCTGATAGAAGTCTACAAGATTATGAGAGGTATGGACAGAGTGGATAGTCAGAAGTTTTTTCCCAGGGCATAGGTTTAAGGTGTGAGGGGCAAAGTTTAAAGGAAATGTATGGCAGATTTTTTACAGAGTGTGGTGGGTGTCTGAAACTCGTTGCCAGGGGAAGTAGTGGAAGCAGATATGATAGTGACTTATAAGTGCCTTGAAAAATACATGAATAGGATGGGATGAGAACGGAGAGATTTGGTCCCTGGAAGGATTGGGGGGTTTTAGTTCAGTCGGGCAGTATGGTCAGTTCTGGTTTGGAGGGCCAAATGGCCTGTTCTTGTGCTATAATTTTCTTTGTTCAGCCCAGAAACTCTAGTGTGTTTTATGAAGATAGCCTAGAGCTAAGTTTTTATATTTGATTTTGGCATTGGTGAGCATCAGCTGTTTCACTCCAGGTATGAGTCAAGTGACCCATAGGGAAGTTTTTATCAAAGTTTATTTAAGAACATAGTTAAAATATAAGTAAAAAGAATGAGAATAATATTTACAAATTACAAGATTCAAACTTGATACCGTATAAACCTTACCAGCTAGCTATGTTCCCAAGTCAAACACCATTCCACAGATGTGCACCCTTTTCTTTTAGACTTGCAAAAAAGCAAGTTCTTTTAGACAAAAAGCAAATATGCTTACATGATGCTGGAGTTTCAGCTTTTTAATATCTGCTTTCAGTTGGTTTTTTGAATGTTGGCTCAATTCTGAGGATTCCCAGCCCTTACAGCATGCCACTGGGAAGAGGGAAGGAGAGAGAGAGAGACACTGCCTGTCTCCACTCGCTTATAACAGTAATTAAACCACAACTAAAAAAAGATTGGATTTTTCTGTGGAAAGAAAAACTGCCCAGGCATATCACCCAATCTTTGAATCATCCCCAGATCAAGTTCCACTCAGGACTGTAAAACCCCAGCATGCTGCACTAGTCCAAATTAAAAAATAAGCAAGCCAATTATATTGCCTCAGTAACAATTTGAGGATACCAGATACAGACATTATGACACCAATAAAATGCTTAGACCTGCTTGTAGAAACTGCAGAGAAACATGATTAAAATACAATTCTTAAAGGCACAGTATCATCAGAAATATCTTGAAGAGCAGCAAAAGGTCACAAAATCCTTCACTATTTTTAAATTAGGTTTAATGTAACAAATGCAAGTCAGTAATGGGAGATTAATGAATGAACGAGATGGGTTTTACAAGTGAAAAATTAGTTTCAGAAATTTCACCATCTGCGGTGATGGGATTCGAACCATCATCCCCGAGAGCATTATCCTGGATTACTAGCCCAACGACTGAAACCGCCGCGGCAGCGCCTCCTCTGGACTGGAGAACGCCATTCAGCTAGAGCGCGTGCGCCGTAGGCAGTGGATGGGCATTGTGCACCACAAATGCTCAAATATAGCCTTGCTGTGTTGTATGGGTGGGGCGGAGAGGCCGATGGGAAACAACAATTCCCGTCATGCCTGGGGGCCCTGCAACTCAGTAAGAATTTAGCAACAGCAATTTTAAATCCAACCGATTTATTTGATAGTAAATCTGCGAGCTTTCGACACTCTTGTGCCTTCGTCAGGCAAATGCAGCGGCCCGGCAACCAGCAGGGCCGCTTAAGGGAAGGACACAGAGGCCGATGGGATTTGTAGTTCTCCGGCCTGTGCTGACGGATAGACGAGGCGGGGTCGGACGAGACCACTAAACTTGAGGGAAGGGAAATAGGGAGAGAGAAGAAGCAGGAGGATGAAGGACGGTCCAGACAAATGGTGGCTGGGCTCCAGAAGTGACCGACTGGAGTGAAAGTTCGCTCGTCCCTTATCACCTGTTATAAAGGTGGCGGGAGGAACTACAACACCCCTGATGCTGGGCAAAATGGCGGCTCAGTTCCCGAGGAGGCCGATAGGAAGTGTAGTCCATCCATCCTTTAGCACCAATTGGAAAAGGTGTGGTAAGAATTAGAATTCCCCTAAATCTAATGCTTGCTGGGAGGTGAAGGCAGAGCGTGATGATGAAGAAAGGGTTGGGCAAAATGGCGGCCTAACTCACAGGAAGAGGCCGACGGGAGTTGTAGTCCACTCGCCCTTCAACATTCATTGTGAAGGGAGCGAGATGAACTACAAGCCCCGTAATGCTTTGGGAGGATGACGACTGGGTTGGCTAAAATGACGACATGGCTGCCCAAAACGTCGATGGGTGTTGTAGTGTCTCCACTGGTTGACATCCATTGTGAAGGAGGCAGGAGAAACAACAACCCCCGTGATGCTTCGGGAGGAGGAAGGCGGATGGAGAAGGGGGCTGGCCAACATGGCGGCGGTCTGGAAGAGGCGGACCCAACAAATAAATAAATAAATACCGTGGGGAGGGGGTGGAGAAGAAGAAAAAAATCACAGACATTTCCCTCCTCTCTCTCCGTTATTAACTATCCCCGGGCCGAAGTGGGGGGGAGGGGGGAAGGAATGAGAGGCTGTGAAAGGGAATATTAGCGCCGACCCCCTCCCCCAGCGGCTGTAACGGTTTTAACCGTCAGGCGGATTTGAATTGTGAGGAGATTGTTGTGGCTGCTTTTCGTGTCTTTGCCGCAGATTGAGCCGAATTCAGGACCATGGGGGTGCAAGGCTTTCAGGAATTCATCGAGAAGCACTGTGCGGCCGCCGTGGTGCCGGTGGAACTGCAGAAGTTGGCCCGGGCCGCCCGCCACCGGGCCTCGGGGCTGAGGCCGGGGCCCTGCCCGCCTCCCCCTCCGCCTGCCCCGCAGCAGACCGCGCCGCCCCCCCTGCGCCTGCTGCTGGACGCCGAGAGCGGCCTACAGCGCCTGTACGGCGGCTCCTTCACCGACTGGGTGAGCGGCGGGCAGTGGAACCAGACGCTGGCCTATCTGGCCTCGCTGGCCGCCGCCTGCCGTGCCGCCGGCCTCGAGCTGGTGGTGGCTTTCGATGGCGCCCTGGCCAAGGGCCGCCTGCCAGACTGGGCCCGCCGCCAGAGCCAGGCCCGCCATAGTGCTCAGCTCGCCCTCAATCATGTCCGCAGCCGCGGCACCCCGCCGCCCCGAGTCTGGTTCGTGCCGCCGCCCTGCCTGGCCCACTGTGTCCGCCTGGCCCTGCTCCGCTTCCGCGTCAAGGTAAGGGGGACCTGGGGAGTGAGGGGGGCGGTGAAGTGTCAACTTGGAATGGGGTGTCATCCATGGGTGACAGGATGCACGGGTGCCATCTGTGGGGGGTGGGGGGAGGCGCCGTCTGTAGATGGCAGGGTGTGTGGGGGTGCTGCCTGTAGGTGATGGGTGCCATCCATAAGTGGGAGTGTGGGGCATGGGAGGTAAAGTGCATGTTGCATGCTCCTAGGCTGCAAAATATAGTCTGTGTATTGTAGGATGAAAGGTGTTGAAGTGCCAACCATAGCCAGTACAGTGTGCAAGGTGAGGGTGTCACCTGTGAGTAGGGTGCAAGGCACAAGAAGAGTAGAGTGCCATTCGTAACCAGTAAGACGTAGGCATCATAATATAGGTCAGAGGCACCAGATAAGAGAGTGAAGGGAGTAGGGTGCCAATTGTAAACTCCAAGTGATGGGCCTTAAGGGTAGTTTACCATCAATAGGGTGTGGGTCTTTAGGCACCGGGGGTGGTTAGTTTGCCAATTGTAGGCTCCAAGTAGTGAGATGCAGTAGGGTGCCAAAAATGGCAAGCAGACAAGTTGAAAGGAGCAAGTACTAGTGAGACTTTGGGAGAGTGGAAGTTGTGGATAGTTTGGAGAGATGTCAGAAGTTGAAGTGTGACATAGATCGGATGCAAGACTGGGCAGAGAAGTGGCAAAAAGGACTTCAACCTGGATAAGTATGTGATGGTTCATTTTGGCAGATCAGATGGGACGAAGGAATATAATATTAAGAGTAAGACTCCTGGCAGTGTGGAAGATCAGAAGGATTTTGGGATCTGAGTTTATAGGACTTTCAAATCAGCTTAGCAGGTAGAGGATGTGGATAAAAAGGCTTATGGTGTACTGACCTTCATCAATCGAGGAATTGAGTTTAGGAGTGGGAAGATAATGCTGCAGCTGTATAAGACCCCGATCAGATCCTACTTGGAGTACTGTGCTCAGTTCTGGGCACCTCATTACAGGAAGGATGTGGAAGCCATAGAAGGGATACAGAGGAGATTTGCAAGGATGTTGCCTGGTTTGGGTGGCATGCCTTATGAAGATAGGTTGAGAGAGTTCGGTCTTTTCTCCTTGGAGAGATGAAGGATGAGACGGGACCTTATAGAGGTGTATAAGATGTTGAGGTGTTGATCAGGTGGATTCTCAGGTTTTTTCCCAGGGCTGAAATGGCTACCACAAGAGGACACAGGTTTTGGGTGCTGGGGAGTAGGTACAGAGGAGATGTCAGGGGTAAGTTTTTCACTCAAAGGGTGATGGGTGTCTGGAATCAGCTAGCAGTGGTGGTGGTGGTGGAGGCAGATTCAATAGGGTCTTTTAAGAGATTCCTGGATGAGTACGTGGAACTTCGTAGGATTGAGGGTTATAGGTCAGCCTAGTAGTTAGGGATATGATCGGCGCAACTTGTGGGCGAAGGGTCTATTCGTGCTGTAGTTTTTCTATGTTCTATGAAAGTCATCAAGGAATAATAAAGTACAGTTCTAAGGTGTAATTATAGTAAGACTTTCATTACAGTAGTAGTGTGCACATTCTAGTGAGAATATGGCTCCGGTACGAGTGCACAAAATTGGTATGGTGATCTGGGAGGCTGTGACGTTGAGGTGATGTTTATAATGGTGAATGAGATGGACACAGTAGTGAGCAACAAGCCTTCAAATACCTGGATGTGTGGGAGAAAATGTGAGCTGCCATTCTCAGTGTCAAGCGTAGAAAATTGGTTTGGGAACACCAAGTTGGTTGGAGTGTATAGCCGTGAGGAGTAGTTGTGCAATGCACGAGCAGCCAGTGCAATGGTGAAGGTAGGGATGAAATCACTGGGCAGCAGTGGGTGTTGGAGGAGCAGTCAATGAAATAGTAGTGAGCGTGTAAGCAACAGGGTGTGGGGGAGGTAAAACATGAGCTCTCATCGTGTATGTCCACGATGTGATCATTCAAACATCGCTTGTGTAAAACAGGGCAAATAAAATCTGTTTAAAACTACTGAACAACAAATGATCTGTATGCAGTAACATTAGTGTTTACTATCAACAATAATAGTGCAGCCGCCATGTGTAAAAGAGCAAGCGTATAAGCAACTTTGACTTGAAAATAAACGTGGAGGAACTGACGCTAACTGATGGTATCAAAATATTAATCGTATGAAAACAGCAACACATTTGTGAAACTTTTTAGCTGAAATTACTAAGTCCAGTGCATCAATTGCAAAGATTGGTATATACGTTTGTAAAAGCGACACTGTGCTGTTCCCTATGTCGACATGTCAAATCTAATACAGTCATTGTAAAATGAACATAATTGTGAAAAAATCTGTTTTAAATCCCATTCTTTGGTTGGATCATTTTCATATGTTGAAAATATGAAATACTGTGTTTAACATACATGTCATATTGTGTGTATATATAACACATTTTTTTAAAAAAAGAAGTGAGGTTGAAATGTGTGACCATTGTTTGTGAAGTTTTCCCAAGAAAGATGCGATGTGCATAAGGAGCAATTGTTTGATTTCTTGAGCGAGTTGAATGTGGAATATACAATTAGTAATTTAATGTCAAGGGGTAAACTGAATATTAATGGAGAAAGATTGCAAAAAGTGAGCACAGAGCGATTTGGGAATTCCTGAAGTATAAAAATAGGAAAGTCTTGTTAAAACTGTATAAGGTACTAGTTAGATCAGGCCTGGAATACTGTGAACAATTTCAGTTTATTTTATTAGTGTCACAAATAGGTTTACACTCTCACTGCAATGAAGTTACTGTGAAAATCCCCTAGTGGCCACATTCAGGTGCCTGTTTGGGTATACTGAGAGATAATTTAGCACGGCCAATGCATCCTAACAAGCACATCTTTTGACTGCGGGAGGAAACTGGAGCACCCAGATAAAACCCATGTAGACATAGGGAGAATGTGCAAAATCCACACAGACGTTGACCCAAGCTAGGAATTGAATTCAGGCCCCTGGCGCTGTGAGGCACCAGTGTTAACCATAGTGCTGCCTTATTTAAGGAAAGCTATACTAGCATTGGAGGCAATCCCGAGAAAGTTCAAGTTGATCCTAGGTGAGGACAGATTTTCTTATGATGAAAGGTTGGGCCTGTACTCATTGGAGTTTAGTGGAATGTGTTCTACTAAATTGAGACTGACAGGATTCTGGAGGGAGATTGATAGGGTAGGTGCTGATGGGTTGTTTCCCCTTGTGGGAGAGTCTGGGAGCAGAGGGCGTAATCTCAGAGTAAGAGGCAGAAATGGGGAGGAATAGGGGAATGAGTGTGTGAAATTTTTTTTCTGCAGTGAGGTCTAGAGATTGAACATATTTAACCACACAATGCTGAGACAGACAGCTTTTTAGTCAGTGAGGGAATCATGGTTACGGGGATAATGCAGGAAAGTGGAGTTGAGGATTACCAGATCAGTCATGATCTCAGTGAATGTGGAGCAGACCCGGTGAGTTGAATGGCCTTTATCTGCTTCTGTCTTGTGGTCTATTTGATCTCATTAGTGACGAGAGCCATTCAGACTCACTGTGTATCCCCCTGTTGTGTCCAGGCATCTTGGAGGAACGTTTTTATACCTGGGATGGAGGTTCAGTGTTTTATGTGTAGATCTGTGCTGCTTGGCAAGTATTGATCCAAAGGCTAAACTCCTATAAATTATGATCATGCGCTAGTTGAAACATCACATGGCAGAATTCAGTCCTGCAAAATGTTGCTGCTGATTAATTCGGGTGAGCTTAAGTCTCTCAGTGCAGCTACCCATATTTGTGTTAATGCTGCATCATCAGCCTAGTTCATGTATGCCATTGTAAGGCTGAATGAAATACTGCAGATATCCTTTAGAATCAGAATCAGGGCCATTGATTTAGTGAGTCTGAATCCCATTTATACATTTCACGCTTGTGAAAGCCTGGATTTTTACAACACTTTGTCTTGGGCACCAGAGTATGGGGATTTTCACAGTAACTTCAATGGTGTCACAAGTAGGCTTACGTTAACACTGCAATGAATAAACTTTAAGCGCACACACTCGCTAATGCAAAGCTCATGGGGAACATCAACACAGTAGGCCTGCCAGTTGTGTCTCATCAACAGAGTGAAAAGCAGCAGTCATATTAATCAAACCTTAATCTCCATTTTATGATACGTAGTGAATATAATGTGTCTGTGTTAGTCATAACTTAACCAGTGGTTACAGTTAATACTGTCTGTCAGCAGTGTGACCTTGTCCAAATTGGGAATACTAGAATTATTTGTGGATTTGCATTCCCAGTTGCATCAGTGTGCTCAATGTATACCACCACCCCCCATCTCCCCAGGAACCTGGGTTCAATTCCAGGTTTGGGTCAGTTCTGTGTGGAGTCTGTACGTTCTCCCCATATCTGTGTGAGTTTCTTCCCACAGTCTGAAAGATGTGCTGGTTAGAGTACATCAGCCTTGCTAAATTCTCCCCCAGTCTACCCGAACAGGCACCAGAGTATGACGGCTAGGGAGATTTTCACAGTAACTTCATTGAAGTGTTAATATAAGCCTACTTATGACACTATTAAGTAAACTGACTTTATCTTTTTAATCTATGAAATACAAGGGGGAGAAACTTTAAGAAATCTCAATCTGTGAATTCCCCCCCGCCCCCCAATCTAGTTTGCAATCCTCCTGCCAATGGGAACAGTGTCTCCCCTCTTGACTCTGTCCCAAACCCCTCAAACAAACCTCCTTTCAACCTTCTCCTCTTCATGGGGAGCAGTCCCTGCTTTTGCAATCCAGGGACTTCTCACGAATGTTTTCCATGCTCTCTCCAGTGCTTTCACTTCTAAAAGTGTTCTACTGAGAACTGTCTGCGATGTTCCACTCGTAGATGCACCAGAGACTTATAAAGATTCCTCCAAACTGCTTTGCTTTTTTTTAGACTATTCCCCAATGAGTAAGGCCCAAAGTACTGTCAGCTTTAACTGCTCTCTCAACTGGCCGTTTCAGTATACCCTGGCTCTCTTTTCAATTACCCAAAAGGCCTGTCCTTCAGGTTTTGACTGTGCTTTCAGCCCCACTTCTGATCTGTTCTGGGAGGCTGGTGGTGGCGGTGGTGCTCCTAGCTCTTGAACATGGGAAGTATTGCTGTTAATAGCTCATGAGGCCAGGAGTCTGTCTGGCAAGACTGCCACTGTTCTGTAGCTGTCTTCGCCCGTTTGTGCTTCCTTTTTAGGGACACCCGATGTCCACTGCTCTGCTTTTTATTCATTTGTGGGACATTCTTGTCGCTGACTGGCCAGCATTTGTTGCCCTTGTTCAGAGGGCAGTTGAGAGTCAACCAGATTGCTATGACTCTGGAGACATATGTAGGCCAGACTGGGTAAGGATGGCAGATTTCCTTTTCCCTCAAGGACATTAAATGAACCAGATGGATTTTTCTGACAGTTGACAGTGGTCCTATGGTCATCAGTGAATTCTTAATGAAGGAATATTATGCAGTTAAAATTTATATATTATTGTCACGAGTCAGCTTACATTAACCTTGCAATGAAGTTACTTTGAAAATCCCCCAATCATATTCCAGTGCCTATTTGGGTACCATGAGGGAGAATTTAGCATGGCCAATGCACTTAACCAGAATGTCTTTTGGAGTGTGGGAGGAAACCAGAGCACCTGGAGCAAACCCACACAGACATAGGGAGAACATGCAGATTCCACATAGACAGTGACCCAAGTTAGGAACTGAATCTGGGTCGCTGGCACTGTGAGGCAGTAGTGCTGGCCACTGTGCCACAGAAACGATATCTCAGAAAGAGGGAATCGGCAAAGTACAACTCCAAACTAAAATACAGCATTACAGTGTTCACTCAGCCGCACCAGGAGAGTGCAGATAAAATAGTGCAGGAAGCTAAATTCGCTGCTGAGCCCCAAAGATTTGATTTGATTATTGTTGTCGCATGTATTAATGTACAGTGAAAAGTAATAGACAAAGCATACAGTACATAGGAAAAGAGAGTGCAGAATGTAATATTCATAGCTAGAGTGTAGAGAAAGATCAACTTACTATCAAGCCCATTCAAAAGTCTGATGGCAGCAGGGAAGAAGCTGTTCTTGAGTCGGTTGGTGAGTGTTCTCAGACTTTTTGTACCTCCTTCCCAATGGAGGAAGGAAGAGAGTATGCCTGGGGTGTGTGGGGTCCTTGATTACGCTGGCTGCTTTTCCCGAGACAGTGGAACTGTAGCGTGTGTTAATGGATGGGAAGCTGGTTTGCATGATGGACTGGGCTGCATTCACGATTCTTTCTAGTTTCTTGCTGTCTTGATCAGAGCAGGAGCCATACCAAGCTGTGATATGCCTGGAAATAATGCTTTCTGTGGTACGTTTGTTTAAAAAAAAAATTGGTGAGAATCGTACCTGGCATGGGAAATTTCATTAATCCGCTGAGAAAGTAGAGGTGTTGATGGTTTTCTTAACTATAGTTCAATGGAGGGATCAGGATCGATTACCTTCCATTAGGGAGGCTTAAATTTGGAATGTGGTCTCCACATCTTCAAAGTTGCTACCCTTTTCAAGCAACCAAAGAAAGTGTAAAGGATGTTGGCACAAGGCAAAGAAGAGCCAATCAGCCAAGGATTCTTGCATTGCACTTGGGCTCACTACAAAACCGGCTTTGCTCATCTCCAGGCACAGTAGAGGTATTGCTCAATCCCCACTGGACAATTTAACCCATTTCCCCAGCAACCAGAAAAAGAAGAATTATCAAGGCAGGAGATCCTGGGAAAAGATACAATCCTCCCGACAGGGTGAAGAATTGGAATAAATCAGAGCCTATATCACACCGCGCTGGCCCAGATAACAAAAGGAGCTTTGTTAAGGGGAGGTCGTGCCTTGCAAATCTGGTAGAATTTTTTGAGGAGGTGACGAAAATGGTCGACAAAGGGCAAGCCGTTGATGTCGTCTATATGGATTTCAGTAAGGAGTTTGACAAAGTCCCTCATGGGAGGTTAGTTGAGAAGGCCAAGGCTCATGGGATACAAGGATAGGTAGCTAGATGGATAAGTAACTGGCTTAGTAATAGGAGGCAGAGAGTAATAGTGGAAGGGTGTTTTTCTAGCTGGAGGTCGGTCACTAGTGGTGTGCCGCAGGGCTCGGTACTGGGACCTCTTCTATTTGTAATATATATAAATGACTTGGAAGAGGGAGTAAGTGGAGTGATCAGCAAGTTTGCAGACAATACAAAGATGGCTGGACTTGCGGATATTGAGGAGCATTGTCAGGCAATGTAGCAGGACATAAGCTGGTAGCTTGGGCAGGTAGATGGCAGATGGAATTCAATCCTGATAAATGCGAGGTGATGCATTTTGGGAGAAAGAATGTACGGGGGAGGTATATGATAAAGGGTAAACCTATTAAGAGTATAGAAACGCAGAGGGACCTGGGGATGCAGGTGCACAATTCTCTGAAGGTGGCAGAACAAGTGGAGGAGGTTGTGAAGAAAGCATATGGTATGCTAGCCTTTATAGGAAGGGGTATAGAGTACAAGAGCTGGGCTTTAATGTTGCAGTTCTATAAAACGTTGGTTAGACATCATTTGGAATACTGTCTCCATTTCTGGTCGCCTTACTACCGGAAGGACGTGGTGACTCTGGAGAGAGTGCAGAGGAGGTTTACCAGGATGCTGCCTGGTATGGAAGGTCTAAGTTACGAGGAGAGGTTAGGCAAATTGGGACTGTTTTCCTTAGAAAGACGTAGATTTAGAGGAGATCTAATAGAGGTGTCAAGATTATGAGGGGTATAGACAGAGTAAACAGGGTTAAGCTTTTTCCTAGGATGGACTCGAATAGCACGAGGGGTCACGGGCTTAGGGTGAGGGGGGTAAGGTTATATTTGGATGCTAGAGGGAGTTTTTTCACACAGAGGGTGGTGGGGGTATGGAATGCGCTGCCAAGTAAAGTGGTGGAGGCAGGTACTCTGGAGTTATTTAAGAAATACTTAGATGGGCACATGAACAGAATGGGAATGGAGGGGTATAGAAAACTGATTTAAAATAGGGATCATGAGCCTTGGGAGTCCCTGGGAAGTGTGTAAATAGATGATGATATTGATGTACTTGTTTTTATCCTACAGGTGCTTTGGTCCACCTTGTTGTCTAACAAGGGGCATACACGCGATGGGTCGTGAGAGGGCTGCTCTTGGATCTTTTTCGAGAGTATCCTAGTGCTTCACGTCGTTAGTGTAAGCTTGACCTGGACCATTTGATGGGCAACACGACAGCTCAGTGACTATCGCTGTGCTGTGCAGATACATGGATTTGGGCCTGTGTCTGTGGGAGTTTGCGCATTCTCCCCGTGCTTGCGTGGGTTTTCTCCGGGTGCTCCGGTTTCCTCCCACATCCCAAAGATGTGCTCTTGGGCTAATTGGCAAAACAAATTCTCCCTAAATTGTCTCAAATTTGGTTTTTAATCCATAGATCTATAAACATAGACAGGGATCACGGGTAGAGGTGGGAATATTGGGGTGGCGGCACGGGCTTGTTGGGCCAAAGGGCCTGTTTCCCGTGCTGTTTTGTTCTTTGTTGAAACTGTGGAGGAAAAAACACCAAGAGCACAGACACAAAATGTGCTTTGACAGGGCACGGTCTCAAGAATGCTTCCTCCCACAGTCTGAAAGACGTGCTGGTGAGGGTGCATTGGCTACACTAAATTTCGCTCAGCATACCCAAACAGGTGCCAGAGTGTGGTGACTAGGGGATTTTCACAGTAACTTCATTGCAATGTTAATGTAAGTTGACTTGTGACACTAATAATCGCTCCTTAGTTTAGCTTATTTTCTAGAAGTCTCAAAAGAGGGTGTACAGCGAAGGTTTACCAGGCTGATTCCTGGGATGACAGGTCTAAGTCGCTTAGGATTATGTTCACTGGAGTTTAGAAGAGTGAGAGGGGATCTGATAGAAACTTATAAAATTCTAACAGGGTTAGGCAGGGTAGATTCAGAAAGAATGCTCCCAATAGTGGGGGAGTCCAGAACTAGGGATCATGGTTTGAGGACATAGAACATGGAACGCTACAGCACAAACAGGCCCTTCGGCCCACGAGTTGCGATAAATCACATCTATATCTACCAATCCACAGGCCTATCTATAACCCTCTATCCCATTCGTTTCCATATAATC
The DNA here is from genome assembly GCA_024679065.1 of Sphyrna mokarran. Lineage (NCBI taxonomy): Eukaryota > Metazoa > Chordata > Chondrichthyes > Carcharhiniformes > Carcharhinidae > Sphyrna > Sphyrna mokarran. The sequence continues at coordinate 84,343,634 of JAGIQG010000013.1, read as the reverse complement.
ATCGAGAAGTCTTTTAAAAGACCCCAGCGAGTTTGCCTCTACCACCTCCGACGGCAGCCGATTCCATTCACTCACCACCCTCTGAGTGAAAAACTTACCCCTAACATCCCCTCTGAATTTGCTTCCCTGCACCTTAAATCTGTGTCCTCTCGTAGCGACCATTTCAGCATGGGGAAATAGGATGGATTCTCAAGACTATCTATTCCTTTCAACATTTTATAAACCTCTATCAAGTTGATAAACCTCTATCAGGTCGATATGGGGCAAACCTTTTAGAACTGAGGTGAGGAGAAATTTCTTCACCCAAAGGGTGGTGAAAGTGTGGAATTTACTCCCATAGAAAGTAGTTGAGACTAAAACTTTGTGTGATTTTAAGAAGAAATTAACTATCGGTCTTAAGGTTAGAGGGGTTGAGGAATATGGGGAGAAGGTGGGATCAGGATATTGAATTTGATGATTAGCCATGATCAAAATGCAGATTCAGGCCAAATGGCCTACCCCTGCTTCTAATTTTTATGTAAAAGGGGACAGCTCACAGGAGGCCAGTCTACTCCCTCATCTAGTACATTGTCTGCACGTTTAGGGAATGGATAATAAAATAGCGATTGCCCCAACATACCCAGCCATACAAATGTTGAACAACAGCACAGTAAAAAGGCAGGGTCAACAGGCCAGGAATATTCACGCCTAGGCCTCAAACAAAGCCAACTTCTATCTCACGTCACACAGGATTCCACGCGTTTTCCTCTTCGTGTCAAGGAAACCCTAGCGACAGGAGCAGGAGTCGTCCAAACATTCAGTCTGAGTAACTCCTTACTTAACAGGATGATGTGCTCACTTTGCATGCCAAGAAATGGAAGCACCGGCAGCAATAACATTCCGTCTTTTCCAAGATACATGATCTGACCTTGCCCTCATAGGAGAACAACAAAGAACAAAACAGCACGGAAAACAGGCCCTTCGGCCCAACGAGTCCGCATCGCCTCCCCAGTGTTCCCACCTCTACCCGCAATCCCTGTCCATGTTTATAGATCTATGGATTAAAAACCAAATTTGAGACAATTTAGGGAGAATTTGTTTTGCCAGTTAGCCTAAGAGCACACCTTTGGGATGTGGGAGGAAACTGGAGCACCCGGAGAAAACCCAAGCAAGCACGGGGAGAATGTGCAAACTCCCACAGACACAGGCCCAAATCCATGTATCTGCACAGCACAGCGATAGTCACTGAGCTGTCGTGTTGCCCATCAAATGGTCCAGGTCAAGCGTACACTAACGACTTGAAGCACTAGGATATTCTCGAAAAAGATCCAAGAGCAGCCCTCTCACGACCCATCGCGTGTATGCCCCTCGTTAGACAACAAGGTGGACCAAAGCACCTGTAGGATAAAAACAAGTACTTCAATATCATCATCTATTTACACACTTCCCAGGGACTCCCAAGGCTCATGATCCCTATTTTAAATCAGTTTTCTATACCCCTCCATTCCATTCTGTTCATGTGCCCATCTAAGTATTTCTTAAATAACTCCAGAGTACCTGCCTCCACCACTTTACTTGGCAGCGCATTCCATGCCCCCACCACTCTCTGTGTGAAAAAACTCCCTCTAGCATCCAAATTATACCTTACCCCCCTCACCCTAAGCCCGTGACCCCTCGTGCTATTCGAGTCCATCCTAGTAAAAAGCTTAACCCTGTTTACTCTATCTATACCCCTCATAATCTTGTACACCTCTATTAGATCTCCTCTAAGTCTACGTCTTTCTAAGGAAAACAGTCCCAATTTGCCTAACCTCTCCTCTTAACTCAGACCTTCCATACCAGGCAGCATCCTGGTAAACCTCCTCTGCACTCTCTCCAGAGTCTCCACGTCCTTCTGGTAGTAGGGCGACCAGAACTGGACGCAGTATTCCAAATGAGGTCTAACCAACGTTTTATACAACTGCAACATTAAAGGCCAGCTCTTGTACTCTATACCCCTTCATATAAAGGCTAACATACTATATGCTTTCTTCACAACCTTCTCCACTTGCTCTGCCACCTTCAGAGATTTGTGCACCTGCACCCTCAGGTCCCTCTGCATTTCTATACTCTTAATAGGTCTACCCTTTATCATATACCTCCCCGCTACATTCTTTCTCCCGAAATGCATCACCTCACATTTATCAGGATTGAATTCCATCTGCCATCTGTGTGCCCAAGCTACCAGCCTATCTATGTCCTGCTGCATCGCCTGACAATGCTCCTCACTATCCACAAGTGCAGCCATCTTTGTATTGTCTGCAAACTTGCTGATCACTCCGCTTACTCCCTCTTCCAAGTTATTTATATATATTACAAATAGAAGAGGTCCCAGTACCATGCCCTGAGGCACACCACTAGTGACCGACCTCCAGCTAGAAAAACGCCCTTCCACTATTACTGTCTTCTATTACCAATGATGTAGAGATGCCGGCGTTGGACTGGGGTAAACTCAGTAAAGTTTGACAACACCAATTTTAAATCCAACCAATTTATTTGATAGTAAATCAGCGAGCTTTCAACTTTTTGTCTTCATCAGGCAATTGCAGTGTTCTGGTCTGCAATAGCACACGTATCAGCACAGTCACAGATTGCTGATTAGAATGTGAATCCTTACACCTAACCTGCTATTCAAGTGTTAAAGTGGCTAACGATGTGAGTGAAGCATTGGTTAGAGAAATGTGTATTTTCTCCAGACAGCACAGTAAGTGAGGTTGTTTATTAACCCAGGCAAGTCATGAGGGTTACAGATAGTGTGACATGAAGCCAAGATCCCTGTTAAGACTGTCCTTGTGTGCGGAACTTGGCTATCAGTCTCTGTTCAGCGACTCTGCGCTGTCGTGTGTCACGAAGGCCCCCTTGAAGAACATTTACCCGCAGGTCGAAGGCCGAATGCCTGTGACTGCTGAAGTGTTCGCCCTGTTTTGCCTGGTGATTGTTGAGCGATGCTCATTCAACCGCTGTCGTAGTGTCTGCATGGTCTCCCCAATGTACCGTGCTTCGGGACATCCTTTCTTGCAACGTATTAGGTAGACAACGTTGGCCGAGTTGCAAGAGTATGTACCGTGTACCTGGTGAATGGTATTCTCACGTTTGATGATGTCGTCCATGTCTATGATCCGGCATGTCTTGCAGGGGTTGCTGTGGCAGGGTTGTGTGATATTGTGGTCACTGTTCTTCTGAAGGTTGGGTAGTTTGCTGCGAACAATGATCTGTTTGAGGTTGTGCGGTTGTCTGAAGGTAAGAAGTGGGGGTGGGGGGGGATAGCCCTAGCGAGATGATCATCGTCATCAATGATATGTTGAAGACTCCAGAGAAGATGTTGTAGCTTCTCCGTTCCGGGGAAGTATTGGACAACAAAGGGTACTCTGAACACCGTGTCCCGTGTTCGTCTTCTGTGGTGGTCAGTGTGGTTTATCGCTGTGGCACGTCGGAACTGTCAATTGAGCAGAGCCTGATAGCCAATTTCCGCACACGTGAGGACGGCCTTAACAGGGATCTTGGCTTCGTGTCGCACTATCTGTAACCCCCATGACTTGCCTGGGTCAGCAAAAAACCTCTTACTGTGCTGTCTGGAGAAAATGCGCATTTCTCTAACTAATACTTCACTCACATTGTTAGCCACTTTAACACTTGAATAGCAGGTTAGGTGTAAGGATTCGCATTCTAATCTGTGACTGTGCTAATATGTGTGCTATTGCAGACCAGAACACTGCACTCCTATTACCAAGCCAGTTACTTATCCATCTAGCTACCTGTCCTTGTATCCCATGAGCCTTGACCTTCTCAACTAACCTCATGAGGGACTTTGTCAAACGCCTTACTAAAATCCATATATTCGAAAGGATTCTTTAACCCCAAAAAAAAATGCGACACCCGTTAGTTTTACAGAGGGATTTCCCTGGAGAAGCAACATTTTAATTGAATGACAGAAATTGCATTTTGAGTTTTGTCTTTGATACAGCGAAATGGGCCTTTCACGCTGCAACTCAATTTGATATATTATTGTCAGATGTACTGGGATACAGTGAACAGTATTGTCTCTTGTGCGCTATATAGATACAGCATACCATTCATTGAGTATAAAGGGGAGAACGAAAGGAGAATGTAGTGTTACTGTTATAGCTAGGATGTAAAGAAAGCTCAACTGAATGCAAGGTAGATCCATTCAAAACTCTGATAGCAGCAGGGAAGAAACTGTTCTCAAGTCTGTTGGTACGTGATCTCAAACTTTTGTATCTTTCGTGATGGAAGAGAGAATGTGTGGGGTCCTTAATTATTCTGGCCGCTTTACCGAGGCAGCGGGAAGTGTAGACGGAATTAATGGATGGGAGGATGGTTTGCATGATGGACTGAACTACATTCACAATCCTTTTGTAGTTTCTTGAGGTCTTGGTCAGGGCAGGAGCCATACCAAGTTATGATACAACCAGAAAGAATGCTTTCTATGGTTCATCTGTAAAAGTTGGTGAGACATGCCAAATTTCCTTAGCCTCCTGAGAAAGCTGAGGCATTGAAAGAGACTATGAGCTCTTGCGTGTTGGACCCTGTTGTCTCAGGCATTAGCGGGACAAATGCCTCTTCATGACATTGCTTAATTGTCTGCTGCCACGTGTGACTGATTTAATAAGATGGAGGAGCAGAGGTGGGCCATTCAGCCCATCGAGCCTGTTGCGCCTATCTGAGGTAGACAGGTTTATAATCAGTGGAATCGAGGACATTAGGGATAAAGTGGGAAAGTGGAGTTGAGAATTACCGCATCAGTCACTATTTCATTCACTGGTGGAACAGAATTAACGGTCCAAATAGCCTCCTTTTGCGCCTATGTTTTATGGCCATTTAATACGAAGACAGCTGTTGTGAAAGTGGGACTGGACAGCTGTTGTGAAAGTGGGACTGCACAGCTTTGTCTAAAGTGTGCTACTTTGGTTGTTTAGCGTGTCCAGTCTAATAGATTAGAACACTATTGGGCCCATCAGGTTTGAACCAACTCCAGCAAAGAGCTCATCCCATTCCCTCTGCTTTTCCTATCCCTGCAGTCCTCCCACACTCTCAAGCATTTTAACAATTCCCTTTTTTCTAAGACTGTTCTTGACCCTGTATCCACTACTATCTGAGCAAGTTCATTCCCCCACGCCCTTCCCTCCAGCTCAGTGGCAGGATTATCAGGAGCAATGCAGGGCAGAACCATGACATGATGCTGACGGCACCCACATAGTCCTTCGAGCTTCCTCAGCCATTTACCCACTCTAGCTCACGTGTGCTTGTCAACCCCTGTGAGAAATGCCACCCTGCCTGCCTTAACCTGTGTCATGTTTCTGCTTGATGTCATCGTGCCCTATGTAGTACACCTGCTGTTCTGATGGAGATGAGGCTCAAATGGGTCTGTTTGCTGTTTACATAAGAGATATTACTGTTTCCTCTTAACTGCAGCCCATTAAGTCTAAAGTCCATTTCTCAGACTTCACTCATGAGCCCCTCAATTAGATTCCAATCTGAAACTCGCTTCCTGGGTATCTGTTACTTTATATATGTAGTAAGATGTCTCACAGCACCAGGTTAAAGTCCAACAGGTTTACTTGCAATCACCCGCTTTTGGAGTGCTGCTGTTTCATCAGGTGAGTCACTCCCAACTTTCCCAGACCTCTGGGCTCATCACTAATTTTTGCCACACTATTTTTTTTCTTTTGGTTTAATACCATCCTTAACTTCCAAGGATATGATTTATCCCTTTCCTAGAATCCTCCTCCCTCACTGGCATATATCACTGATGTGAGTCATGAAGTATTTTCATCAACATTTCTGATCAAACTGTCTTTTCTGCTACACCTTTTAGCCAGTCCACACTATTAACCAACTCAGTCCACGTTCGTTCACAATTACCCTGATTTAACCTTAACACAGTTGATTTATACAGTAACAGATCTGCCCCAAGCAGTACAGTACCCCAGTGTTATAAAGTGAGAAACCTGTTCCTACCAGTACTGTACCTCAGTGTTATACAGTGACAGACCCACTCCCAGCAGTACTGTACCCCAGTGTTATACAGTGACAGACCCATCCCCACCAGTACTGTACCTCAGTGTTATACAGCGATAGACTCATTGCAGCCAGTATCGTACCCCAGTTTTATACAATAACAGACCTGTCCCCATCAATACTGTATCCGAGTGCTATACAGTGACCCGTCCCCTGCAATACTGTATACCAGTTTTATACGGTGACAGACCCGTCCCCACCGGTACTGTACCCCAGTGTTATACAGTGACAGACCCGTCCTCACTGGTACTGTACCCAAGTGTCATACAGTGACAGAGCTATTTCCAGCCATTGATGGCACAGTCAGAATTGTCGCCAGCACACTGGGAACACTGAGTAATAGGGCTTGTTTTTTTTTCGCTGCATAGCGGCTGGCTGTGCTCTTGGGGGAAAGAGCTGCAGGTTATTTTTAGCTGCCAGCTGGTTGGCAGTGTTCACGGTTGTGTGAGTGGGGTGTGTCGTGTCATGAATGTTCAGTTCACAGCACCTGATGTTCTATCTGCCTCTTGCTAATGGGCACAGGAGGTTTTGTGCCGAGGTGGAACATGTTGGCACGTCCAATTTGCCTGTTGAGGGACTGAGGGATGGGTGCCATGACTGGCCCATGGATTGCACCTTGGGGGGCATCACCCACACTGATGTTCCACTGTTGCAATGAGTGTCAGTTGCGCTGTCTAAAATGTTGGCTGTGGCATGGTGACACACTGCTTTGTAATGCTGCCTCACAGCACCAGGGATCCATATTCAGTTCCTGGTTTGGGTCACTGTCTATGGGTCTGCATGAATTTCCTGTGGGTGCTCTGGTTTCCCCTCGCAATCTGAAAGATGTGCTGGTTAAGGTGCATTGGCTGTGCTAAATTCTCCCTCAGTGTACCCGAACAGGTGCCAGAATGTGGTGACTAGGGGATTTTCACAATAATTTAATGCAGCCTCTGATCTGTTTTTGTAGCCAATGGCAAAGGAGGGGCAGTGTTGGTTTTTAAGAACGGATCACTGAAGGGCATTTGTGGAAAATGATCTTGTTTAGACTTAGCATGGTGCAACGATGTAGGAGCATTTAATGATGGACCAGGCTCAAGAGACCGAGTAGTCTTCTGTTCCTGTTTCCTGGGTCTTACTGTCCGCTGAAATCCCAGACTCTGACCTTTTGTGTAGCCGCAGTGTGTTTTTATTAATTTATGTCTTAGTGGCTCTTGGCTATTTACTTTCAGTTCAGTGTCAGGAAAATTCTTGCCTCCTGGTCAGTACAGTATCCTTTTTATAATTTCATTTAAAGGATGTGTAGGACTGGGCCCGCATTTATTGTTCATCCCTAGTTACTTGTGAGAGGACATTTAAGAGTTGACCACATTGCTGAGTAGGGGGGGTCCTGGAGTCACATGTAGGCCAGATGGATAAAGATGGCACATTTCCTCCCCTAAAGGACATTAGTGATCCAGATAGTCTTTTCAGGCAATCGGTGATTGATCCGATAGACAGAACAATATCAAATGGAATTTCATCCTATAAGGTATAAAATGATGCATCGTAAGATAACAGGGAAATGACCAATAGGATGCAAGGAATTACAGACAGACCTTGGGGTGCATGCCCATCAGTCGCTGAAGGCAGCAGGACAGGTAGATAAGATGGGACACTTGCCTTTATTAACCAAGGCATAGAATATAAGATGACAGGTGAGAATGGAGCTGTATAAAATGCTGGTTCAGCCACAGATAGAATACTCTATACAGTTCTGGTCACAGTTTAGGGAGGATGTAATTGCACTAGACAGAGTACAAAGGAGATTCCTCAGGATGCTGCCTGGGTTAGAGTGTTTCAGTTCTGAAGAGATGCTGGTTAGGCTGGGGATGTTTTCCTTTGAGCAGAGAAGGCTGGTGGAGGCATGGGGTGGAGAACCTGATCAAGATGTACAAAGTTGAGGAACATAAATAGGAAGAAAGATTTGCTCGAGTTGGGTGCGGGAAGGGCAGTAAGCAGGGGGCAGAGATTTAAGGTAAGGGATAGGAAATTGAAAGGGGATTTGAGAGAAAGCTTTCTGTCCCAGAGGATGATGGGAATCTTGAACTCTGTGCCTGAAAGGGTGGTAAGAGTGGGAACCCTCAACAATTAAACATTTTGATGAGCGTCTGAAATGCCATAGGGTGCAAGGCTATAGAGCAAATGTTGGAAAATTAGATAGGTGTTTGACAGGTTCAGACACTCAGAACATGGAACATTACAGCGCGGTATAGGACCTTTGACCCTCACTGCGCTGACCCATGAAACCAATCTAAGGCCCATCTAACCTACACTATTCCAATATCATCCATATGTTTATCCAATAACCATTTAAATGACCGAAATGTTGGCGAATCCAGTACTGTTGCAGGCAGGACATTTTATACCCTTACTATTCTCTGAGTAAAGAACAGACTTCTGATGTCTGTCCTCTATCTATCATCTCTCAATTTAAAGCTGTGTCCCCTCGTGTTAGCCATCTCCATCCGAGGAAAAAGACTGTCACTGCCCACCCTATCTAATCCTCTGAACATCTTGTATGCCTCTATTAAGTCACCTCTTATCCTTTTCGCTAACAAAAACAGCCTCAAGTCTCTCAACCTTTCCTTGTAAGACCATCCCACCATACCAAGCAATATCGTGGAAATCTCTGCACCCTTTCTAATGCTTCCACATCCTTCCTATAATACAGTGACCAGAACTGTACGCAGTACTCCAAGTGCAGCCATACCAGAGTTTTGTACAGCTGCAACGTGACCTCACGGCTCCGAAACTCAATCCATCTACCAATAAAAACTAACGCACCGTATGCTTTCTTAACAACCCTATTAAACTGGGTGCTAACTTTCAGGAATCTATTCACATGGACACAGAGATCTCTCTGTTCATTCACACTACCAAGTATCTTACAATTAGCCCAGTACTCTGTATACACACTGGGCCTGTTTCTGCGCTCTAGAACTCAATGATTCCATGATGTTTTCAGAGTAATCATTAGTGCAATGTAAGCTTTGGAATTAAAATACTATCTGCTGTGTGGGATTGGAGCACAAGTCCCCAGCGAGAGCAGCCAAAGATCAGTGTGCTGTCGCCTTGGCTCCTGCTGAAATGTCGCTGATTTACCATTCTCCTCTTGCATTGCAGGTTGTTCAGAGTATAGAAGACCACCACCAGGAGGTGATTGCCTTCTACCGGGAGAATGGCTTCCATGGTCTTATTGCCTATGACTCAGAGTATGCCCTGTGCAACGTCCAGTGCTACCTCAGTGCGCACGCCCTCAAGTTGAGCTGGAATGGCAAGAGCCTCACCACCAACCAATACCTGATGCAGGAGGTGGCCAAGCAGTTGAATGTCAATCCAGCCCACTTCAGCATCTTTGCCGCGCTGCTGGGTAGGTGTGGGTGATGCGGGGGGATGGGTGGGGAAGGGTGCAGAATTGGTGTGGGTTGTGATGGGGTGGTAGAGCAGGGAGGGTAGAGTTGCAGAATAGGGGACATGCACTGCCTTGCTAGGCCTGATCCTTTGCTCCAATGAATTCAGACTTGGCTATGCTCTCTCTGGCTCCAACCATCCTCTCTTTCATCTCGTTTGCTGCCAGTCCTTGTTTTGCTCCTCCTTCAACGTGCTATCGGTGCGCTCTCGACTGATCCAGCTTCTTCTCTACCCCATCACAGCTGGTCTTGTTCAGAGAGGCCATTATGCCTTTGACAGCTCTCCAAAAAAGCATAGAGTCATAGAAATCATAGAAACCCTACAGTGCAGAAAGAAGCACATAGAGTCTGCATCACCTACAATCTCACACAGGCCCTGGCCCCATATCCCTATGTATTTACTTGCTAATCTCTCTAACCAAGCATCTCAGAACACTAAGGGGCAATTTTTTTTTTTAGTATGGCCAATCAACCTAACCTGCACATATTTGGACCGTGGGAGAAAACTGGAGCACTCGGAGGAAACCCACACAGACACGAGGAGAATATGCAAACTCCACACAAACAGTGACCCAAGCTGGAAATTGATCGCAGGCTTCTGGTGCTTTGAGTCAGCAGTGCTAACCACTGTGCTATGAGCAATTCACACTCTTCCCCTCACCTTTGTAACCCTGCCCATTAGTCAGTGTTCCATGTCCCAAGTCAAGAAGCTTCTGGAAATGGAGTGTTCCCCTGAGTTGCACTATGCACTGACTGACTGGTGACATGGCGTGTGTTTGAGGATCTGATGCGGGAGCCCCACTGGGGGACACAGAGGGAGATGCGGTAAATGCATTCAGGCTGCCTGATGCTGCAAGAAAGGAAATCTTACAGACTGGTGCTGCTCTGGAATGCAGGTTACAGTTGGGTCTCATTCTGCCACTCCTGTTTTCAGGCAATCATATCCTCCCAGATGAAGACCTGGCTGCTTTCCATTGGAGTCTGCTAGGCCCAGACCACCCTCTGGCTTCGCTGAAGGTAATCACATCTACATAACACTTGCTGCTCAGTTATCAAGAGAATAAAGTCACAAAACTGTTAGAGGGGCACAGTGTACTTCAAAATCTGTTTTTGCACTGTCACTTATAACCCTGGGGTACAGTAGTGGTGGGGATGGATCTGTTGTTGTATTACTGTGGGGTACAGCAGTGATAGGGATAGCTCTGTCGTTGTATAACCCTGGGGTACAGTACTGGTAGGGATGGGTCTGTCGCTGTATAATCGTGGGGTACAGTAGTGGTGGGGATGGGTCTATCGCTGTATAACCCTGGGGTACAGTAGTGGTGGGGATGGGTCTGTCGCTGTATAACCCTGGGGTACAGTAGTGGTGGGGATGGGTCTGTCGCTGTATAACCCTGGGGTACAGTAGTGGTGGGGATGGATCTGTTGTTGTATTACCGTGGGGTACAGCAGTGATAGGGATGGCTCTGTCGTTGTATAACCCTGGGGTACAGTACTGGTAGGGATGGGTCTGTCGCTGTATAATCGTGGGGTACAGTACTGGTAGGGATGAGTCTGTCGCTGTATAATCGTGGGGTACAGTAGTGGTGGGGATGGGTCTGTCGCTGTATAACCCTGTGGTACAGTAGTGGTGGGGATGGCTCTGTCGCTGTATAACACTGGGTACAATACTGGTGGACGTGGGTCTGTATTCATCATCTTGTTCCATCCTCCCCTTGTCCAGGTGAGAGCCCACCAGCTGGTACTGCCCCCCTGCGACGTGGTAATTAAAGCCGTCGCCCTCTATGTCAGCACCATTCCTGATATCCGTGATCTCGACGCCGTGGCTAAAGATGTCTTCAAACACTCACGGGTGAGTAATAATGGAACTGCTGGTGCATCGGCTTAAACGATGAGGTGCAAGAGGACACCTCACAAGCCACCTACTCTCCCTCTTCCCCATCCTGTCTCTCTTTCCCACCCCACCCCCCCCACCCCCCCCCCCCCCCCCCCCCTCTCGCTCTGAAGTGTTGGAAGTTGTGCCACACAGACCAGCTGAAAAGGGTTGAGATGCGCCAGGTAATGCCATGTTTGCCTTCAAAAGGCTAATTGACCCAACAACTACGGCCACATTCTTGTTGTACCTTAGGCTGGTTTGTTGACTGATAACTGGAAGAATGGGCTTGTGTTAGTGATTGTATTAGGATAGCACAGTGTCATAGGGTCCGCCCAAGTTGCTCTAGCCTTGATCTTTCCCTCTCCTCCTTTGTGACTCTCACTGAGCAGAGCCCTCTGGTGAGCCTGCAGGGTGTCTGTGACGGGTGAAACACAATCTTTGATGGATGGCAGGCTGTTCAACCATGGGGTGTGTCAGTGTCAACTCTTGGGTGGCATTGGTAAGCATTGCTGCCTCACAGCGCCAGGGGCCCAGGTTTGATTCCCAGCTCCAGTCTCTATCTGTGTGGAGTCCGCATGTTCTTCCTGTTTCTGCGTGGCTTTTCTCCGGGTGCCCCAGTTTTCTCCCACAGTCCGGAAGATGTGCTGGTTAGAGTGCACTGGCTGCGCTAAATTCTCCCTCAGTGTACCCGAACAGGCACCAGAGTGTGGTGACTAGGGGATTTTCACAGTAACTTCATTGCAGCGTTAATGTCAGTCTACTTGTAACACAAATAAAATAAATGCTATGAAATAGGTTCGGCTGATATTTGCTGGAGTTTAGAAGAGCAAGAGTGACTTGTCCATCAGTGACAAAGAGTAGGACCACTTTTTAGAGATTCTTTCATGCTTTGTGGGCGTCGCTGGGCAAGGCCAGCATTGTTGCCCCCATCCCTTGTTGGCCCCCGTGAACTGAGTGTCTAGTTAGAGCAATTTTATAGGGACAGTTAAGAGTCAGTCACATTGCTGTCAGGTTTTCTTGTAAAATCCTGTAATTCTTACAGTACAGAAGGCTATTCGGGCCAACAAGCCTGCCCTCACAACAAGCCCTCTCCCCATATTTGCCCGCCCTCTCCCCATATTTGCCCTACCTCTCCTCTGACAGTAAGGGGCAATTTACCATAGTCTTTTCACCTAACCTGCACACCATTGTAATGTGGGAGGAAACCGGAGCATCCAGAGAAAACCCACGCAGACACAGGGAGAACGTTCAGAGTCTGCACAGACAGTGACCTGAGTCGGGAATTGAACCCAGTGCTGTGAGGCAGCAGTGCTAACCACTATGCTGTCCCCATAGATTGCACAAATGTTTTAAGAGCTGATCACACACTTTGAATGTGGCATCATTAGGGTGTTGCCACAGGCTGCAGCGGGGAGAACCTTTTTCAATAAACCTTGTTGGTATGAATCTATGTATGCAAACCGCATCTTTTCTTGTGGAAACCTCAATCACTAACATAGTTGGAATATTATAAAAAGAAAATTGGCAATAGCTTGAGATTTTCTTTTAATCAAGAAAAGATCTTAAATATAAGGAAAATAACTGGGTCCTCACACTTTGAACATTAGAAACCTGGGGAGAAGTAACTGCAGGATTAAAGATTGAAGTGCCAGTGCAGGTAAACATGTAAGGAAAGGCTGTGAGTGTGGTTTTAAAAGAAGTTTGTTTTTTCCCGATCAGAGAAGGGCGAGATTCCAGGCAGTACCTGGCAGATTTAAAAAGAGCTTTGCTGTACAGCTGGGATCGTTTGAAAAAGAAAATACATCAAGTGAATGGTCTCCAGGGTAAAGACAGTAAACAAAATATATATCAAGTAGTCTCAAGTTGCTAGTGTTTGCCAGAGAAATGGTGGATCCATTCAGATCCATGGGGCCTTTCGCTGAAAAAAATCAATTATGGAGACCTATGTAGTGTGTTTTTAGGACATTGTCCAAGCGAATATAATTGCAAACAGGTTGCTGGTACTTGTTTTTCCCTGTACAGTAGGAACTAAAACCTAAAATTTACCTCAGAACTTGGTTCCTGGCTTTGCTGGATGAACCAAAATTTGCGATGACTTGACAAAGATCCTCAAAGAGCACTACTCTTCGATCATCGTGGAGCAGTTCAGTTTCCACTGAAAGAATCAAGTGGAAGGCAAAAGATTGCTGAGTTTGTAGCAATCTTAAAAAGGCTGGAATAATTTCGTAAGTTTACTGATTTTTTTTATTGAGATCGGCTAGTTTGTGGTCTCGAAAATCAAGCTTTCCAAAGATGATTATTGAAAATGCTTTGGCTTTAAAGACAGTAGTAGGAGTCAGTGTTGATGGAACTGGCTGCCGAAGAGAATTCACAATTTGGTGCAGGAATAAAGATTCATAAGTTGGGAACTGCCTGTAAGAAGTCAAATTAGTGACAGGGATGTCAGAAATGTGCCACCTTTCAGTGAGTGAATGCTGGAGCAAGGATAGTCAATGCAAGAACTGTGGCAAAATGGGTCACGTTGCAAAAGCTTGTTGGATTAGACTAGTGTCCTTTAAGAATATTCAGAGGAAGAATCTGTGTGCCTTCATGAAGAAGAAGAAGTTGCATTCTATAAATATATACCGATTACATGCAGATTTGTGCTGGTCCACTTGAGAGTTACATGTTCTTCGTCATAACTGATGCAAACTCAAATTGGTCAGAATTTATCATGAGATCTATTACAACTGAACGAATCTTTGAAAAACTTGACAACTTGTTTAACAGATTAATGATAATTGTTCATAGTTTATTTCACAAGAGGGAATCTCAAGTAATTGGTATTCAGCATATAAAATCCACATTTTAACATCCATCAACGAATAGATTAGTGTAAAGATCTGTACAATCTTTGAAACATTTAAAAGCTTCAAAAGAGCAGTGTTCATCATTATGTTGTGTGAATGGTTTTTTGGCATTTCATTAGAAACACTGATGAGACTGTCCAAAGTTTATCTGCATTACTCTTAAAAACAGAGTTTAGAATGACGCTTGATTTGTTATTACTCCAGGAGCCTCAGAAATGGTGGAGCATGAATAACAATTTCAATTTGCTTAACCAGAAGCAAGGGCAAAATAGTGCTTGTTTCAACAAGGAGATCAGGTGTTAGTGTGTGATTATGCCATGAGTGAGAAATGGGCTCTAGCCATAGTTTTAGCAAGAAATAGCTCTAATTTCTTGTGGTCCAAAGTGAAGATGAACTAGTTTGGCAAAACCATGCTAGCCGATTGTTATCATCTCAAAATGATTTGTCCTAATCATCCCCAAAAATATCAACTCCTTTAGTCCCTAGTGTTATGAATACTACAACAGAAGACTGAGTTGCCTGATTTTTTTTTTCCCGCCGTTGTTATTATGGGCAGTGGCATAGTGCTTGTACCGCTTCTCCCTCAAAGCACGGGGGATCCGGGTTTAATTCCAGCCTTGGATGTGGAGTCTTCATGTTCTCTCTGTGTCTGTGTGGGTTTCCTCCGGGTGTTCCAGTTTTCTCCCATACTCCAAAGATGTGTGGATTAGTTTGGCCATGCTAAATTGCCCCTTCGTGCCAGGGGATTAGCAGGGTAAATGTGGGGTTAAACAGGGATACAGCTTGGATGGAATTGTTAACATTGCAGGTTTGATGCGCCAAATAGCCACCTCCTGCACTGTAGGGATTCTATGATTCCACATGAGAATGATGCAGAATTAGTTCTGAGAGGAAGTGTCTACTGAAGTTCCAAGTCATACTTCTTCAGTCTAAGGTAGTCAAATTTCAGAACCTGGTATCCAATCAGAAGAATTGACATTCTCCTGATTGACTTTTGTATTGACTATGTGTCATGATTAATAGTGCATAGTACTGTGTTTCTGTTATTAGTCTGAATCTACGCATGCAAACCACAGCACTTCTTTTTGCTTAGAGCCCATAAGCCCTGTCATAATTAGGACATTATAGGTCTGGAGTGGCATGCCGACTAGACCAGATAAGCAGATTTCCTTTTGTAAAGGACATATTAGTGGTTTTTGCAACAACCGATCTGGTTATCACAAGATTTCAATTCCAAATTTGTTAATTGAATTTTAGTTCCACTAGCTTCACCCAGCATATTGGCCTGGGTCTCTGCATTGCAATATTCCCACAACACTACTATCCCCATCTTGACGCAGAGTAAACATCACCCCACCTGGCAGCTTGGGCTGACGTGCATGTCACCTCCCTTCTCAATCAGAAAGCATCTTTTCTGGATTAATCACAGTTTGGTATGGCTCCTGTTCTGTCCAAGACCGCAAGGAGCTACAAAAGGCCGTGAATATAGCTCAGTCCATCACTCAAAACAGCCTCCCGTCCATTGGCTCTGTCTATGCATCCCACTGCCTCGGCAAAGCAGCCAGCATAATTAAGGATCCTACACACCCCAGGCATTCTGTCTTCCACCACCTTCCGTTAGGAAAAAGATACAAAAGCCTGAGATCACGTATCAACCGATGCGAGAACAACTTTTTCCCTGCTGCTGTCGGACTTTTGAATGGACCTGCCTTATATTACGATGATTTTTCTCTGCACCCTAGCTATGGCTGTAACACTACATTCTGTACTGTCTCATCTCCTCTGTACTCTACAAGTGGTATGCTTTGTTGGTATAGAGCACAAGAAACCATACTTTTCATTCTATTCCAATATGTGTGACAATAATAAATCAAATCAACCCCCTAGCTCCACGTGCTCATGTTTTCGCCCCCATTTTTTAAGGCCTTTAATGTTTTTCAATCTTGAAACTTATTGAAATGCAGGCCAGAACAGCAGACAAAATCGAACGGTTTAAGCGGGCTGTGGAGTATTACGCGACGGCCAGCAAACCCAGGCCACCGCCACCTCTCGGACCTTCCCCATTCCTGGGTGAGTATACAGTCAGAACAGTGTGATACTGCCAATTCCACAGAGAATCATATCTCCTAATTAATTTTATGGGTATGAGGGAAGCTAGTTGCTCGCCTGCTGTGCCCTTTTCAGCAGGGTATGGCAGGCACTATCTTGAAGAACTGCAGTCCTATGTGGAGAAGCTGCAGTTGGGTGGCGGGGTTGTAAGCTATCACTATAACCTCCGCCAGCTCTTAATGACCAACTGGAATCCATCTACAGCCTCCATTTCCTCTTTTAAAAACGTGCAGTGATCACCAAACTAGGCTATAGCTTCCACAGTCAGTAAATGGAGTTCTGTGACCCCTCTGCTGAATAGAGTTAGTGATACAGCCTTCAATGATGTGAGTCATGATTGGGGTGCAATCTGGGCTCTCTGCAAAGCCCAACCTTGGCCATTGTGGAAACGGTTGCAGAGCGCCCAGCGTTGGAATGGCAGGTGGAGGCCCAAATGCGTGGGCTGAGAGATCTGAGAAGGAAAAAATAGAAGTGGGCCCCCCTATTTAAGGAAGGACGTGCTGGCCCCAGAGAGGGTTCAGAAGAGATTCTCAAAAATGATCCCGGGAATGAAAAACTTGACAAATGAGTGTCTAAGGACTCTGGGTCTGCACTCACTGGAATTTAGAAGGATGAGGTGGGATCTCATTGAAACGTACAGAATACTGAAAGGCCTGGGTAGAGTGGACGTGGGGAAGATGTTTCCTTTAGTCAGAGAGATTAGAACCCAAGAGCACAGCCTCGGAGTGAAAGGGTGACCCTTTAAAACTGAGATAAAGTGGGATTTCTTCAGCCAGAGGATGGTGAATCTACAGAACTCATTGTCACAGAAGGCTGTGGAGACTGAGTGTATATAAGACAAACAGAAGTTTTTGATTCATAAGGGGATCGAGGTTATGGAGAAAAGATGGGAAACTTATCAGCTATGATCGAGTGGATGGAGCAGACTCGATGGGCCGATTGGCCTGATTTTGCTCTTTTCTTATGGTTTGCTGATGATGTGCTCCCTGGTACTATTCCTTATTTGTCTGGACTAGCATATTGAAAGAGAGAGCTGCAGGTGGATTGATTAGGTCCTTGTGTAGTGTAACGGCAGACTTGGGTTGATGCAGACTTTCTCCAGGAGCTTTCTTCAGTGGGGGTGGCCACGGAATGTTACTGCTCCGGCTTGGTTTTGTTGTGGCCACTTGAGTTGCGGAAAGGGGGATGATGGACATCTTATAGAGGAGGTTTGCAAGGTTGTAACATTTCATCTTTCTTGTTATAGGTTTGGGCCCTGGTCAGTTCGGCATGCCCCCTTTCCCAGCCTCTCACATGCAAGGAATTCCTCAACCCAAATCAATGGTAGGTCCCCATTCTGTGCTGAACATCTTAATGATGGAGGGGTGGAAAGAGTGAGGGGCCTGACTGGGGGGGGGGGGGGGGGGTCTTTTATTGCAAACGTTTGTGTAAAGATGTCTTGCTGCATTTGTGTGGAGCCTCAGTGAGACCTTACCTGCCGCAGTGTGCACAGTTTTGATCCCCTCATCTAAGTACTGGCTGCAGAAGGTGTGCAACTGAAGTTTACTAGGTTAATCTCTGGGGTAGCAAGCCTGTCCCATGAGGAGAGCTGGAGCTGTGTTCACTCAGTTTGGATGAGTGAGAGGTGCTCTGATTGAAGTAGATTGAAGTAGGGGCTGGATTGGATAGAATTAGACTGGAAGTTTCTCCCTGGCTGGGGAAGGTGCCTCTTGGGCACACTATCAAATGTAGGACTGAGGCAAGTGAGGGGTAATTTTTTCAGTAGGAAGTGGGGTAGATCTTTGGATTTCTCTAAGGGATAATGGCATAAGCATAAGCAAAAGTGGTGTAGTGGTTGAAGATCAGTCATGGGGTGGCACGGTGGTTAGCACTGCTGCCTCACAGCGTCAGGGACGTGGGTTTGATTCCTGGCTTGAGTCACTGTGTGGAGTCTGTACATTTCTAAAACCACCCTCCCCGCCCCCGAGACTGACTGCATGAAGAGTAGGGATCACTAGAATAAAGGCTGACCACTGGATTTGGGAAAGGAGGGGTCCAGAGTGTTGGGGGATGTCTCTTGATTGGGAGGGTCCTTTGTAATGGGGTAGAATTTTATTTTTTAAATCATTTTTTTTAGTTTGAAAATGAGCGAGCTGTGTGTTGAGGGCAGGATGTTTAGCCTGTACACTAACTAACTCCCCCTTCTTCCCCCCCCCCCCCCCCCCCCCCATTCCTCTTAAAAGTTCCCACCTCCGCCAATGATGCAGAAGCTGCCATACCAGCCCTTCCCGCCAGCTCCAAACCCATCCTTTGCCTTCCCCCACTCTCAGGCTCACTTGATGCACGGACCCCACTTTGACCCCGGGCCGGCCAAGCTCGACAGCCATCTCCAGCGGCCCAGCAAACCATTCGGTGAATGGGCTGGCTCCTATGGCCCACCAGCCTCTGCCAGGATCTCCAACCATGTTCCCACCAAAGAGCCGCCGTCGCCTCTTCCCAATTCTTCGCCCTCCTCTTCCGACGCAGAGGAACAGAATGGGGGTGTCGCGACCAAGTAAGTCTCGACTTCAAATTATGCCAAATCACTCATTCTTAATCTGGGTTCTCACAGGCTGTGTGCATGGGAGGGATTGAAACAAAAAAATTAATCTACAACCTTGCCAGTTCTGCTCTCTCATCTAAATAAAGTGACGCAGATTAGTTGAGCCAAAAACATACATTAAACTCTGCATTACGTATCCACAGAAAAGCAGAATGCTGTTAGATTTTTATCAAACATCGATCTGACACATACTTGGAACATTGTGCTCAATTCTAGTCTCCGTATTCCTTGGTTAAACCCACACTGGGAGCACTCTGCTCAGTTCCAGTCTCCATATCCCTCAGTTATACTCACACTGGGGGTGCTGTGCACAATTTCAGTCTCCTTATCTCTCGGTTAGACCCAACTTGGAGCACTGTGTACGGTTCCAGTTTCTCTATCCTTTGGTTAGACCCATACTGGGAGTATTGTGCACAGTTCTTTCTATTCTGTCTCCATCAAAGCACAGGAATAGGCAGTATGGTTGGTATGTTAAGAGTTATGTAAACCAATGCCCTTGTGTTCAGATTTCTCACAGTGAGAAGCACAGAATTTTCCCAGGAGAGAGCCCCAACCTTTCCCATCCACATCCAGTCACCCAGCAGAGGGTGATTGGCACGTCTGTGTTTGGAACCAGTTTATAGCGTCTAATAGGCGGATCCTCTTCTTTTTTTCAGCCATCTTATCGATCAACCCCCTCAACATAAAGCAAACTGGGAAGCTGCTGGCGGTAACACTCCTGCCACGAACAAGAACCCAGAGACCAGCTGTGCTGAGGTAAACATTGAATGCCAGCAGTGAGGTTTCTACCATTGCTGGAAGGTTGTTGACTGCACTGCCTACTTGGCAAGTGGCACATTGTTGAGGGGCTTGGGGGGCCACAAATTGGCAAGGGAACTGCATGCCCTTGGGCAAGGGGTGACCTTCAGAATGGGAACAAACCATCTTTGCAATCATAGTGCAAAGAATGACTTGGTAATATAGAAGCTGAACAGAGAGGCATGCTGGCAAAGCTTTTCATCTTGCACCCATCAAGACAGATGCAAGAACACCAAGTTTCAAAGGATCGCAACGATTTATACTAGTGGAGAAAAGGATGTTGATTGATTGGCGAATCCTCACAAGCCAAGGCTGGTTGGTTGGTGAGTCCTCACGGGCCAAGGTTACCATGGAGAGAGCAATGGGGAAGCATCTCTTCCAGCTCCTGGGTAATTCAGAAAAAGGCACAGGGTTTGAACATGTTTGCAGAGTACATATCCTTGCTTATGCATGTGTGTCAATTATAGCATGTATAAATAATCTGCATGTAAATGGCTGCAGGCATCTCTGGGAGGGTTTTAAAGATTCATGGAGGGGCTGTTCCACGTGGTCACTGGACTCTGCCCAAAAACTACCCTGAAAATTTTTGGGCTTGAAAGAGTGCCATAGGATGTTGTGTCAAAGCTCTGCAGGCACTCGTGGGCAAGGTTCATGTGCCAAGAGAATGCAAGGAATGGTTCAGTTCACCTCAGCAGTTCCTTGACATGAATCCTCTGGGATCTGAGCAAGGTGCACAGTCTAATTGTCCTGAAGAAGTGGACAGTTGGTGGCCCATTTTGTGGATTATTGTTCCCAGGCTGGAATGGTGCCGGTCTCAGGCACAAACCTCCAACGCTGACTACATTCCTCCAGTTACTCCGGGATGACGAGAGAGAGAGAGATTGAGAGCCTGTGTGACATTCTCCATGTACTGTGCCTCCTTTGTGAAAGGATGACCAGGCTATTCATGTTACATTAATTGCATGAGAATACGAAGTTGGAAGGAAACGTTGTTTCACTTGATAGCTAGAGCACTAGTAAAGGGAGACTGCTGGGGCAAGCAGGTAGTAGGTAGGAAGCAGGCAGAGTTAATGTTGCGTTCTGTAGATAAATCTACTATCAATAAAATTATCGTGTTGAATTTCATATTCAACTAGCTGGCTTGGGAACGAATGAAATAAGGTCCTCTAAGGTGCAGAGGAGATTTAATTCACTAGCCAGAACATTTATTAAGGAGACTGCTGGAACGCAGGTAGTAGGATCAGAAGCTGTCATAGGTAATGCTGCATTCTGTGGATAACTCTTATCAAGAAAACTGTCAGTGAGTTTCACATTTGATTAGCTGGCTTGGGATTAAATGAACAAATATCCTCTTGAACAATGACGAGGCAGAATACAGGAATGAGATAGAGAATCTGGTGAACTGGTGCAGTAACGGTAATGTCAGTGAAATGAAGGAAATTGTCATCGACTTCAGGAAGTATATTGGAGCACATGTGCCTGTCTACATCAACAGAGAAGAAGTGGAAATGGCTGAGAGCTTTGAACTTTTTAAGTGTCCTGGTCCCTCCATGCCGACACTATAGTTAAGAAAGCCCACCAACACTTCTACTTTCTCAGAAGATCGAGAAAGTTTGACATGTCAGCTAGGACTCTCTCCAACTATTACAGATGCACCATAGAAAACATTCTTTCTGGTTGTATCGCAGCTTGGTATGTCTCCTGCTCTACACAAGACTGCAAGAAACTACAAAGGGTTATGAACATGGCAGGCTGAAGAGAATCGGTAAAAGAATCAGTTGTTGTGCTCTGGAAGATGCTGCCTGAAAGGGTAGTTCACGCTCATTCCCAATTAAATACTTGAAAAATAATCTTTTTGGGGTTGGGGGAGGGATTAATTGGATAACTGTCAAAGCTGCCCAGCAAGCAGAATAGCCTCCCTTCCCATGCTCTGAGATTGCTTGATTCTTCCTCTGTTGCAGGGAGTAACGGATGCCAGAGTTGGGAGCAGACAGCCCTCTGCACCTGTGCCACAGGATGTGTCACCCGCTCCCATCAACCCCACTGCACACATCCCATCACTGCTCTCCATGCAAACCAGGAACCACATGGACATCACCACCCCGCCGCTGCCCCTGGTCGCACCAGAGGTCCTTCGAGTGGCAGACCACAGGCACCGGAAGGGTCTCATGTACCCTTACATCTATCAAGTCCTGACGATGGTGAGTGCCAGTGGCAACGTGACTGAGAGAAGTGCCTGACAACGCAAAGATCCCAGGTGAAAGATGTTATTTAATTGGGGACTTTGAGTTGGACTGGTAGTATCTAGAGCCCTTATAAAGGGAGAGTGCAAGGGCGCGAGGGAAGCAGAGAGACTGATTGCTGTGTTCTGCCTTTGAGTGATGTGGGGACTGGGATTGTTGAACTTGCAACAATCACGGGGAGATTTTCCAGATAAACTTGAAGATAGACCCTTGACGTAGGAGAGCAGAGAGCCGCTGTTTCCTTCCTTCCAGTCGTGACTATGGAATCTTTAACATTCTCCTCAAGGGGCAGACAGGGCTTCTGTTAATGTCTCCCCTGAAATTGTCTTCTCTTCATTGGTGCAGTCCTTCTGATTTTGTAGCACTTCCTCAGTAATATCCATCTGATAAGAATGACAGAGCATTGCACTAACCCTCGCTGTGGTGTGGTGGACCCTGGGGTGACGTGAGATCGTGAGCTGATAGTGTCCTTGATCCTACAACTGCGGTGAACGTTGTTTGTGAATGACACAAAAATTGGCAGCATTGCTGATAGTGACAAGAATTGTCAAATTATATATAGCAGGATGTTGATAGATTTCAGAATTGGACAGAGAAATAGTAGATCCCTTAGGAGCATTGTCTTTTTTTTTTATTCATTTGTGGGACATGGGCATTGCTGGCTGGCCAGCATTTGTTGTCCGTGGAGGGCAATTAAGAGTCGACCACATTGCTATGGCTCTGGCGTCACACGTAGGCCAGAACGGGTAAGGACAGCAGATTTCCTTCCCTAAAAGACATTAATGAACCAGATGGGTTTTCCCGACAATGGTTTCATGGCCATCAGTTGATTCTTAATTTCAGATATATTTTATTGAATTCAAATTCCACCATCTGCCATGGTGGGATTCGAACCAGGTCCCCAGAACATTAGCTGAGTTTCTTGATTGATAGTGTGGTGATAATAACACTAGGCCTGTGCCTGGGGGGGTGGGGGGCCACAAGGTTATCAGTCCATAGATACCTGAAAGTGGCAACGTGTGGACACAGCATGCTTGCCTTTATTGGCCAGGACACCGAGTGCAAATATTGGCCAGTTATATAACCTTGGTTAGGCAGCATTTGGCATACTGCCTGCAATCCTGGTCACTCCACTACCAGAAGGAGGTGAAGCTTTGGAGAGAGTGCAAACAAGATTCACCAGGATGCTGCCTGGTTTCAAGGGTATCGGCTATGAGGAGAGGTTGAATAAAGCAGGATTGTTTTCACTGGAAAGACGGAGGCTGAAAGGAGACCTGATAGAGGTCTACAAAATGATGAGAGGCACAGGCAAGGTGGATGAGTCAATTACAATGGGCATAGGTTTAAGGTGCAAGGGAGATGTGAAGCTTTTCACACACAGAGTGATGAGTGTCTGGAATGTGCTGCCAGTGGAAGTGTTGGAAGCAGTAATATTTGCAGCATTCAAGGTATACCTTGATAACCACGTAAACACAAAGCGGAGAGAGGAATTAAAACCTCATGTTGGCATTGAACCAAAGGGTCTGTTCCTGTCCTGTATTGTTCTTTGTGAATGAATATGCCGTAGCTTTCTTCAACAGCTAATGTGCGATTCTGATTTCTTCCCCTTCCCCCCCTCCCAGGGTGAGTTGAAGCTCCCTGTCTGCATTGAGGATGAAGCCAACAATGACTTGCCCCCTGCCACCTTGCTGTATAGGTCAGCCCGGCAGTACATCTATGGTGTGCTCTTCAGCCTGTCTGAGACCCAGAGGAGGGCTGAGCGCGTGGCTATGAGGAGGAGGATGCCCGTGGAAGGTACACCTAACAGCAAGGGGCTAATGTATTGAGAGGGCTGCTGTACGATGAGAGGCTGAGTGAATCTGGTTTGATATTCTCTGGAGTTTCAAAGAGCAAAAGAGACGATCTCGTTCGGACATGTAAAATCCTGAGGGAATTTGACAGGAGGCACAATCTCAGGGTAATAGGGAAGGCCTGTTGTTTGGGAGTGAGATGAGAATGATATTTTTTTCACTTTATTTGGGATTCTCAATCCCAGAGCATTATGGACACTCTCACTGAATGTGTTTAATGCTGGGATTAGACAGATTTTTTTATTTCAGAGAAGCGAGAGCTAAGGAGAGCAGGAAGTCCAATGTGAGCCATGACCACATCAAATGGCGGAGCAGGCTCAATGAGCCAAATGGTCTGCCCCTCTTGACACGAAGCAGTGGATTGGAGGGTCAGGAGGTGCAGATTCATGTTCTTCATCCCTTTATTTTACAGCTCTTCACGGCTTTGAGACAGAAAAGATTTGCAACCATCTAAAGGCTTATTGAAATATAGCCACTGTCATGAATATAGGGAACGTGACACCAATTCACTCTCTGGAGCGACAGCGACCAAACTTGCGAGGGTGGGAGTCAATCTTTATCCCCTGCTGGCATTAAAAAAAGGAGGAATTATCTGCTCGTTTGCTTGTGAGAACTTGCTGTCTTCCAATTGACCGCAGTCATCTTCCGTTATGCAGGGCGTTGGTGAAGCCACATCTGGAGTACCGTGTAGAGTATTGATTCCCTTATTTAAGGAAGGCTGTAAATGCATGGCAGCCAGTTCAGAGAAGGTTTATCTGCCTCTCAGCTGGAATGGGCACTTGTCTGATGAGAAATCAGAGAGGCAAGGTTTGTATTCACTGGAGTTCCAAAGAGTGAAAAACAACTTTGAATCATAAGATGCTGAGGAGTACTGACAGGGTGGATGTGGAGAGGATGTTTCCTCTTGTGGAAGAATCTAGAAGTCGTGTCACTGTTTAAAAATAAGGGGTCGCACTTTTAAGAGGGAATTGAGGAGAAGTGTGTCCTCTTGGGAGGTGACTCTCTGCAACTCTCTTCCTGAAAAGGCAGTGGAGGCAAAATCTGGGAATATTTTTAAATTGGAGATGGATAGATTCTTGATCAGAAAGATGGTGAGAGGTGATCAGGTAGGCAGGATGCAGATTTGAGGTTACTATCGAATCAGTCTTCATCAAATCCCTACAATGCAGAAGGAGGCCATTTGGCCTGTTGAGTCAGCATTGACCATCTGAAACAGATTTTGCACAGGCCCTTCCCTCTCCTCTGTCCTATTGCCATAGTTCTGCATGTTTTAGTATGGCTAATCCACCAAACCTACACATTTTTGGATTGTGATAGGAAACTGGAGCACCCAGAAGAAACCCATGCAGACATGGGGAGAACATGCATTGACATTAACCTCAGGTTAGAATTGAACCTATATTCCTGGCACTGAGGGGCAGCAGTACTAATCCACTGTGCCACCCTTATTAAACGGCAGAGCAGGCTTGTTTTTCTCTTGTTTCCTACATTACAGCATGCGTACAAATTAGGTGCAGGAGTAGGCCACTTAGCCCCTTGAACCTGCTCTGCCATTCAATAGGACCATGGCTGATCTGATCGTAATGTCAACTTCTCAATCTTGCTCAACCTCTAATTTCCATCTCCCACCCCCGAAATACCTTTCGCTTGTCAAGAATCGGTCAAACTTTGCTTTAAATCTGTTGAAAGACTGAGTTTTGAGGAAGAGAGTTCCAGAAGCTCTTGAGCCTTGAAAGTTTTTTTTGCATACTTTGCTATTTTAAATGGGTGACCCTTATTTTTACACCCCTCCCCCTTAGTTCTAATTTTAAGTTTTAGTTTATTAATTAGTGTCACAAATAGGCTTAACATTAACACTGCAATGAAGTTCTTGTGAAAACATTCTAGTTCTAGATTCTCCTACAATTCTGTTCCACATCCACCTTGTCAAGAAACCCTTCAGAATCCTGTATGTTTAATCAAGTCGCCTCTTACTCTTCTAAGCTCCAGCAGATACAAGCCTAGTCTCTCCGACCTTTCTTCATATGATAACCTTCCGATTCCAGATGTTACTTGTGAGTTTTTGCTGAACTGCTTCCAATGCATTTACATCCTTTCCTAAACAGAGACTGGTACTGTCCATAGCACTCCAGATATGATCTCACCAATGTCCTGTGTAACTGAAACACAACCTCCCTAATTTTGTACTCAATCCCCTCAGAATAAACAACAGCATTCCATCAGCTTTCCCAGTTATTTGCTGTATTTGTATATTCTTACGATCCGTGCACAATGACCGCCATGTGTACCATCTACAAGATGTACTGTGGGAACACAGCCAGGCTCCTGCAGAAGGTAGCACCTTCCAAACCCACAACTTCTACCACCTAGAACAAAAGCAATTATACCTTGGGACACCACTATCTGGAGGTTTCTCCCTCTGAGTCACTCACCATCCTGACTTGGAAATATATTGCCATTCCTTCGCTTCTGAAGACAGAATAAAGAAAATCTCCAGTTATCATTAATTGTCAATGTGAACTAGATTCCATTTATTGCTGGATGTAACTCCCAGAACTACTCTAACGGACTGTGGACATACCTATACCACACGGACTGCAGTGGTTCAAGAAGACAGCTCACCACCACCATCTCAAGGGTCAACTAGGGATGAGCAATAGATTCTGGCTTAGCCAGCGAATCCCACATCCAATGAATGAAGAAAGATTAAGACACCCAAATCCCTTTGCACAGATCTCTGCAATTTCTCACCATTTAGATAATGTGTGCATACAATATAATAATGCACAACACTAACTAAACATCAAAAAGTGTGCTGCTTTGGTCAAGGAAGTACTTTGGACTGTGCTGGGTTGTGATTGTTGGTGTATTAATGAAGATCTCGCTCTGATTTTGGCCACGGGACACTTTTGCAAGCATAGACAGGGCTATCTCTAAAGCCCTCTTCTCCAGAACAGCTAGCTTTGATCTTAGCTGAATAGTGAAACCAGCTCCTGACCCTCTGCTGACCTTTGATGCAAGATCCCCATACTTGAAGCTCAGATTCAGGGTCAGGCTATTGTGGAGCCTTTTATGAATTGCTGCAGCCTCTTGACAGTTTGGCTATCTGTGGCTTATTGTGGACAAACATGGGGAAACAGTCAATGGTGTAGTAGTAATATCGCTAGCTGGTAATCTGGAGGCCCAGCCTAATGTTTTATGGCGAGGAGGGCATGGGTTCAAATCCCACTGTGGAAGCCAGTGGGGTTTAAATTCAATTTGTGATTTTTTTTTTTCTCTTTATCCTCTCATGGGGTTTGACCAGCACTACCCCATCCCTAATTGCCCTAGCACTGATCAGCTATTGACACAGGTCAGTTAAGAGGCAATTATATTGCTGGAGTCTGCAATTGAAAGATATTTCAGTGATGGTGACCTTGAAACTATCATTGTCCCTTTAAAGAAGGAAATCTTAGCTGGTCTGGCCACATGTGACTCCAGATTCATATGACAATGATAGATTCTGAATTCCCACTCTAAATGGTTCTAGCCAGCCATTCATCTCAAGGGCAATTAGGGATGGGCAGAAAACAAGTCTTTCTAAAGAAGCATAAAATGTCTGATTATCACCAATCGTTGATGCGGATTGGATTTCCATTTTCCATTAATTACAAGGTATCCACTTCCCTGTTTGTCTCTCTGTGTGTGTGTGTGTGTCTCTCTCTCTCTCTCTCTTCCTGCCCACCCCTCCCCTCTCCCTCCTGTTAGTTCCCCCGGTCATTATCAAGGAGTGGTCAGCGTACAAGGGAAAGTCTCCGCAGACGCCCGAGCTGGTGACAGGGCTGACCTTCAGGGAGTGGACATGCCCCAACTTAAAGAAGCTATGGCTGGGCAAGGCGGTGGAGGACAAGAACCGGCGGATGAGGGCATTCCTCGCCTGCATGAAGTCGGACACCCCTGGGATGCTGAACCCGGCCAACGTCCCCACGCACTTGCTGTTGCTCTGCTGTGTCTTACGGTGAGTGGGCAGGGAGTGGCTTAGAAACTTGATCAGCCCTTTGCTGAGGGTCCCTTGGTGCAATATTGGGGTGAGCAAAATAGGATAGTGTGAACTGACCCCATTGTGGATCCCCAGCTTGTACTGATCATGTCCGGTGTGAAACAGGTAGAGGAGAAAAGGCTCAGCGTCTATTCACTACCGGCTGATTCTCTGAGTGGAGTATGTGCTTGCAATGCGAGTACATGACACTGAACCATGCCACTTGGTCAGATTTGTAAATTCAGATCCCTGAAGGTCCCCAGGGATGGCGGGACTGTCACTTGGAGAGAGTGGGGAAACTGGGCCTGTATTCACCAGAGCTTTGAAGAATGAGACATGATCTCATTTGAAACCTCACAATATTTAAAGGGATAGGCAGGATAGATGTGGATAAGAGTTTCCTGCAGTTGAAAGTCTAGAACCAGGAGACACAATTTCAAAATGAGCTGGAAGTCACTGAGGGCTGAGATAAGGAGAAATTTCTTTACTCTTATCACGATTACTACTTTCACTCTTGACCTTAAATCTGTATCCCTCTGCTCCTCGCACCTTTCACAAGTGGGCACAGTTTCTCTCTCTGTTCTGAGATACCTCCTGATTTTGAGCCCCTCCATCAAATAAATTTCCTCCTGACCTTTTCCTCTTGTTTGGTCCCCAGGATACTGTCCATTTCACTAACCGTTCTCTCCACCTTCCTGGTGCCTTCAGTAATTCACGCAAGTGCACACCCAGCCTCCTTTGCACATTTCCTGCCAAAATGAATCGCATTGTGTTTCTCCACATTGAACTTCATCGCCACTGCTTCACTGCCTTGTCTATGTCCCTTTGAAGTTCCACACGGTGCTCACAGTATATAGTGATGATGGGTAAAAGGATATTTAATGGAGGAATTCAAAATTTATCAATATTTTATTTCAAAAGTAGAACAGAAAGTGGTTCCACTGAGGGGAGGGTCAGTAACCATGGGGGCAAGGCTTGAACAGAATTGAAAAAGAACCAGGGGGCCACATGAGGAATAAAGCATAGAACATAGAACACTACGGCACAAACAGGCCCTTCGGCCCACAAGTTGCACCGATCATACTCCTATCTTTTATGAGTACTGAGCTATAGTGTAGAATTCATTTGGCTGAATGGCTGCTGGAGGCAGATTCAACGTTAACTATCAAAAGACATTTACTGGGGGGGGGGGTGGCGCAAAGGAAAAGACTGCCAGTTAGGAGGTATCGTCCTTTGACCCTACCTCTCACTCCATCACTTCACCTTTGTCTTTGCAGCTACATGATGCAGTGGCCTGGCAGCAGAATCTTGCACAGATATGAGCTGGACGCTTTCCTGGCACAGGCTATCTCGGCAAAACTCTATGAACCAGACCAGCTACAGGAGCTGAAGGTATGTGCGACCAGGGAGGGTGTTACTTGTCAGACTTTCCACTTGCATTCCAGAGAATGCCAAGGTGAACTTAACGGAATGTGCCATTTAGCATCAGATTGGCACGGTGTCAAAAGGAACTGAGTTTGAGTTTAGCAGCAGCAACATGGGCCATTAATACCAGCCAATATTCATAGGGCAGTGCTTCCTCAGTACTGCACTATCAGAGGATCAGTTCATACCAGAGTTAATGCATTTTTATTTATTTGGGTTTTCCTGGGACTGAACTGTGTCTATTTTAATGCCAGGAGTGTAGTAAATAAGGTGGATGAACTTAGGGCGTGGATTGCTGCTTGGGATTGTGATGTGGTGGCCATTACAGAGACTTGGATGTCTCAGGGACAAGACTGGGTATTACAGGTCCCGGGATTCAGATCCTTCAGGAAGGACAAGGAGGGAGGCAAAAGAGGTGGTGGAGTGGCACTGTTGATCAGGGACAGTGTCATGGCTGCAGAGAAGGTGGATACCAAGGAGGGAATGTCTACGGAGTCTCTGTGGGTGGAAGTTAGGAATAGCAAAGGGTCGGTGACGTTGCTGGGTGTATTCTTTAGGCCGCCCAATAGTGACAGGGAAGTTGAGGTGCAGATAAGGAAACAGATACTGGAGAGATGTAGAAATAACAGAGTTGTTGTGATGGGAGACTTCAATTTCCCAAACATCGACTGGAATATCCAAGGGTAAGGGGTTTGGATGGGGAGGAGTTTGTTAGGTGTGTTCAGAAGGGTTTCCTGACACAGCACGTGGACAAGCCTACGAGAGGAGAGGCTGTACTGGACCTGGTACTAGCTAATGAACCAGGACAGGTGATGGATCTCTCGTAGGAGAGCATCTTGGGGATGGAGATCATAATTCTATCTCCTTCGCCCTTGCATTGGAAAAGGATAGGATCAGGCAGGCTAGGAAGGTGTTTGTCTGGAATAAGGGGAAATATGAAGACATCAGGCAGATGTTGGGGCAAGTAAACTGGAAGGAGGTGTTCTTGGGGAAAAGCACAGAAGGAAGGTGGCAGATGTTCAAGGAATGCTTGTCTGGAGCTTTGCACGACAACGTTCCGGTGAGACAAGGAGGTTTTGGTAGGACGCGGGAACCGTGGTGCACGACGGCTGTGGTGAACATAGTCAGGAAGAAAAGAAAGGTGTATAAAAGGTTCAAAGAGCTAGGAGATGTTGGGGATCTAGAGAAGTATAAGGCTTATAGAACAGAGCTTAAAAAGGAAATTAGGAGAGCCTGAAAGGGTCATGAGAAGGCCTTGGCTGGTAGGATTAAGGAGAATCCCAATGCCTTCTACAAATATGTGAAAAGTAAAAGGATGAGAAGAGAAGGGATAGGACCTATAAAAGGTGAAGGGGGAAAAGTCTGTATGGAACTGGAAGAAATGGCAGAGGTGCTTAATGAGTACTTTGCCTCAGTATTCACGGTGGAAAGTGATCTGAGAGGATGCACTACAAGTTTGGGGCAGACTGAAAAGATTGAGTATGTAGATATTAAGGAAGCGGATGTGTTAGAACTTTTAAATGCTATCAAGATAGACAAGTCTCCGGGAACAGATGGGATGTACCCCAGGTTATTGTGGGAGGTGAGGGATGTCATTGCAGAGCCCCTGGCGATGATCTTTGCGTTGTCGATGGAGACGGGAGAGGTTCCGGAGGATTGCGGATGTGGTCCTTATTTTCAAGAAAGGGAACAGGGATAGTCCTGGAAATTACCGACCGGTGAGTCTGACCTCAGTGGTTGGTAAGCTGATGGAGAGGCTTCTGAGGGACAAGATTTACGAGCATTTGGAGAAGTTTAGGTTGATTAGAAATAGTCAGCGTGGTTTTGTAAAAGGCAGGTCGTGCCTTACGAGCTTAATTGAGTTCTTCGAAAATGTGACTGAACACATTGACGAAGGAAGAGCAGTGGACGTGGTGTACGTGGACTTCAGCAAGGCATTTGACAAGGTCCCCCATGCAAGACTTCTTGAGAAGTTGAGAGGGCATGGGATCCAAGGGGCTTTGGCCTTGTGGATCCAGAACTGGCTTGCCTGCAGAAGGCAGAGGGTGGTTGTGGAGGGCTCTTTTTCTGCATGGAGGTCGGTCACCAGTGGAGTGCCCCAGGGATCTGTTCTAGGACCCTTGCTGTTTGTCATTTTCATAAATGACCTGGATGGGGAAGTGGAGGGATGGGTGAGTAAGTTTGCCGATGACACAAAGATCAAACCTCCTGGTCTGGAGGGATGTCAGAAGTTGCAGCATGACATCGACAGGATGCAAGACTGGGCGGAGAAGTGGCAGATGGACTTCAACGCGGATAAATGTGTTGTGGTCCATTTTGGCAGATCCAACGGGATGAATGAGTACACTATCAAGGGTAGGAGGCTTAGCTGTGTGGAAGAGCAGAGGGATCTTGGGGTCCGGGTCCATAAGACTCTCAAATCGGCCTCCCAGGTGGAGGATGTGGTTAAGAAAGCTTACGGTGTACTGGCCTTCATTCATCGAGGGATTGAGTTCAGGAGTCAGGAGGTAAGGCTGCAGCTTTATAGGACCCTTGTCAGACCACACTTGGAGTACTGTGTGCAGTTCTGGTCGCCTCACTATAGGAAGGACGTGGAAGCTATTGAAAGGGTGCAGAGGAGATTTACAATGATGTTGCCTGGATTGGGAGGCATGCCTTATGAAGACAGGTTGAGGGAGCTGGGACTGTTCTCCCTGGAGAGACGAAGGTTGAGAGGCGACCTGATAGAGGTTTACAAGATGTTGAGAGGAATAGATAGGGTGGACTCTCAGGGACTATTTCCCAGGGCTGAAATGGTCGCGACGAGAGGGCACAGATTTAAGGTGCAGGAAAGCAAGTACAGAGGGGATGCTAGGGGAAAGTTTTTCACTCAGAGGGTGGTGAGTGAATGGAATCGGCTGCCGTCGGTGGTGGTCGAGGCAAACGCGCTGGGGTCTTTTAAAAGACTTCTGGATGAGTATATGGGATCCAATGGGATTGGGGGTTATAGATAGGTCTATGGCTGGGTAGGTTTTGATGTGTTCGGCACAACTTGTGGGCCGAAGGCCCTGTTTGTGCTGTAGTGTTCTATCACAGTTTGCAGTAGGCATTTTGCATGTTAGCCTTACAAATATTGAGCCAGCTCTGATTGTTCAGTCAGTGCTGCATGTGTGAACTGTATCCTGTGGAATCTGAAATCCTGTCCTGTTTCAGTGGAGAATCCTGTTTGATTTGGTTTATTATTGTCACACGTATTGGGATACAATGAAAAATATTGTTTGTGTAAAAAAGCATACCATTCATAAAAATAAAAGGAGAGAGTGTAGAATAGAAGGGATCTGTTCTGGGACCCTTGCTGTTTGTCATTTTCATAAATGACCTGGATGAGGAAGTGGAGGGATGGGTTAGTAAGGTCGCTGACGATACGAAGGTCGGTGGTGTTGTGGATGGTCTGGAGGGATGTCAGAAGTTGCAGCGGGACATAGATAGAATGCAAGACTGGGCGGAGAAGTGGCAGGTGGACTTCAACGCGGATAAATGTGTTGTGGTCCATTTTGGCAGGACCAATGGGATGAAGGAGTACAATATCAAGGGTAGAAGTCTTAGCTGTGTTGAAGAGCAGAAGGATCTTGGGGTCCGGGTCCATAGGACTCTTAAATCAGCCTCGCAGGTGGAGGATGTGGTCAAGAAGGCGTATGGTGTACTGGCCTTCATTAAATGAGGGATTGAGTTTAGGAGTCGGGAGGTAATGCTGCAACGTTATAAGACCCTTGTCAGACCCCACTTGGAGTACTGTACGCAGTTCTGGTCGCCTCACTATGGGA
Organism: Sphyrna mokarran; assembly: GCA_024679065.1. Classification (NCBI taxonomy): domain Eukaryota; kingdom Metazoa; phylum Chordata; class Chondrichthyes; order Carcharhiniformes; family Carcharhinidae; genus Sphyrna; species Sphyrna mokarran. The sequence goes on along the minus strand of JAGIQG010000013.1, from coordinate 84,310,594 downwards.
AGGATGTGGAAGCTATGGAAAGGGTGCAGAGAAGATGTACAAGGATGTTGCCTGGATTGGGAGGCATGCTTTATGAAGATAGGTTGAGGAGCTGGGACTGTTCTCCCTTGAGAGACGAAGGTTGAGAGGCAACCTGATAGAGGTTTATGAAATGTTGAGAGGAATAGATAAGGGTGGATTCTCAGAGGCTATTTCCCCAGGCTGAAATGGTCACTACGAGAGGACACAGATTTAAAGTGCAGGGAAGCAAGTACAGAGGAGATGTTAGGGGTTAGTTTTTCACTCAGAGGGCGGTGAGCGAATGGAATCGGCTGCCGTCGGTGGTGGTAAAGGCGAACTTGCTGGGGTCTTTTCAAAGACTTCTGGATGAATATATGGGAACTAATGGGATTGGGGGTTATAGATAGGTCTATGGCTTGGTAGGTATAGATGTGATCGGCGCAACTTGTGGGCCGAAGAGCCTGTTTGTGCTGTAGTGTTCTATGTTAATATAGTGTTACAGTCATAGCTAGGCTGTAGAGAAAGATTATTTTAATATAAGGTAGGTTCATTCAAAAGTCTGTCAGCATGGAAGAAGCTATTGAGTTGGTTGGTGCGTAACCTCAGATAGAGGAAGGTGGAAGAGAGAATGTCCAGGGTGCTTGGGGTATTTGATAATGCTGACTGCTTTTCTGAGGCAGCGGGAAGGGTACACAGAATAAATGGATGGGAGGCTGGTTTGAGTGATGGATTGAGCTACGTTCACAACCGTTCTAGTTTCTTGCGGTCTTGGGCAGAGCAGGAACCATACGTGATATAACCAGAAAGAATGCTTTCTATGGTATATCTGTAAAAGTTAATGAGTCATAGTTGACATGCCAAATTTCCTTAGTCTTCTGAGAAAGTAGAGGCGTTAGTGGGGCTTTCCTGACTATAGTGTCGGCATAGTGGGACCAGGATAGGTTGTTAGTGATCTGGACGCCTAAAAATTTGAAGCTCTTAAACCCTTTCTACTTTGTCCCTGTTGATGTGGATGGGGCATGTTTTCCACTACACTCCCTTAAGTCGATGACTATCTCCTTTGTTTTGCTGACATTAAGGGAGAGATTATTGTTGCTGCAGCAGTTCACCAGATTCTCTAGGTTGTCAGAGGGTCAGTAACAGTGCCCGCATTCTCACTTCTGTTCTGAATTCCACTTTTGAAAGGTTTTTTTTTCATTTACAGCCCTGAGTTTTACTGTTCCACCACATCATTGGGAAACATCATTTCTACATTGACACAGTCATTCCTGTACCCTGTCTCGTCATTGTTTGAATTCCAGTCGTGTTGTCAGCAAACTTATGAATGGAGTTAGAGAGGAATTTGGCCACTCAGTCATAGGTGTAAAAGGAGTATAGTAGGGGGTTGAGAACACCATAGGACTAGTGTTGAGGATGATTATTTGGCTGCAGAAGCAAAGAAACAAGAAAACTAGAAGCACGAAGAGGCCATTCAGCCCTTCAAATCTGCTCCGCCATTCATTTGACCATGACTAATCATCGAATTCAATATTCTGAACCCCCCCTCTCCCTTCATATCCCTCGATCCCTTTAGCCCCAAGCGCTATATGTAATTTCTTCCTGAAATGGCACAACATTTTGGCCTCTGCCCCGTTTCAGAAGTGAGGAATGGGATGTAGAGCTGGAGAGGATAAAATTATTTGAATGGAACAGTGGTGTTTCTAACCTGTCAAACTATTTTATTTTTTAAATTCCTCCTTATCCAGATCGACAAGCTGGATGCCCGTGGAATCCAACTCGCCGCTCTCTTCATGAGCGGCGTAGACACTGCACTCTTTGCCAATGACGCCTGTGGTCAGCCCATTCCTTGGGAGCACTGCTGTCCCTGGATTTACTTTGATGGGAAGCTCCTGCACAGCAAGTTGGTGCGGGCCACTCGTGAAAAGGCCCCTCTCATTGACCTCTGTGACGGTCAGGTACGCATTCTTGCCATCACTCGCATCACCCATTACGGGATTGCTGTGATGAAAAAGAAAATCTGAAGCTGTGCTCATTTCTGGCTTAAATAACTCCATTCTTTTAATGGGGACAGTGGAAAAAGCAATAAATTCCAATCACTCTCTCTTGACTTTGGTGGCGCAGTGCTGTCTCACTGCGCCAGGGATCCAGGTTCAACTCCTGACTTGGGTCACTATCTGAGCAGGGTCTGCACATTCTCCTCACGTCAGTGTACGTTTCCTTCGGATGCTCTGGTTTCCTGCCACAGTCCGAAAGACATGCTGGTTAGGGTGTATTCGCTGTGCTAAATTCTCCCTCTTACCTGAACAGGTGCTGGAGTGTGACGACTAGGGGATTTTCACAGTAACTTCATTGCAGTGTTAATGTAAGCTGACTTATGACAAATAAGTAAATGAAAATTTACAAGAGCAATGTAATTTTCCCGTGTAAATGTGTCATGTTATAATTACACCCTGCGATGACTGGTGGTACCGTGGTGTTCCGCAACTACATTTCCCTGTTGTGCACAGCAGACAGGTATTGCCTACTGCTCAAGAATGTAGCTGGGCACTTGCCAAACTGCTCCAGACTTTGCTTTTCCAAGTGTAAATATGGAAATGGTGGGGTATTTAAAAATGTGGGCAGAATGCCTGAATTTAAAATGGGGGCTTAGCCCAACGCTGGCCTAACCTCTAACCCTCTTCCACATTTGTTTGATATTGTGACATTTGTAAATGTCTAGGCTTAATTCCTGCTCGTCTTTCGTTTCGTTTTCCTCCACCACTCCCTGTCTCAACCCATGCAGGCAGACCAGGTAGCCAAGGTGGAAAAAATGAGACAGAGCATCCTGGAAGGGCTGAATCTGAGCCGTCAGCCCATGATGCCCCCACCGATGCCACCACCGACCTTTGTACCGCCTATGATGGCATCCTTCTACCACATGCCGATGTATGGCCGGCCATTTGGGCCAGTTCCACCGCATCAGGGCAGGGGCAGGAATTTTGCCGGTGAGTGACGGGTTGTGGGAGCATGTGCATGACACATCATCTCGCTAAGTACCCTTCAGGAGAAACATATTAACTATTTCATGTCTCAGTGTACAAACTCTCTCTTGCCTCTGTGCTCAGCAACTCTTGGGTTTGAGCAACTGTTCCAGAATCTCAAGCTAGTCTCTTCCCCATGACAGTCCAGCACTCCTTCAGTACTGTGGGAGGGCTGGTGCCGAGGGAGTGCCGCACTGTGGGAGGGCTGGTGTCGAGGGAGCGCCGCACTGTGGGAGGGCCGGTGCCGAGGGATCACTTTAAACTTACTGATTCACGCAGGGAGATGTAAATGTAGTTGTGGAGTACACTGGGATACAGGTTGTAAACTGGGAAGTATTGAAGTAGATAAGGAGGATGTGCTAGATATTCTTGAGGGTTTGAAGTTAGATAAGTCCCCTGGGCCGGACGGGATTTACCCTAGGATTCTCTGGGAGGCGAGAGAGGCGATTGCAGAGCCTCTGGCTCTGATCTTCAGGTCGTCGTTGGTTACAGGTATAGTGCCGGAAGACTGGAGGATAGCGAATGTTGTCCCACTGTTCAAGAAGGGGAATAGAGACTTTCCTGGGAATTATAGACTGGTGAGTCTCACGTCTGTTGTGGGAAAAGTATTGGAAAGAATTATTAGGGATAGGATTTATAGTTATTTAGAGAGAAATGAATTGATTGGGGATAGTCAGCATGGTTTTGTGAAGGGTAGGTCGTGCCTTACTAACCTCATTGAGTTTTTTGAAAAAGTGACCAAAGAGGTGGATGGGGTAAGGCAGTTGATGTGGTATATATGGACTTTAGTAAGGCGTTTGATAAGGTGGCCCATGGAAGACTTCTGCAGAAAATGCAGATGTATGGGATAGAGGGTGATTTAGCTAATTGGATTAGGAATTGGCTAGCTGATAGAAGACAGAGGGTGGTCGTTGATGGGAGATATTCATCGTGGAGTTCGGTTACTAGTGGTGTACCTCAGGGATCTGTTTTGGGGCCCCTGCTGTTTGTAATTTTTATAAATGATCTGGATGAGGGTATTGAAGGATGGATTAGTAAATTTGCGGATGACACCAAAGTCGGAGGAGTGTAGATAGTGAAGAGGGGTGTTCTAGTTTGCAGAGAGACTTGGACAAGTTGCAGAGCTGGGCCGAGAGGTGGCAAATGGAGTTTAATGTGGAAAAGTGTGAGGTAATTCACTTTGGCAGGAATAACAAATGTGTAAAGTATAGGGCTAATGGTAGGACTCTTAATAGTGTTGATGAACAGAGGGATCTTGGTGTACATGTGCATAGATCCCTGAAAGTAGGCAGTCAGGTCGAGAAGGTTGTTAGGAAGGCATATGGAGTCTTGGCTTTTATTGGTAAAGGGATTGAATTTCGGAGCCGCAACGTCATTTTGCAACTGTACAAAACTCTAGTGCGGCTGCACTTGGAGTATTGTGTGCAGTTCTGGTCCCCACATTATAAGAAAGATGTGGAGCATTGGAGAGGGTACAGAGGAGGTTTACCAGGATGTTGCCTGGTATGGAGGGCAGGTCTTATGAAGAGAGGCTGAGGGATTTGAGGTTGTTTTCGTTAGAAAGAAGGCAGCTAAGAGGGGACCTTATCGAAACATATAAGATGATTAGAGGTTTAGATAGGGTGGACAGTGATAACCTTTTTCCTAGGATGGAGAAAGCTAGCACGAGGGGGCATAGCTTTAAATTAAGGGGTAGTAGTTATAGGACGGATGTCAGAGGTAGATTCTTTACCCAGAAGGTGGTCAGGGTATGGAATGCCCTGCCTGCAGCAGTTGTAGATGCGCCAAGTTTGGTGGCGTTTAAGAGGTTAGTGGATAAGTTTATGGGATGAAGAGGGAATGGTTTAGGTTAGAGGGTCACTGCTTTTTCTTAATTGGTCGGCACAACATCGAAGGGCCTGTTCTGCACTGTAATGTTCTATGTTCTATGATTAGATAAGCCAATATTCTTCCAAACACAAGGGAAGACAATACAAGTGTGTGCAATCTTCTTGTGGTCCTTTTGACCTCAGTACCAGACTGGTGAATGGATGGTGGATCCTCTCCATGGCCAGTCTACTCCTTGGCATGAGACTGGGAGAGCTGTGATGCCACACTGAAATCCAAATCAGTTGTCATGCCTGTGTTACCACATTTTCCACTGCACCCACCCCCTCCCCAACCACATTTTCCATTGCACCCCTCCCCCCCCACCAAAATGAGATGCAGGGCTCACATCCTGTCAGAGATTTCATCCAGCCCATCTCATCAAGTTGTCCTGAGGAAGGCAGACTACATTACTCTCTGCAGTTGAAAGCTGTAACGGTGACCATGTAACTATCACTTTGTTTGAGGAAGACACAAGTGTGTTGGAAGCAGTTCAGAGAAGATTTACCAGATGAATGCCAGGAATGGGCGGGTTGTCTGATGACAAAAGTTTGGAGATGGTGGGCTTGTATTCACTGGAATTTAGAAGAGTGAGAGGTGACTCGATTGAAATCTTTAAGATCCTAACGGGGTTTTGACAGAGTAGTGTGGGGGAGATGTTCCGTTTTATGGGATTGTCTGGAACTTAGGGAATCACTGTTTAAAAATAAAGGCGTCATCCATTTGAGGGTGGCATTGTGCCACTGTGGATTAGCACTCTCAGCACCAGGGACCTGGGTTCAGTTCCAGCCTCGGGACTGTGTGTGGAGTTTGCACATTCTCCCCATGTCTGCATGAGTTTCTTCTGGATGCCCTGGTTTCCTCCCACACTCCAAAGATATGCACATTACTTGGATTGGCCTTGCTAAATTACCCCTGAATTTGCAGGGTTACAGGGATAGTGCTTGGGTGGGATTGCTGTCAATGCAGGCTCGATGAGCTGAATGGCCTCCTTCTGCGCTGTAGAGATTCTCAGTAGAAATGTTTTTTTCTCAGGGTGGTGAGTTTCTGGAGCACTCTTCCTCAGCGGACAGGCATAATCTTATTAAGTAGCAAAGCAGGCCAGAGAGGCTGAATAGCCTACACCTGCTCCCTGTTCACATTATCGATTGTCATTTTAAAAAAAAAAAACCCATCTGGTTCACTAATGCCTTTTTAGATAAGGAAGTCAGCCATCCTTACCTGGTCTGGTCTACTTGTGACTCGAGCGAACCATTTCGAGGGGCAATTAGAATTGGGCAACAAATGCCAGTCTGGCCAGCAACACCCCACATCCTATGAAAGATGAAGGAAAGGTTTTTTGGGGGTGGTGGGGCAGTTATTTTATTTTGGGGGGAGTGACCATGTTTCTCTTCCTTCCTTCTACAGGAATCCAGCAGATCCCTCATCAGGGGGGAAAGCTGGAGATTGCTGGAATGGTGGTAGGACAGTGGGCTGGGAGCAGGCCTGCTCGAGGCCGAGGTTCACTCAACCTGCAGGTGGTCTGCGTTGGAGGACATGGGAGAGGGTGAGTGCCAAGTCCAGGGTGGGGGAGAGGGGGCACAGTGCGTGGCCAAACTCCTCTTTTCAGCTGGTTTGGGGATTCAGCCTCTGGATGGGCAGCAATCCCTTGAGTACTGGAAGGGGAGAGAGTGGGATTAATTGGATAGATCATTCAAAGAGCAAGCACTGGCAGAGTGAGCCAGATTCTACAGTCTGAGCGATTGATATCAATCAGCAAACTTAATGATCAACCTGTGGCGCTGGGGGCAGTGGGAATGTGTTGGTATTGTTTTCAAGCTGAGGTGGATCTCCCTGCTTTGAGAACTAACACCAAAATCCAAAAAGAGGAGTCACTCACCCTATAATCTGTAAACAGTGTGTAGAGTGGTATGACCTGCTCTTCAGCAACTCCTGGTGGTTAAATTCGAATAACCCCCAATACTCACTCTCAAATCAACACAATTTATTTAACTGAAACTGAACAAATTCATTAAACTATTAACAAACCAAATAAATCCCTTCTAATTATAAACTATTCCTGAATAAAATAAGATTCTAATGGAATGCTGTTCAAATAAATTCAATTCATTTTGGTAGATCCAACGGGATGAATGAGTACACTATCAAAGGTAGGAGTCTTAGCTGTGTGGAAGAGCAGAGGGATCTTGGGGTCCGGGTCCATAAGACTCTCAAATCGGCCTCCCAGGTGGAGGATGTGGTTAAGAAAGCTTACGGTGTACTGGCCTTCATTCTTCGAGGGATTGAGTTCAGGAGTCAGGAGGTAATGCTGCAGCTTTATAGGACCCTTGTCAGACCACACTTGGAGTACTGTGCGCAGTTCTGGCCGCCTCACTATAGGAAGGACGTGGAAGCTATTGAAAGGGTGCAGAGGAGATTTACAAGGATGTTGCCTGGATTGGGAGGCATGCCTTACAAAGACAGGTTGAGGGAGCTGGGACTGTTCTCCCTGGAGAGACGAAGGTTGAGAGGCGACCTGATAGAGGTTTACAAGATGTTGAGAGGAATAGATAGGGTGGACTCTCAGACTATTTCCCAGGGCTGAAATGGTCGCGACGAGAGGGCACAGATTTAAGGTGCAGGGAAGCAAGTACAGAGGGGATGCTAGGGGAAAGTTTTTCACTCAGAGGGTGGTGAGTGAATGGAATCGGCTGCCGTCGGTGGTGGTCGAGGCGAACTCGCTGGGGTCTTTTAAAAGACTTCTGGATGAGTATGTGGGATCCAATGGGATTGGGGGTTATAGATAGGTCTATGGCTGGGTAGGTTTTGATGTGTTCGGCACAACTTGTGGGCCGAAGGGCCTGTTTGTGCTGTAGTGTTCTATGTTCTAATTCCCACTCAATGACAAAATAGAATTTAATCACAACCAGGTTTAGTCTCTTCTGGAATATTCTGGGCCTTCTCTGATTCTTCTGTCTGGAACTCCTGTCTTAAGGCATAGATGAAGTATGAGAGCCAGCGATTTGCTCTCCAGCTGTTAACCCTGGCAGCTGGCAGAGGGATTTGCTCTCCAGCTGTTAACTCTGGCAGCTGGCAGAGGGATTTGCTCTCCAGCTGTTAACTCTGGCAGCTGGCAGAGGGATTTGCTGTCACTGTTGGCAGCTGGCAGAGGGATTTGCTGTCACTGTTGGCAGCTGGCAGAGGGATTTGCTGTCACTGTCCCCTTCTATTATACCTGTGAAGACGCATCAATTTTCCCACAACAGAATTGGTCTAGGTTGTCAAAACCATCAGATTTAAATGTAATAGGTTTTTCTAAGTGTCTGATTTCAAATTGATTGGCTCAGTTGAAAAGCCTGTTGTCTTGGTAACCCTGCTGTTTGGCCTTTTGATACTAATATTTCAGTCTGGAGTCTTTGTGTACTTTTTAAATCTCTAAGCACAGAATAAGTACCACCTTTTAATGGGACCACACAATGCCCCCTCCCCCCACCTCATGCTGCTTACAATTTTACAAACACCACATTCTAACTTATTACCTCCCAATCTGCAATTACTTTTCCCAACTTCACAACAGTACTGAGATTGCCAGCTACATTTAATAGCAATGGCACTCTTTTTCTCTCTTCTCCCTCACTTGCTGCGCTCCTGGCGTCCTTTCCCCTCCCTGCCTGGTTGCTCCTGTGAGTTTGCCCTATCTTGTTCGCGCGCTGTCTCTGTGCCTCCCCCTTGTCCACAGCTAACCTCCAACTACATTTGTGTCTCCCGTTGCTGCAAAAAGGCAAATGAAGGACTCTGCACAGGCTGGTAGAGGAGCTCGGACCATCAGCACCAGGAACGGAGCAGCCACCAGTGAAGTCAGCCAGGTAATGTCCAGCTCACTGGGAGTGGGTGGGAATGATGTTGAGTTGGTGCTTGGCAGAATTTACTGCCTAGTCCCCATGTTGGTCAATAATGGAGTTGTGTGTTGTCTCTCCTCCCCCCACCCCCCACTTTCATTGGCGAATGACACAGCAAAACTCTGGGGACAGCAGTTCATCCGCTCCAAGCGAGTCTTCTGCCGTGACTCTCGGACCCCAGAACCCACCACTGGAGGTGGAGGAGCAGGAGAAGGAGGGGGAGGGGAAGGAGGTGCCCATGGAGAACAGGGCGCCCAATGACAGACAGGCTCAGTTGAACGGAAGCCCGAAGATGGAGGAGGAGCCGCAACCTCAGGCCCTATCGCCAAGTGCCTTAAAGAAGGACAGTGACCGTCACAATAGTATTTCGCACCTCAATGCACTAAACACAGATGGCAGCTGCCACTGGGAACAGAGAGCAGAAGCTGCCATTCGCCAGACAGAGGAATGAAGCATGCCCCAGCCTCCCACCGCCCAAGGCCTGCTCCTCTCCATCTGTTCTTTGATTTGGGGCAGGGTAGGGTGCGGGGTGTGGCGGTGAGAAGGTGGGGTTGGTGGGGGGACAGTTTTTTTAAAAATGAAAAAGACATGTTTCTGAATTCCATTTAATTCTGCTGTCAGATGGCCCTCACCTCCCCACTTCCCCAACTACTTGTCTCTCCTTCCCCTGGCTTTCTTCTGCATAGTAAGAAGTCTGACAACACCAGGTTTAAATCCAACCGATTTATTTGATAGTAAACTCGCAAGCTTTCGACTCTATGGCCCTCGTCAGGTGAACCATAGAGTCGAAAGCTTGCGAGTTTACTGTCAAATAAATCGGTTGGATTTAAACCTGGTTTTGTCAGACTTCTTACTGTTTACCCCTGTCCAACACCGGCATCTCTAATCATTTCTTCTGTATATGGGGGCGACGGATAGAATTCTCCTGGACTGAAGGCATCTTGCATGGGCCTGTGTTTGAGAGACTGCCTGGTGTTCCTGGGTTAAGTTTAATAATTTTGAGGAATCCCAGAGCATTTTTTCATTATCAGCACTAACTTTCCCTGCATTTCTTTCTCTCTCAGGAGTGCCTCACACTCCTCTCTCTCTCCCTCTGTACCACCCATCTTGCTGCTATACCCCATGCAGAGAGACTTGTGCACTCTCCATCTGACCTAACTTCATGCTGACAGCATTCCTCTGTCACCCCATCACTGTGTAGGAAGCAAATAAGCCATAATAAGCCCCTGGATGTGATGAGTTTGCGGGACCAGATATCTGAAGTAATTGTGTAAAGTATTCATCCACCGCAAAACCATCAACATCGATTGAAGACGGATTGGTAGTCCGGATGCAACCCCTAGGAAGTCTGACTTCTAAGATATGTACCATTTTGTGCCCCCCCCCCCCCCCCCCAACCCCAGAACTTGTTTGGATTGACTGCACAGTGGTAATTCAGTCAGCAGCATGTGTCCCAACTGCACTGAAGTGGGACACTCAAGATCTGGGTGGGCTTTGGGCAGAGAGACAATGTCACACTCTCACCGCCACTGCAGTTTGTTTTGGAAAGCTGAGCACTTTCCTTTTTATTTTGTTTAATGGCTCAGAGGCCACCTGGTCACAGGATCGAGTGAGCAGCAGAGCTCACTGTGCATAGTATAACTTGCCTGCATCAGAAACATGTCTTTTTCCCTCTTGTTTGAAACCCTACCTGACTCTCAAGCCACTATGTAAGGGAGTGGACGAGGGGAAGGGGGAACCTTTTCAAACAGGCTGGTGTGAACGGATTTGAATATTGGAGAAAGTACCAGATTGATGTATATTTCTGGACCTGCTGGACACAAAGCATTTAACCAGCATTCTGGTTAAAGTATGACAGACATGAGTGGGGTTTGGGGAGGGGGGGGGGGGGGGGGAGCGGGGAACTGGGGAAAATGTCATTTTTTTTTTCTTCCATACCTCCAAAGATGGGGAGTTGGATGCTGATGCTCTGGGAATTGCAGGTCTTTGACACATCAAACAAAACTCCAACCTTACAACCACGTAGGAGAGCAGAGATCCAGCTACAGAATTGAAATGTCCGGCCTGCGGATTCCTTTCTTTTTAAAGAAAGGACACTTTGCGTTCAATTGAAAAATTAACCACCCCCCTCCCCCCAACAAACCACTACACCCATAACAACTGAGGCCTCTGGCAGGGCTGCCTCCGTTGCTCATTCCCTCGAGTGGTCTTTGCCTGCTTCTGGCCACAGGGTTGGCATTGGCTGTTCAGTGTCAAAGGCCACCACCAACAATGCCCCCAATCCTGGGTGTCATGTTGCTAAACTAATCTATAAGAAGCAGTCACTAGGTCTGGAGATTCTTTCAAGGGAGAAAGTGTGTAGGGAAAGTGGGGTACTTTGACCTTCCCCTGAGGCCCACCCATCCAGGCTTTAGCAAGGTGGCCAGTAGTGAGACAGGGCCATTGAAAGTTTTGAATTCGTTTGGCCAAGTGGCCTCCTTCCCTGCACCCCCCCTATCCATTCCACACATCCCCCCCCCCCCCCCCTCCCCGGCCAAAAGCTTCCTGACCTTTTGAAAGGGCAAGCCCCAGTTCTAATTTCTTATTCAAACAAGGCATCTTTTCTTTTAGAATGAGTACTTTCAGGGCGTGTGAGAACTTTCAGAGCTACTAAACCCCAACGTGTAAAACAAATTGATCTTATTGCTGGTGAAAGTCTTCTGGCACTGGGGAAGAGCAATATTGCACTTTACAACGTGAAACATTAGCAAGGACCTGGAAAATCACATTACATTGCTTTTTTTTGTATATCAATGCAGATATGAAAGAGAGACATTTCACCCTGACAATATTGAGAGTGTAGGCAGCACTGTCCACTGCGGACATGTGAATCTGATCTCAGACACACTGGCCCACACAACGCAAGTTCTGAGGCTTTTCTCTCCCAGTTCTTTTCCTTCTGTGACTTTATGATAGAACTCTGCCATTTTCTCCTCCGCCTGTAGATTCACAGGATTCATTAGCAAAAAGCAAAATAATCAATTTTTAGGGAAGATGTGCCCCCTCTGTGCACTTTCCAGTGGAGATTTCCCAGTGGGATTCTCCTCCTCCATGCTGCCTAGCTGGTGTAAGGATGGCACAGTGGTTAGCACAGCTGCCTCTCAGTGCCAGGGGCCTGGGTTTGATTCCCAGCTCAGGTCACTGTGGAGTCTGCATGTTCTCCCTATATCTGCATGGGTTTCCTCCAGGTGCTCCGGTTTCCTCCCACGGTCCGAAAAACATGCTGATGAGGCAGAGTGGCTGTGTTAAATTGCCCCTTTGCATCCTAAGATGTGTGGGATAGCATGATAGAGAAAAAATACTGGCCTCAGAGTCTTGGCTGAGGGGATGTACACAGATCCATCTCAAACATCCACAGAAAACAGACAAAAGATTGGGTTTGCATGCAGAACCTGCAAAAAGAGAAAACTTCTCCCCCATTCTGATTTGGGTTTGCTCCCAATTGTGGGATGGCGTAATTGTGTGGTAATCTGCTCAGTAACAGTGCGGTTTATGTAAGTTCCGTTCCTGCCTTTGGATGTGGGTGTACGAAGCGGTTTGCTTTTATTCCTTGCCCCCTTGTACAATCCTGTATGGGAAGCAGGATGATTAGAAACAAGAGTCAGGACTGTGGAGGGGCAATGTCAGTAAGCATCTGTCCGCACACAGGGTGACGGAAATCGAGAACACTCCCTCTGCCGTTTTATTGGGGCAAGGATTAAGCAGCTGAAGGTGAGGTTGATGGGGTTGAGGCATGGCTGGACAGTATTCCCAAATCTTACCAGACTCCTTCCATTTGGGTGGTTTCGGGCTGCTGTTCCCCTTCTATCAAAATCAAACAAAGTGAGGCTGCAGGGTTAGAGGTAGGCTGTAAACTGCTTCCAGCTACTCTTCCAGTAAGCGAATTCCCCATTTCACTCATTCCTTGTTTAAACTTTTACCATCTTTGGCTTGCCCCTATAGTTCCTTCCACTGCTGCCCCCCACCTTCCTCCCCAAACTCGCCTCTCGCCCCCACCATCCCCATTTATTGCAGGTTGACATTCTCCCTTTTGTAAATAAATGCTGATCCAATGCCACAGCGGATAGAAAAATACCAGACACGTACAAGTTAGGAGCAGGAGTAAGACCACTCGGTCCTTCGAGCCTGCCCCATTATTCAATAAGATCACAACATAGCAAATTGGGGTGGATGGTGTGATTGCTGGTGAACCAATCAGTGACACTATCCTGCCTCTTGCACGTTTCCTCTCTCTTCCCGAGGAGGACTTTTCATTCTGCTCCTTGAGTCGCTGGATCGGCTTCTTCCTGCTGTCACCCACCTTTGTGCAATGAGCTGTCAGTTGACTGGCTGTAGCCAGTATTTCCTCTCCTTGCCCTTTTCCCCCTGTGTGGGATGCAACTGACTTTCCAGGGGGTGGCTGGATATGGGAAAGGGGTTTGCTGTGGCAGCAGGTTCAGCAACTCCTGAGCAACCTTCTCCCCAGATTCAAAGCCTAAACACCAAAGCAAAGCCTTTGCCCCAACCCTTACAACAATCTATTTCAGCATCATGAGAGTGTAGACCAAACTCTGGGTGGAGCAGTCACTTTGTTCAGCAAGTGTCCACCATTCTTTTAATCGAATGTATTTCTTTATGGGATGTGGATGTTGCTGGCTAGGCATTTATCCCCCATCCTCCCATCCAGATTTTAAAGTTTATTTATTAATGTCATAAGTAGGCTTACATTAACACAGCAATGAAGTCACCACACTCCAGTGCCTGTTTGGGTACACTGAGGGAGAATTTAGTACGGCCAATGCACCCTAACCAGCACGTCATTCGGATTGTGGGAAGAAACCCATGCAGACACGGGGAGAACGTGTCTCCACAACGGTGACCCAAGCCGGGGATTGAACCCGGGCCCCTGGCGCTGTGGGGGCAGTGCTATCTAGAGGCTGAGATGGCTGAGCCACTGTCTTAAATCTGCTGTAGTTCCCTGTAGGTATATTTGTTGTGCTGTTGAGGAGGGAGATCCAACCCCATCTGTGTGGTGACCTTTGCGATGGGTCTGGCTGTGGGTGCTGGCCAGGGTTGGCGCTGATCTTTGGGCACTGGATCTGGACTGGTCCTATCCCTTACCCAAATGTCTGGACAGCAGCTGCCAAGTAACTGTTAATACATGCCAGTGATGACCTGCTGGCAAACACTTTGCAACCCACAGGTCATATGGGGGAATCAGACTGCTATCATCACTGTTGTGCCCACCATTTAGACCCTGTCCAAATGTACCCATGCTGGACAATGACAAACCTATAGCTATATAGGGTAACATACCTGTACCCCAGTGTCACCTGCTTTTAAACCATTCCAGCCAGACAGCATCTGGTGGGAGTGGGTCTTTATTATGGATTTAATAACGGATTCAGATTGTTGTATCCATTAAACAGGCAGCCCTTCACTTTGACAGACAAAACAGCTGAAAGCCGTGTGAGAGGGTAGAGTGATACACTCTGACCTTGCCTGCGTGGGCATCCTGTCCCAGCATGGAGTGCCACTCTTGTGTCACAAGTATAAAACCATTCGATTTTGGTTTTCTTTCCTTCCTTCCACCCCCCCCCCCCCCCCCCCCCATTCGATGTGTATTATATATGGGGAAGATTGTTTTCCCTAACTGATTTTTTTTTTTAAGATGAGGAAAGATTCCTTTCTGCTTCACTTCTCCGACAGAAATCGCAAAAATGGGAAAACCCAAAATGATTTTTAAACCCCGCCATCTGTGGCAGGAACTCACTGTTAAAGGGCATTAACAATATTTTGGCTGGATGTTCGACTGAGCCACTAATATGCTGTACACACCCCCCCCCCCGTACCCTCAATCAAATGGGGACTGAGGGGAGGGTGTGTGTGTTTTTATTTCTAACATTTATTTTAACAACTGGACTGGAGTTTAAGGCGGGGGGAGGGGGTGGTGATGGATGGGTTGCTCCAGACTAAGAACAGGAAGGGTTGGAATGAGAGAGCAAGAAAACTAATTTATGCAGGCTCCCTCCCCCCTTTCTAACTGCCAAGAAGGGGCGAACTGGCTCTATCTCTTTGGAGAGACGTGCCACATTTGAAAGATGGCAGGCAAAGACTGTGGGATGATTAATCAATTGGGTCAGCTTTGCAGAAGAGCTTGTACAGTGCAACCGGGTGAGTAGCCTCTGCTTGCCCCATGGAGATGTAGCCCTTCCAGTCTGGAGCATGGAATTCCCTCCCTTGCGCACAGTATAAAAATTGCGTTAAGGCCAGGCAACCCATTATACAGCAATTTTGAAATGTGTGTCACTTTCACTGAACTACCAATTTTATTTTTTAGCTGATTTAACACAACTTGGATAGCACCAGTTTTAATTTATTCACACACTGTTTCTTTAGACTGGGGAGGGGGAAAGAGAGGGAGCAGAAAGTGAATTGGAAGTCAGGGCAGGTTTAAGAAAAATCCCTCTCTCCCCAAGTCAAATGATATATTTAAAAACTGCAAGAAAAAAGTGAATCGGACATGTATATCCTTTTGCTCTCCTGTTTATAGGACTTGTTACTTACTGTTTAGTAAGCTTCTTTGATATTGTGCTGTTCTCTGCAGTGCTGTGGCCACACAAGGATTTTATTTTATTAACTTGCATCAGTGATTTGCTATTATCCAACCCTTCCCCTGGCGCTGTACTAACTCCCCTCCCCAAATCAGCAAGCTCGTGATATCTTATTAAAACCCCCTCCCCAAATGCCCTTATTATAGTTTATTTCTAAGAATCATAGACTTAGTCAACTTACTTTAAAGAATTAAGGATGTGCTATTTAAAAAAATCTCCCCCACCCCAGTACATATTATTTTGACCCATTTATTAATCGCACTAGCGTGGTAAAATTATCCCCTCTCTCCCCTCTTGCTGCTTAATTTAAAATGATTTCTTATCTATCCCCGACCATCCCTGTGATTCCTCTTCTTATCCAACCCCATCCCCCTGCGACCCGACCCAAGGACATGACACCAACCCCCAGTCACCCCCAACCCACCATTTCCACAGCTATTTAGTAATTGTGTCGATGTTCTGTTTAGAACAAAATAAGTGAATTCTTTTTTTCTCTGGAGGGTAAACTATAAGGGGAACTCAATAGATGTTGAAGGATCATGGTGTGCTGTTCTGAGGATCAAAGATATTTACAGTGCTTAATTAATAAAAAATCTATTCTTTTAGTATAGACCTGGAAGATTGCCACTCTTATTTGCACTTTGTGCTTTGCTGTGGTTAAATGGTCACATTTCACTGTTTGGTCTGCTGTCTATTCTTGGTGAGGATATTTTATTTCCCCTGGGGACCAGACCAGTGCTCAGCGCAAACACAAAATTAGGGACTGCATGCTGTGGGAGGGTCAGTACCGAGGGAGAGCTGCATTGTGGTGGGGTTGATGCTGAGGGGCACCACGGTAGGTTGGCACTGAGGGGGGGGGGTGCTGGGCTAATGGTTCTGGAAGGCTGCTACCTATTTGATACATACTAATCACTTGCCTTTCTCTCTAATGGAGTTATCCATGGTCCCTTGTTGGCTAATTATCAGTTTCCCAATATATAATTGTCACTGTGTCAAAGTGCAGTTAGGAATCTGCCTGTTTCCATATTTATGATCTAAGATGTTGACTGCAATACAATCTGAGAGTAGTTGCTGGCTGCAGTTACTCACATTCACTTCACAGGAATTATAGTATGCATACTTGCCAATAATCACACTCTTCGCACCATTAATTTCTTACTATAAGTGCTCCAAGTGAACGTCCGTCTGTTCCCAGCCCATCAACTTTCTAGCAGCGGAGGAAGGCCATTCAATCCATTGTGCTAGTACCAGACTCTGATTAAAAATAATACTGCCCCGGGGCGACTCGTTTAATGGAATTGAACTCAAGGTGCTGTGAGACAGCAGAGCTAACCACTGTGCTGCCCTTTCCATAACCCTTGATCGCCTTATTAATCAAGAACCTATCTATCTCTGTCTTAAACACACTCAGTGACCCGGCCTTCTGCAGCAGAGTTCCACACAATCACCACTCTGGCTGAAGGAACTCCTCCTCATCTCTGTTTTAAAGGATCGCCCCTTAAGCCCGAGGCTGTACTTTCCGATACTAGCCTCTCCATGTCCACTCTGCAGCTCCTTCAGGGGAGGAGGGGGAGCGAGGGAAAGTGATTTCACAGCTGGCTCCATTCAAACAAACAGGTTAAAATTGGTGGGATTATTGTCAGTTGGGGAGAGGTCGGTTCTGTCAGGAAAGTGCGGCCGGTAAACGGAGGTTCCACTATGTCGAAACTGCTGCAAAGAACGGAACCGAGTTGGCTTCATTAAACTGCCGGTGAATATTCGGCCGGGATTATTGCGGATCTGGAATGATGTTCCAATCGGTACCAACCGCGTGAGGTGGCAGCGCTGGGCGCCGTGCGAAAAGTGCGGCTGGAAATGGAGACAGTTGGGAGTTGGCGTCGTGTGGAAAGTGCGGCTGGGAATGGAGACTGACAGTTGGGAGTCTGGCGCCGCGTGGAAAGTGCGGCTGGGAATGGAGACTGACAGTTGGGAGTTGGCGCCGCGTGGAAAGTGCGGCTGGGAATGGAGACTGACAGTTGGGAGTCTGGCGCCGCGTGGAAAGTGCGGCTGGGAATGGAGACTGACAGTTGGGAGTCTGGCGCCGCGTGGAAAGTGCGGCTGGGAATGGAGACTGACAGTTGGGAGTTGGCGTCGTGTGGAAAGTGCGGCTGGGAATGGAGACTGACAGTTGGGAGTTGGCGCCGCGTGGAAAGTGCGGCTGGGAATGGAGACTGACAGTTGGGAGTTGGCGTCGTGTGGAAAGTGCGGCTGGGAATGGAGACTGACAGTTGGGAGTTGGCGTCGTGTGGAAAGTGCGGCTGGGAATGGAGACTGACAGTTGGGAGTTGGCGTCGTGTGGAAAGTGCGGCTGGGAATGGAGACTGACAGTTGGGAGTTGGCGCCGCGTGGAAAGTGCGGCTGGGAATGGAGACTGACAGTTGGGAGTTGGCGTCGTGTGGAAAGTGCGGCTGGGAATGGAGACTGACAGTTGGGAGTTGGCGTCGTGTGGAAAGTGCGGCTGGGAATGGAGACTGACAGTTGGGAGTTGGCGTCGTGTGGAAAGTGCGGCTGGGAATGGAGACTGACAGTTGGGAGTCTGGCGCCGTGTGGAAAGTGCGGCTGGGAATGGAGACTGACAGTTGGGAGTCTGGCGCCGTGTGGAAAGTGCGGCTGGGAATGGAACGATGTTAGGCTGGTTGCGATGGCAGGCAGTGAGTGAGGGCCGAATATTCCCCGGGGATTGTGCAGATTGAAGCGGCCCCGGGACCTCTCCTCACCGGTACTGCTGGCCGATCCCCCCGGCCCGCTGGAAAGTGCGCGCCGCCAGCGCTGTCAGGCACCGCGGCCACTCGGCCCGTCGGCACAATGGCGTCCGTGCCGGTTTACTGCGTCTGCCGCTTACCGTATGATGTGACCCGCTTCATGATCGAGTGCGATGTCTGTCAGGACTGGTTCCACGGCAGGTAAGAGAGGGACAGGCCTCAGGCCGGAGGGGGAATCAGTGACCCCGACCCCACACACTGTTAATACGACCCGGCAATAAACTCCACCCAGACCTGGGAAATAAATAACCGCAAATTAATAGCCTCTAACTGTAAACTCAAAAAAAACCCTCAAATAATACACTCCGGCACGGGATCGGGTTGGGTTATGATGCACTGGACAGGGATCAGACAGATACTGGTTGTAAATGTTGAAATGAATTTCTGCTCTCGCTACCGTTTCCCCGCCGCACTCCCTGATTCTGACGTGCGTTTTGGTTTGAACCTTTACCTCCTGACTGCTAATGTTTGCAGTCTGCTCATGTCTCTGTCTGTGGTGCCAGTGCTGAGGTAACGGGCTGTTAATCTATCCTTGTGCTGACTGTTTTTCCAGCTGTGTCGGTGTGGAGGAAGATTTGGCAACAGAGATTGATTTGTACCACTGCCCGAACTGTGAGAAGACGCATGGACCCTCCGTGAGTAAGTCTGCTCTCCCAATCTCAGCTGCCTGATTAAAGATGGGCAACATATACTCACTGCCTGGCTGCAAGGAGACTCCGAAACTGAGAGTCAGGCTGTCTCTGACCCTGGAGTAATCCTGTGCTCGCTGACTGGCATTGTTCCAGTCCATTCGAGCCTGATTATAGCTTTTACATTCGCGTTCTAGTCAAGATCCTCCAAAGCATCAGGAGTTTCATGGGGTTGACGTAGAGACCTTTCCACTTGTTGGGTGGGGGATAGATCAAACCCAAGGGAGTCCATCAATGTGAGACCGTCACTAAAATTTCCAACAAAGAAAATTCAGCAAAAATGTCTTTTGCCAAGAGAGAAGGGGAGAGCGTGGGACTCGCTGCCGTGGGGGTGAGCGGAGGAAGAGCATGAGACTTACTCCCACAGGGGGAGAGCTTGGGACAATCTCCTTATTTTATAGGAAGCTTTGATTTGAGTTTCATCCTGTAACCCTCTCTTTCTCTTGTCAGTGAAAAGGAGAAAAGGCTGGCTCAAGCAGGATAATCTGTGCAATGTGGACAGATCACAACCGGTCCAAACAGGGAGTCAGGTCTTCATCAAGGAGCTGCGGAGCCGCACCTTCCCAAGGTAGGGTTGACCATTGGTCCCTCCCAATCCAAGAGGCAGCCCAAGGACTGCCAGCTCAAGATGCGGGTGTTGTTTTGTGGAATGTATGTGTGTCCAGTAAGGGTCCCCACGTCCTGTCCCTCAGCCAAGTTCCACTTGGGTTACGGTCCACAATCTTCAGTCAGCAAATCCTGCATTGAATCCTCACTGCAGTAACCCGTGTCTCATCATCGGGACTGGCATTTCTGAAAGTAGTGCCAAGGGAGCGCCGCACTGTGGGAGGGTCTGTGCCGAGGGAGCGCCGCACTGCCTTTGAGGTGAAGCTGAGAAGTCTTCTGTTTGTTAGTAATGTTTGCCTCCTTATCCAATGGTTGTATACGGATCTGCGTGCCTTCTCTCTCTGTGTCTCTAGTGCAGATGAGGTAATCCTGAAGCCGACGGGATACCAGCTGACAGTGGAGTACCTGGAAGAGAACAGTTTCAGTGTGCCCATTCTAGTAGCCAAGAAAGATGGTCTGGGAATGACTGTGCCCTCCAGCTCTTTCACCGTTAATGATGTGGAGCGTTGCGTGGGTGAGTTTGAGAGTGTCTTGCTCTGCACCAGATGGATGCACAAGCCTCCTACATTCTGGAGGGTGCCTGTGCAAGTATCCCATGTTGTTGGAGGGATGGTGGGTGTCCAAGTGTCCTGCATTGAGGGGGGAGGGGTCCGAGCATCCAACGTTATTGGGGGGGGGGGGATCCAAGTGTCCTGTGTTATTGGGGGGGTGGGTGTGGAGGGGGATCTGAATGTCCTGTGTTATTTGGGGACGGGGAGGGGTGTAGTCCATTGTCTTGTGTTATATGGGGGGGGTGGGGGGAGGTTAGGGTGCAGGTGTTATGCATTCATTCTTTCTCCCTGCCTTGTTACCATGCTTCACTATTTAACTGCTGTTTCTGTTTCTGAACTGGTGACCATGGCCCTGCAGGCTCCGAGAAGATTATCGATGTCATCGATGTGGCCCGTCAGGCAGACTGCAAGATGAAGCTGGGAGACTTTGTCAAATATTACAACAGCAGCAACCGTGAAAAGGTGCTGAATGTCATCAGCCTGGAATTCTCAGACACCAGGTGAGGGAGGCAGGGAGAGGAGAGGGCGGGCAAGGGGAAAGGAGGCAGGGAGGGAAGCGAGGAGCAAACAAGGGGAGGGGGCTGATACTTTGCCTACATTCTTTCTTTATTCATTTCCGAGATCCATGTTTATTGCTCATCCCAAACTGTCTTTAATGCCACTGGCTAGCTGGGCCAGTTCAGACTCATTGCCGTGACTGTGGAATCATGTTTCAGGAAGACCAGGTAAGGACAGTAGATTTTCTTCCATGGCGGGGACATTAGTGAACCGACAGGACTTTCAATCACTGGTCATCGTCACCAAGACCAGCTTTTATTGTCTAAATTTATTGGATTCTGGGTGCACCACCAGGGCTAATCAAATGTGGATGGCATCACACACCAGAGTGCTTGTCCTGGGCTCTGAAACCAGCTGGATTCTGCAAGCTGTGACAGCATCCTGGAGAGATGGTAGAAGCAATCTCTCCCTGATAGAGCAGGCCTGTGGCCCAATTGCGTACACACCCATACACCTGACCGCTCCCACCTGTCACAGCAGATGGTAGAATTTGAATTCAATTTAAAAAATTCTGGAATTAAGAACCTACTGATGACCCATTGTCGACTGTCGAAAAAACTCATCTGGTTCACTAATGTCACTAATTTAGGGAAGGAAATCTGCCGACCTTACCCGGTCTGGCCTATGTACGAATCTCAGCAATGTGGGTGACTCTCAACTGCCCTGGGATGGGCAGTAAATGCTGGCCCAGCCAGTGCCACCTAGATTCCAGGAAAGAATTTTTGAAGTGAGTCCATGCCAGGATAAACTCGAGGCACTGTAGAGAAACACCAAACTTTCTCTAGCACTGCTTTTGCCACTGTCTCATTGGCCCGTTTCAGGCTGTCCAATTTGGTGGAGACTCCGAAACTGGTGCGGAAACTGTCCTGGGTGGAGAATCTGTGGCCGGAATCCTCGCTCTTTGAGAGGCCCAGCGTCCAAAAGTACTGCCTGATGGGGGTGAAGGACAGCTACACGGACTTCCACATCGACTTTGGGGGCACCTCTGTCTGGTACCATGTTCTCAAGGTATGGGCAAGTTATGGGGCGGGATATTGGCGTTGGTGCCTCAGTGGGCACAGAGATGGGCAGGGTCAGTCCTGATTAAAACACTCTCCTTTCCGTGTGATACCTTCACTGGCTCAGTGACAGGCAACCTCAGCTACTGAGTGGCTCTCCTTCACCTCAGTATACTGTGAGATTGAAATCGGGCTTGTTCACTAACCGTGACCCTGTGAATAAGATTGAATATATTTAATGCACGCTCAATGTTTCATAACCAGTTGTAGAAAATGCTGAATCATTTATGTATTGTAGGTGGCAAGTGGTTAGCACTGTTGCCTCACAGCGCCAGGGACCCAGACCGATTCCCAGCTTGGGTCACTGTCTGTGTGGAGTCTGCACATTCTCCCTGTGTCTGCATGGGTTTCCTCTGGTGCTTCAGTTTCCCCCCACAGTCCGAAAGACATGCTGGTTAGAGTGTATTCACTGTGCTAAGTTCTCCCTCCGTGTACCCAAATAGGTGCCGGAGTGTGGTGACTAGGGGATTTTCACGGTAACTTCATTGCAGTGTTAATGTGAGCCTACCTGTGACAGTGATAAATAAACTTTAACTGAACAGAATTGTCAGCAACTTCAAATAGTAAAAACCACATTTACACAGCTCTCAGTGAATGTTGTGAACAATCAACACACACCTCACCTGCCCTTGTTTTACATGCAAATCACTTCAGTTAGACAGCTGGGAAAATACCTCCGCCCATCAGCACAACATGGCGATCCTGGGCATTGGCAGCACTCAAAATGTCTCGACAGTCCCACTCAGTTCCCAGATGGACTGCATCTGGTCCTCTCGTAGGCCACAGGTTGCCCACTACTGTTTGAAGTGGTCTAAAACAAGTTTTCCACCATGATGTAGCTCACTCTGACAGCCTTTTGCCCATCACCCCCTTCTGGGATTACTGACGCATGTTAACTCCCAATCGAGCAGCACTTCCATTTTCAACTGCACCACCTTCCCCTCAAAACCATGTACCGTGCTCGCAACCAGTCCACCCACTGTCATCACACCTACACATACACCCCTCCTTATCTCTAACCTCCTCCAGCCCCTACATCCCTCCCTATCTCTGTAACTTCTTCCAGCCCCTCCATCACTCTTATCTGTGCAAACTCCTCCACTCCCATACAACCTTCCCTATCTCTGTAACCACCTCCAGCCCCCTACACACCCTCCCTATCTCTGTAACCACCTCCAGCCCCCGACACGCCCTCCCTATCTCTGTCCACCTCCAGCCCCCTACACCCTCCCTATTTCTGTAACCACCTCCAGCCCTACACGCCCTCCCTATCTCTGTAACTTCCTCCAGCCCCTACACCCCCTCCCTATCTCTGTAACTTCCTCCAGCCCCTACACCCCCTCCCTATCTCTGTAACCTTTTCCAGCCCCCCTACACCCCTCCCTATCTCTGTAACCACCTCCAGCCCCTACACCCTTCCTGTTACATAGATAGGGAGGCGGGAGAGCCTATGAAATCAAGGATGAGGGTGTTTAATTCTCCATCATTTCAATCAAAAGGAACACTTTGTCTTTTGTGAATTACTGGGAAGTTTGGGGAGATTATCCTTCCATGTTGCCTTCTCCATGGCACCAACTGGGCCAAAGAGTATGGCGCCGCCAGCCCAATCCTTGTCTCCTGCAGTATGCCTGGTTCTGGGAAACGAGCCTTGGCAGGTGATTGATGTCTCAGTGGGTGACCATTTTGGGAATAGTGATCACAAATCCATAAATTTCATAATCCTATAAGTTTCAAAATACTTGTAGAAAAGAATAGAAGTAGTCCCAAAGTGAAAGTACGAAACTGGAGGAAGGCAAACTACAACAGTATTAGGCAGGAGGTAGGGAATGTAGGCTGGGGGTGGCTGTTTGTGGATAAATCCACATCCAAAATGCGGGAGTCTTAAAAGTCAGTTGTTAACAATTTAGAACACCTATGTCCCTGTAAAAAAAAAAAAATAAAGGATAAAAATGGTAAGATTCAAGAACCGTGGATGACAAAAGAGATTGTGAGCTGAGTGAAAAAAGAGAGGGCAAATTGAAAAGGGACAAGGCTCTTGAGGATTACAAAGAGAGCAGGACAGAACTTAAACAGAGATTTAGGAAGACAAAAAGGTCGTGAAATGTCCTTAGCAGGCATGATCAAGGAGAATCTCAAGATCTTTTCTGGGTATATAAGGAAGAGGAGGGTAGTTCAGGAAAAGGTAGGTCCGTTCAGGGGTGGTGCAGGGAATTTGTGTGTGGAGTCAGATGAAGTGGATGAAGTCCTTAACAAATACTTTGCATCAGTATTTACAAAGGGAGGAGGTATTAGAGGTTTTGAAAAACATTAAGGTGGACAAGTCCCCAGAGCCAGAGAGGGTCTATCCCAGAATACTGAGAGAGGTGAGAGAAGAAATTGCTGAGGTCTTGACAAAAATCTTTGCATCTTCTTTAGTCTCAGGCGAGGTACCACAGGATTGAGAGAAGCTAACATTGTTCCTCTATTTAAGAAGGGCAGAAGAGATAATCTGGGAAAATAAATGTTACCTGGTATGGAGGGCACGTCTTATGAGGAGAGGCTGAGGGATTTGAGGTTGTTTTCATTAGAAAGGAGGCGGCTAAGAGGAGACCTTATCGAAACATATAAGATGATTAGAGGTTTAGATAGGGTGGACAGTGATAGCCTTTTTCCTAGGATGGAGAAAGCTAGCACGAGGGGACACAGCTTTAAATTAAGGGGTGATAGTTATAGGATGGATATCAGAGGTAGGTTCTTTACCCAGAGGGTGGTTAGGGAATGGAATGCCCTGCCTGCGGCAGTTGTAGATGCGCCAAGTTTGGTGGCGTTTAAGAGGTTAGTTGATAAATTTATGGAAGAGAAGGGAATGGTTCAGTTTGGAGGGGCATTGCATTTTTTTCATAATTGGTCGGCGCAACATCGAAGGCCAAAGGGCCTGTTCTGCGCTGTAATGTTTTATGTTCTACAGGCCTGTGAGCTTGCATCAGTGGTGAGGAAATTATTGGAGAAGATTCTTGGGGACATGATGAATTTAGAACATAGAACATAGAACACTACAGCACAGGACAGGCCCTTCGGCCTTCGATGTTGCGCCGACCAATATAAAAAGCAATGCCCCTCCAAACTAAACCATTCCCTTCTCTTCCATATACTTATCAACTAACCTCTTAAACGCCACCAGACTTGGTGCATCCACAACTGCTGCAGGCAGGGCATTCCACTCCCGAACCACCCTTTGGGTAAAGAACCTACCTCTGACATCCGTCCTAAAACTATCACCCCTTAATTTAAAGCTGTGTCCCCTCGTGCTAGCTTTCTCCATCCTAGGAAAAAGGCTATCACTGTCCACCCTATCTAAACCTCTAATCATCTTATATGTTTCGATTAGGTCCCCTCTTAGCCGCCTCCTTTCTAACGAAAACAACCTCAAATCCCTCAGCCTCTCTTCATAAGACCTGCCCTCCATACCAGGCAACATCCTGGTAAACCTCCTCTGTACCCTCTCCAATGCCTCCACATCTTTCTTATAATGTGGGGACCAGAACTGCACACAATACTCCAAGTGCGGCCGCACTAGAGTTTTGTACAATTGCAACATGACGTTGCGGCTCCGAAATTCAATCCCCCTACCAATAAAAGCTAAGACTCCATATGCCTTCTTAACAACCTTCTCGACTTGACTGCCTACTTTCAGGGATCTATGCACATACACACCAAGATCCTTCTGTTCATCAAGACTACTAAGAATCCTACCATTAGCCCTATACTCTACACATTTATTATTTCTGCCATAGTGCATTACCTCACACTTTTCCACATTAAACTCCATTTGCCACCTCTCGGCCCAGCTCTGCAACTTGTCCAAGTCCCTCTGCAAACTATAACACCCCTCTTCACTATCTACCACTCCACCGACTTTAGTGTCATCTGCAAATTTACTAATCCATCCTTCAATACCCTCATCCAGATCATTTATAAAAATTACAAACAGCAGGGGCCCCAAAACAGACCCCTGAGGTACACCACTTGTCACCGAACTCCACGATGAATATCTCCCATCAACCACCACCCTCTGTCTTCTATCCGCTAGCCAATTCCTAACCCAATTAGCTAAATCACCTTCTATCCCATACATCTGCATTTTCTGCAGAAGTCCTCCATGGGCCACCTTATCAAACGCCTTACTAAAGTCCATATATACCACATCAACCGCCTTACCCCCATCCACCTCTTTAGTCACTTTTTCAAAAAACTCAATGAGGTTAGTAAGGCACGACCTACCCTTCACAAAACTTCACAAATTTACATCTGGAAGAGAATATGCTGATTAGTGGCAGCATGGTTTTGGGAAGGGGAGATTGTGTGTCACAAATCTGATTGAATTCTTTGAGGAAGTGACAAGAAAAATTGCCCAGGCCAGAGCAGTGGATATTGTTGATATGGATTTTAGTAAAGCCTTTGATAAGGTTTCTCATGGCAGTCTGATACAGAAGGTGAAGTCATAGAGATCCGAGTTAAGCTGGTAAGATGGATACAAAACTGGTTTGGGCATAGAAAGCAGAGAGAAGCAGTGGAAAGGTGCTTTGATAACTGGAGGGCTGTGACAAGTGATGTTCCACAAGGATCAGTGCCAGGGCGTCTGTTGTTTGTAATATATTCAAATGATTTCGAAGAAAAATGCAGGGAGCCTGATTAGTAAATTTGCAGATGATCCAAAAATTGGGGGAGCAACAGATAGTGAAGAGGATTGTCAGAGGATGCAGCAAAATATAAATTGGCTGGGGGCCAAAAGATGGTGGATGGAATTTAACTGAGACAAATGTGAGGTGCCGCGATTTGAAAAGTCTACTGCAGAGAGAAAGTATGGTAGAACCCTTCGAAATATTAGCATACAGAGGGATGTAAGCATTTAGATCCACAGTTCCCTGAAGGTGGCAACTCAGCTGGACAAGATGGTTAAGAAGTGTATGGCATGTTGGCTTTCATTGGTCAGAGTATTGAGTATAGAAATTGGAAAATCATGTTGCAGCTGTATAAGATATTGGTTAGGCTGCATTTGGAGTATTGTGTACAATTCTTGCCACACTATTGGAAGGACGTTAGTGCATTGGAAAGGATGCGGAAGAGATTTACCAGGATGTTGCCTGGGGTTTTAAGGATATGGACTATGAAGAAAGTTTGAACAAATGTGGATTGTTTTCAGTGGAGCTTTGGAGAGTGAGGGGGATCTGATAGAGGTTTACAAGGTTATGAAAGGCTTGGATAGAGTGGATAGAACATTACAGCACAGTACAGGCCCTTCAGCCCTCAATGTTGCGCCGACCAGTGGAACCAATTTTATGACCCTCTATCCTAAACTATTCCAATGCTATCCGAATGCCTATCCACTGACCATTTGAACGCCCTTAAACTTGACGAGTCCACAACTGCAGCAGGCAAGGCATTCCACGCCCTTACTGCTCTCTGAGTAAAGAACTCATCTCTAGCATCTGTCCTATAACTACCATCCCTTAATTTAAAGCTATGTCCCCTCATGTTATCCATCTCCATCTGAGGAAAAAGGCTCTCACTATCCACCCTATCTAACCCTCTGATCATCTTATATGTCTCAATTAAGTCACCTCTTAGCCTTCTTCTCTCTAATGAAAATAACTTCAAGTCCCTTAGCCTTTCCTCATGAGACCTACCCAGCATACCAGGCAACATCCTGCTAAACCTCCTCTGGACCCTCTCCAATGCCTCCACATCTTTCTTATAATGTGGCGACTAAAACTGTACACAGTACTCCAAGTGCGGTTGCACCAGAGTTTTGTACGATTGCAACATGACATTTCAGTTCCGAAATTCAATCCCTCTACCAATAAATGCTAACACACTATACGCCTTCTTAACAACCTTATCAACTTGAGGACCAACTTTCAGGGATCTATGCACGTGTACACCGAGATCTCTCTGCTCATCTACACTACTAAGAGTCCTACCATTAGCCCTATATTCTGCACACATATTACTCTTACCAAAGTGAATCACCTCATACTTTTCCACATTAAACTCCATTTGCCACTTCTCAGCCCAACACTGCAACTTATCTATGTCTCTTTGCAAACTGTAACATCAATCCTCACTCTACAACTCCTCCAACTTTGGTGTTGTCAGCAAATTTACTAACCCATCCCTCTATACCCTTATCCAGGTCATTTATAAAAACAACAAACAACAGTGGCCCCAAAACAGATCCCTGAGATACACCACTAGTAACTAAACTCCAGGTTGAATACATCCAATCAAACACCACCCTCTGTCTTCTATCAGCTAGCCAATTCCTAATCTAAATTGCTAAATCTCCCTCAATCCCATGCATCTGCATTTTCTGCACTAGTCTTCCATGGGGAACCTTATCAAACACTTTGCTAAAATCCATATACACCACATCAACTGCCTTACCCTTATCCACCTCTTTGGTCACCTTTTCAAAAAACTCAATAAGGTTCGTGAGGCACGACCTTCCCTTCATGAATCTATGTTGACTATCCCTAATCAATTCATTTCTTTCTAAATGACTATAAATCCTATCCCTTATAATTCTTTCCAAAACTTTCCCCACAACAGATGTAAGGCTCACTGGTCTATAATTTGCAGGATGGTCTCTGCTCCCCTTCTTAAACAAGGGGACAACATTTACCATCCTCCAGTCTTTTGGCACTACACCTGTAGCCAACGACAACATGAAGATCAAAGCCAACGGCTCTGCAATCTGCTCTCTAGCCTCCCAGAGTAACCTGGAATAAATCCCATCCAGCCCAGGGGATTTATCTATTTTCATACTTTCAAGAATAGCTAACACTTCCTCCTTATGCACCTCTATCCTGTCTAGTCTACAACCCTGTATCCCAGTATTCTCCCCAACTCCATTAAGATAAGATGATTAGAGGTTTAGATAGGGTGGACAGTGATAGCCTTTTTCCTGGGAAGGAGAAAGCTAGCACAAGGGGACATAGCTTTAAATTAAGGGGTGGTAGTTATAGGACGGATATCAGAGGTAGGTTCTTTACCCAGAGGGTGGTAAGGGTATGGAATGCCCTGCCTGCGGCAGTTGTAGATGTGCCAAGTTTGGTGGCGTTTAAGAAGTTAGTAGATAAGTTTATGGATGAAAAGGGAATGTTTTAGTTTGGAGGGTCATTGCTTTTTCTTAATTGGTCGGCGCAATATCGAAGGCCGAAGGGCCTTCTGCGCTGTAACGTTCTATGTTCTATTAACATTTTCCCGCGTGAAGACCGACGAAAAATATTCATTCAATGCCTCACCAATCTCTACAGACTCCATGCACAACTTCCCACTACTGTCTTTGAGTGGCCCTAATCTTGACCTAACCAATCTTTTATTCTTAACATATCTATAAAAAGCTTTAGGGTTCTCCTTGATCCTATCTGCCAAAGTCTTTTCATGTCCTCTTCTAGCTTTTCTTATCTCCCTCTTTAGCTCCCTCCTGGCTAATTTATAACTCTCCAGTGCCCTAACCGAGCCTTCACGTCTCATCTTTATATAAGCATCCTTTTTCCTCTTCACTAGTGAACCAACTTCCTTAATACACCACGGTTCCCTCGCTCTAACACTTCCTCTCTGCCTGACAGGTACATATTTATCAAGGACTCACAGTAGCTGTTCCTTGAATAAGTTCCACATTTCAGATGTTCCCAGCCCCTGCAGTTTCCTACTCCACCCTACGTATCCTAAATCTCGCCCTAATAGCCTCATAATTACCTTTCCCCCAGCTGTAACGTCTTCCCTTTGGTATATGTCTATCCCTTTCCATCACTAAGGTAAACGTAACCGAATTGTGGTCACTATCACCAAAGTGCTCACCTACCTCCAAGTCTAACACCTGGTCTGGTTCATTAGCCAGAACCAAATCTGTATAGTCAGAGTCTTTTCCCTGGGACTGAAAGGTCAGTTACTTGGGGGGTATAAGTTGAAGGTGAAAGGGGGGGGGTGGGGGGGGGGGGGGGGGGGGGGGGGGGGGGGGGGGTGGGCGGAGAGTTTAAAACGATGTAAGGAGCAAGTTTTTCACACACAGGGTGGTGAATGCCTGGAATGCTTTGTCAGAGGAGGTGCTGGAAGCAGATTCAATGTTCAAGAGGCATCTGGGTAGATAGTTGAATAGGCAGGAAACAGAGGGGTATGGAGCATGTAGAGGTGAGATAATAGTTTAGAAAGGCATCTGTGTGGGCACAGACTTGGTGGGCTGTAGGGCCTGTTCCTGTGCTGGACTGTTCTTTGTTGTATAAATCCTTGAGAGTTTGAGATTTGGCATTCTTTTGTTTGTCCCAGCGGTGCACAGAGAGGGCAAGCTGCAGCCAGGCATCTGTGTCCCCAACAACACATCAGGGTGCTTAACCTGTGCTGAGCCCACCACTTGTGTCCTCTTTCTACGCAGGGGGAGAAGATCTTCTACCTGATCAGGCCCACCAATGCCAACCTGGCCCTGTTCGAGCGCTGGAGTTCGTCAAATAACCAGAGCGAGATGTTCTACGGAGACCAGGTGGATAAGTGCTACACTTGCTCAGTGAAGCAGGGGCAGACTCTCTTTATCCCAACAGGTAAATCTTTGCCATCTCGCAGCGGGGGTGGAGGGTCTTTCTCATGCTGTTTTAATCAGACACGGATGATGCTGTGTGGTCAGTATGTGATGTGATGAGGCTCGTTGCTGCCTTCCAGAGGCTGTTTGCAGGGTCAGCCATGTTGCTGTGTAGTGTGGTCTGGAGTCACAAGTAGGGCAGATTGCCTTCTCCAGAGGGACATTAGCCAATAAGGTGGGGGTTTTTTTTGTCATCACAAGACTCTGCTTCCAGCCCATTTTTTTTTTCACATTCTTCCATAGTTACCTGCATGCTGCTGCTTAGGCCTAGTTGCCCAACGCGTATTGCTCGGCTCTTGGTCTTCTGAGATGCTGAGGCCAGCTGAAGCTCCAATAGATTGGAGGGGAGATGGGCACTACCGAGCATCTCATTGATTTGGTGCTATTGCCAGGCACATCAGGAAAACTTCCAACAAACATCGTGGAATCCTGACAGTGCAGAAGGAATCTACTCGGCCTATCCAGCCTGCACCTACAATAGTCCCACCTAGGCTCTATCCCCGTGACCCTGAGCATTGACCCAGCTCATCCCATCTGACATTAAGGGGCAATTTAGCATAGCCAATGCACCTAACCTGCACATCTTTGGAGTGTGAGAAGAAAGGGGAGCACCGAGAGGAAATCCATGCAGACACAGGGAGAATGTACACACTCTACACAGACAATTGCCCATGCCAGGAATGAAACCCGGATTCCTGGTGCTGTGAGGCTGCAATGCTAACCACTGTGCTACTATGCTGTCCTAATGTCATGCCACTTTCCCCAAGGAAGGTCCCAATTAGCAGGTCAAATGGGATGAAGGAGTATAATATCAAGAATAAGATTCTTAGCAGTGTAGAAGATCAGAAGGACCTTGGGGGTCTGGGTCCATAGGACTCTTAAATCGGCCTCGCAGGTACAGGATGTGGTTAAGAAGGCGTATGGTGTACTGGCCTTCATTAATCATGGGATTGAGTTTAGGAGTCGGGAGGTAATGCTGCAACTTTACAAGACCCTTGCCAGACCCCACTTGGAGTACTGTGTGCAGTTCTGGTTGCTCTTTACAAGAAAGATGTGGAAGCTATTGAGAAGATGCAGAGGAGATTTACAAGGATATTGCCTGGATTGGGTGACATGCCTTATGAGGATAGGTTGAGGGAGCTTGGTCTTTTCTCCCTGGGCAGATGAAGGATGAGAGGTGACCTGATAGAGGTGTATAAGATGTTGAGGGGTATGGATAGGGTGGATTCTCAGAGGCTATTTCCCAGGGCTGAAATGGTCACCACGAGAGGACACAGGTTTAGGGTGCTGGGGAGTAGGTACAGAGGAGATGTTAGGGGTAAGTTTTTCACTAAAAGGGTGATGGGGAGTGAAATCGGCTGCCATCGGTGGTGGTGGAGGAGAACTCGCTGGGATCTTTTAAAAGACTTCCGGATGA
This sequence comes from Sphyrna mokarran, assembly GCA_024679065.1. Classification (NCBI taxonomy): domain Eukaryota; kingdom Metazoa; phylum Chordata; class Chondrichthyes; order Carcharhiniformes; family Carcharhinidae; genus Sphyrna; species Sphyrna mokarran. The sequence goes on along the minus strand of JAGIQG010000013.1, from coordinate 84,278,904 downwards.
GTATATGAGATTTAATAGGATTGAGGGTTATAGGTAAGCCTAGTAGGTAGGAATATGATCAGTGTAACTTGTGGGCCGAAGGGCCTGTTTGTGCTGTAGTCTATGTTCTAATTGTTATCTGAACTTTGGTGTCTGCCATGTTGAAGAAGTCAAGAGAGCCACACAGTGCAGAAAAGACCTTTCAAATCTGAACTGACAATATCAAGCACCAAAGACACACTTCTCCTATTTTCATATCCTTGAATTTCAACATATTACAGGAGCTCAGCCAAGTAGTTTTTTCTGAATGGTTGTAAAGGTGTACAGCCTGCACTACCTTTCCCCAGCATTGCATTCTAGATTCCCACCACTTTCTCAGTTTTAAAAAAAAAACGTCTCAAATCCCCTCTAAATCTCCTGCCCCTCACCCTAAAACTCTGCTCCCTCGTAATTAACCCTTCAACCAAGAGGAACAACCGCTCCCTACCCACCCTGTCCATATGCCTCAATCATGTCCCACTCCCTCAGCCTTCTCTATTCCAGAACAAACAACCCAAGCCTATCCAGACTCATAGCTCAAATGCTCCAGCATCTTGGGAATCTCTTTTGTAGCCCTTCTTTACCCTTAAGTGAAGCAACAGCATTGCCCCTTCCCTGCCTGAGTGAAGAGATTGTCTGTTTGCTGTTTCAGAGATTTACGGGGCTGGTGGCGCAGTGGTATTGTCACTGGACGAGTAACCCAAAATCCAGGGTGACCCACCACAGCAGATTAACAATCTGGAATTAAAAATCTAATCACCGTGAAACCATTGTTGATTATCATAAAAACCCATCTGGCTGACGAATGTCCTTCAGAGAAGGAAATCTGCCTTCCTTAACCGGTCTGGCCTACAATGTGACTCCAGATCCACAGCATTGTAGTCGACAACGAAACGGCCAAGCAATCATCTCAGTCCAAAGATAATAGGGGATGGACCACAAATGCTGGAACAGCTGACAGTACTGATATCCACGGAAAGACTTTCAAAATCCAGTCATCTAAGATTGGTGTCGAGGGAGCACCGCACTGCGCAAGGGTCGGTGCCAAGGGAGCGCCGCACTCTGGGAGCAGACTGATGGAAGCAGACTTAAGAGCATGGGTGGAATCCTGGAATTTTATGAAACCATTGCTGTTTTCTCTCTTCCAGGTTGGATCCATGCTGTACTCACACCGACAGATTGCATTGCATTTGGTGGAAACTTCCTACACAGTCTGAACATCGAAATGCAACTGAAGTAAGTTAGCAGGGACACTGTTAACATAGACCTGTTAACTCAGCATCTGGAAGACAGTGGTATAATCAGATAAAGTCAGGATGGATTTACAAAAGAGAAATCATGCTTCACAAATGCATTGGAATTCTTTGAGGATGTAACTAGCAGAGTTGATCAAGGAGAACCAGTAGATAGGGTTTATTTAGATTTTCAGGCAGCTTTTGACAAGGTCTCACATAACAGACTATATGTAAAGCACATGGAATCGCAGGTATTGTCTTGAGATGGATAGAAAGCTGGTTAGGAGATAGGAAGCAAACAAAGAATTGCAATAAATGGGTCTGTTTCTGATTGGCAGTTAGTGACTAGTGAGATTCCACAGTGATCTGTGCTCAGGCTCCAACTGTTCACATTATATATTAGTGATTTGGAAGAGGGAGCTGAATGTATTATCCCCAGATTTGCAGATGATACAAAGTTGGGTGAGAGGGTGAACTGTGAGAAGGATATAGAGATGTTTCAGCATCATTTGAACAGGCTAAGTGTGTGGGCAGATGTAGTATAATGTGGATACATGTTATCTACTTTGGTAGCAATAAAAGGAAAACATTATTTGAATGGGTGTAAATTGAAAGGTGGATACTCAGCGAGACTGTGTATCATAGAACATTACAGCGCAGAACAGGCCCTTCGGCCCTCTGTTGCGCCGACCAATTGAGAAAAAGCAATGACCCTCTAACCTAAACCATTCCCTTTTCATTCATTAAACCAATCCATTGACCACTTAAACGCCCCCAAACTTGGCGCATCTACAACTGCTGCAGGCAGGGCATTCCATACCCTTACCACCCTCTGGGTAAAGAACCTACCTCTGACATCCGTCCTATAACTACCATCCCTTAATTTAAAGCTATGTCCCCTCAGGCTAACTTTCTCCATCCGAGGAAAAAGGCTATCACTGTCCACCCTGTCTAAACCTCTAATCATCCTATATGTTTCAATAAGGTCTCCTCTTAACCGCCTTCTTTCTAATGAAAACAACCTCAAATCCCTCAGCCTCTTCTCATAAGACCTGCCCTCCATACCAGACAATATCCTGGTAAACCTCCTCTGCACCTTCTCCAATGCCTCCACATCTTTCTTATAATGTGGTGACCAGAACTGTACACAATACTCCAAGTGCGGCCGCACCAGAGTTTTGTACAGTTGCAACATGACGTTGCGGCTCCGAAATTCAATCCCCCTACCAATAAAAGCCAAGACTCCATGTGCCTTCTTAACAACCTTATCGACTTGATTGCCAACTTTCAGGGATCTATGCACATATACACCTAGATCCCTCTGTTCGTCAACACTATTAAGAGTCCTACCATTAGCCCTATACTCTATACATTTGTTATTTCTGCCAAAGTGAATTACCTCACACTTTTCCGCATTAAACTCCATTTGCCACCTCTCGGCCCAGCTCTGCAACTTGTCCAAGTCTCTCTGCAAACTATAACACCCCTCTTCACTATCTACCACTCCTCCGACTTTGGTGTCATCCGCAAATTTACTAATCCATCCTTCTATACCCTCATCCAGATCATTTATAAAAATTACAAACAGCAGGGGCCCCAAAACAGATCCCTGAGGTACACCACTTGTAACCGAACTCCATGATGAATAATTTCCATCAACCACCACCCTCTGTCTTCTATCAGCTAGCCAATTCCTAATCCAATTAGCTAAATCACCCTCAATCCCATACATCTGCATTTTCTGCAGAAGCCTTCCATGTGCCACCTTATCGAACGCCTTACTAAAGTCCATACGTACCACGTCAACTGCCTTACCCTTACCCACCTCTTTAGTCACCTTTTCAAAAAACTCTAAGGTTTGTGAGGCATGACCTACCCTTCACAAAACCATGCTGACTATCCCCAATCAATTCATTTCTCTCTAAATGACTATAAGTCCTATCCCTAATAATTCTTTCCAATACTTTGCCCACAACAGAAGTAAGACTCACCAGTCTATAATTCTCTATTCCCCTTCTTGAACAATGGGACAACATTCGCTATCCTCCAGTCTTCCAGCACTATACCTGTAACCAATGACAACCTGAAGATCAGAGCCAAAAGCTCTGCAATCAGTTGCTGAAAGTAAGCGCGTAGGTACAGCAGGCAGTAAAGAAGGCAAATGGTATGTTGGCTTCATAGTGAGAGGATTTGAGTTATAGGGATTGGGATGTTTTACTGCAATTGTACAGGGCGCTGGTGTGGCCACATCTGGAGTATTGTGTGCAGTTTTGGTGTCTTTATCTGAGGAAGGATGCCCTTACTGTAGAGGGAGCACAGCGAAGGTTTACCAGGCTGATTCCTGGAGTAGCAGGTCTGTCATATGAGGAGAGACTGAGTGGGTTAGGATTATATTCACTGAACTGTAGAAGAGTGAGAGGGGATCTGATAGAAACTTATAAAATTCTAATTGATGCCGATGGTGGCAGAGGCGGGGAGTGTGGGATCCAGAACTAGAGGTCAGAGTTTGAGGATAAGGGGTAAACCTTTTAGAACTGAGGTGAGGAGAAATTTCTTCACCCAGAAGGTGGGGAATGTGTGGAATTCACTCCCACGGAAAGTGGTGGCCAAAACATTGTGTGATTTCGAGAAGAAATTAGATATCGCTCTTGGGGCTAAAGGGGTTGAGGAATATGGGAGAAGGGGGGAATCAGGTTATTGAATTTGATGATCAGCCATGATCAAAATGAATGACAGAGTAGGCTTGAAGGGCTGAATGGCCTCCTCCTGCTTCTAGTTTATCTGTTTTTGGCTCAGGATCTGAAAACAGCCAATTAGACAGTCCTCAGCAGCTTATAATAATTACAGTTCCTGTGCAGTTACAGGCCATTTGGTCCATCTGCTCCACGACAGTTATTCTGCCTCATACTAGCCTCTTCTCATGCTCCTCCAGAATTCCCTAACCTTCCTAATCATTTCTTTCTCGAAAGTGTTTATTCTGCTTTCCCCTACCCCCATTCCTCTGTTAAATACATCAATACTGTTTACCTCCCATACTCCCCAGGGGAGTGACTTCCACATTCTCCCCTATCTCTCCAGGTAAAGGGAAGAGAAATTCAATCTCAATCTGACACTATTTTTGCTTCCACTGAAATAGCTGATTTCCATCACCATAACTTCACCTGGCTTTGAAACTCACCCAATCCTGCGCAATACATTCTTTATTCCAGAGGTGATTATCCCATCCACCTCTAACTACCCTGCTTATGGGTGGCATGACGGCAAAGTGGTTTGCGTTACGGTCTCACAGTGCCAGGGATCCAGGTTCAATTCCGAGTTTGGGTCACTGTGTGCGCAGAATCTGCACGTTCTCCCTGTGCCTGCGTGGGTTTCCTCCGGGTGCTCCTGTTTCACCCCCACACTCTAAAGATATGCAGATTAGGTGGATTAACCATGCTAAATTGCCCCTTAGCATCCAAGATGTGTACTTTAAGGGGATTAGCGGGATAAATTGTGTTACAGGGATTGGGCTATAGATGGGCCTGGATAAGATACTCTGTTGGAGAGTCAGTGCAGACACAATGGGTCAAGTGCCCTCCTTCTGCACCATACAAATTCTACAATTATGCCTGTAACCTTCTCCTCCACCCCCCCATACCCTGACATAAACATTCAGAAAAGGCTGCTGTGGGGAATAAGATTTCCCCTAGAGAAAGCCATGGAAATACTTCAGCTGATTGAGAGTGCAGAGAGAGGCACTCTCGAGTTACAGGACAAGTGTACAGTGAGGTGAATCAGTTATGGACTGAAACCTTAACAAATGGTGGGGGAAGAGTTGAGTGCGCAAAAGAGACAGCAGAAACTCACTGAGCAAGGCAGCAGTCAAATGAACAAGAAAATGGATCAACAACCCCAAAATCCTGACAAATGTTATCAGTGTGGGGGAGATCCCCAGGGAGAATGTAAATTCCAGAATTCTCTCTGTTTTGGCTGCAGTCAAACTTGGTGCAGAACTTAGAATGTGACTCAGAAAAGCAATCTGCGTTACATCAATTGAATAATGCCAAGATAACTAAATAGGCCGACATTGTAATCATACCTGGTAAATAGGTATTACTCCTATGACTCGCTGAGCATGGACGTGGACACTGGTGCTTCTGTTAACACTCCAGCGCCATAGTTAAGAAAGCCCACCAACGCCTCTACTTTCTCAGGACATTAAGGAAATTTGGCATGTCAAATACAATTCTCACCAACTTCTACAGATGCGCTATAGAAAGCATCACCCAAAAGGTGGTGAATGTTTGGAATTCACTCCCACAGATAGTGGAAGCCAAAACATTGTGTGATTTCGAGAAGAAATTAGATATCGCTCTTGGGAGTAAAGGGGTTGAGGTTCTGTTCTGGTTGTATCACAGCTTGGTATGGGCTCCTGCTCTGCCCAAGATCAGAAGAAACTACAAAGATTCGTGAATGTAGCCCAATCCATCACACAAACCAGCCTCCCATTCATTGACACTTTCTGCTGCCTCAGGAAAAGCAGCCAACATAATTAAGGACGCCCCACACCCCGGACATTCTCTCTTTCACCTTCTTCCATCGGGAAAAAGATATAAAAGTCTGAGGTCACATATCAACCGACTCAAGGGCAGCTTCTTCCCTGCTGCTGTCAGACTTTTGAATGGACCTACCTTCTATTAAATTTATATTTCTCTATATCCTAGCTAGGACTATAACATTATACTCTGCACTCTCCTCTTTCCTTATCTATGAATGGTATGTTTTGTCTGTAATAGTGCACAAAAAAACAATACTTTTCATTGTATACAAGCACACGTGACAATAATAAATCAAATCAAATTCTCTAAGAGAAATGTTATTCAGGAATTATGCAATGCTTACCCTGGTCACAGCAAAACGCAGATGCTTGCCACCAGTTATATTTGGTGTCCAGGCATTGATAAGAATATTGAGAATCTGGTCAGACATTTGTGATCAATGCCAATTGAAACAAACATTGCCTCCTTTGGCTCACTTACAGCCTTGAGTGTGACCTGGCTGAACTTGGACATAGTTATACATGGATTTCATTGCTTCCTCTGTGGGCACTGTGTTCATAATTATTGTTGATGTCCATTCCAAGCAGCTTGATATTCCAGAAACAAAAAGAAGAATGTCGCTCTAACAATGGAAATGCTATAGACAAGCCTTTTCTACTTATGTCCTGCAAGACAATTTGGTCTCTGATATTGGCACTGCCTTTACAGGGGCAGAGTTTCAGTATTTCATGCAAAATAATGGAATACAACTTACAGGGGAGGTGATGGCCTAGTGGTATCATCACTAGACTATTAATCCAGAAACTCCACTGACGTTCTGGGGACACGGGTTTGAATCCCATCACGGCAGATGGTGGAATTTGAATTCAATAAGAAAAGTTTGGAATTAGGAATCTCTTGATGACCCTTTGTCGATTTTTGGAAAAACCCATCTCATTCACTAATGTTCTTTAGGGAAGGAAACCTGGCATTCTTACCCAGTCTGGCCTACATGTGACTTCAGAGCCACAGCAACATGGGTGACTCTCAACTGCCTTCCAAAGGTAACTAGGAATGGGCAATAAATGCTGGCCCAGCCAGTGAGGCCTGGATAATAAAACATAATGAACCATCCCTCTACACTGACTGCTGCCCTCACTGCTTCTCCCATTGAGCCATCTCCATCTGCCTCAGTTCGCATGTTCAATCTCAGCTCCATGGAGGGGTTGAAGAAGTTGGGATTCCTAGGAGGAGGGAAGATTGAGAAGCAATTTGATTGAAGGGTTCAAAATCACTAGGGGATTGTTGTGATGATGGGACAGAATCAGGAGGGAGAAACTGTTCACGTTGCCAGGAGACTCGGGAACCAAAAGGGAATTATCATGGGTTTCCTCCGGGTGCTCCTATTTCCTCCCACAGTCCAAAAGATGTGCAGGTGAGGTGGATTGGCCTTGCTAAATTGTCCCTTCATTTCAAGAGGACTAACTAGGTAAATACGTGGGGCTACAGGGATAGGGCCTGAATGGGATTGTTGACAATAAAAGCCTGATGGGCTGAATGGCCTCTTTCTGCACTGTAGAGATTGTACAACACGTTGAATGTAGTTGGTGAAAGAATCAAAGGAGACATGAGGAGAAACCTTCTCACACTGAGTAGTTAGGAGGAAAAGGCACTGTTGGATAGAGGGACAGAGGCAGGATCAATTGAGACTTTCAGTCAGGGATTAGACAGTTACCTGAAAAGGAAGGTGGTGCTGGCCATGGGGAGATGGCAAGAGTGGTACAATAGTGGACTGCTTGTGTAGAGACAATGGGCCGAATGGCCGCTTCCAGTGCTGTAGCTGTCCTGGTGCATCGAGTGGCCATGGTTTGAGCTTCACTGCATTGGTCAGGCCCGTTGGGGAAGGAACTCAACTTCGTGAGCCGAGCAGAAGCTGGGCCACCCAGTCAATAAGGGTGCCATGAGCCCCTCACCCTGATGTGTCTGCATGCATGTGGCAGCTGGATGAATACCGTTCAAGGAGAAAGACACCGCACTGCATCTGTATACGTGCCCTGTGTGATAGCATTTCCCTCCTTTTCCTCAGAGCCTATGAGATTGAAAAGAGATTGAACACAGCCGACCTCTTCAAGTTTCCCAACTTTGAGACTATCTGCTGGTACGTCGGGAAGCACCTGCTGGACACATTCAGAGGTGAGCGGGCACGACAGCTTGGGGTGGGAGCATTTTTTCACACGAGGCTGACTCAGTCCTGTGCGATATTAATGAGAAGACATGTTGCAGCCTCTAACTCTTCCCTACAGGTCTGCGAGAGAACCAGCGACATCCAGCCAATTACCTCGTGCACGGCGCCAAATCGCTGAATGTGACCTTCCGGTCGTGGATCAAGAAGGAGGTAACGTCCACCGCAACACACCCTAATATCAGTGAGCAATGTTGGGCCTTGTATGGAAGGTAGGGTGTGCTTGGGCCCTGGATAGCATCCAGAGATGGTTCACGAGAATGATCCCAGGAGCAAAAGGCTTGATGTGTGAGGAGAGCTTAAGAGGTTAAGTCAGTTAGGATTATATTCACTAGAATTTAGAAGATTGAGAGGGAATCACATAGAAACTTATAAAATTCCAACAGGGTTAGACAGAGTAGACCCAAAGCAAATTGCTGCAGATGCTGAAATCTGAAACCAAAAGAGAAAATGCTGGAAAATCTTAGCAGGTCTGGCAATATCTGTAAGGAGAAAAAAGAACTGACATTGAGAGTCCAGATAACTCTTTGCCAAAGTCAGGGTCGTAGTTTGAGGACATAGTTTTAGAACTGAGGTGAGGAGAATGTGTGGAATTCACTCCCACAGAAAGTAGTTGAGCCCAAAATATTGTGTGATTTCAGAAGAAATTAGATATCGCTCTTGGGACTAAAGGGATCGAGGGATATGGGAGTGCGGGGGTGGGGGGGGGGATATTGAATTTGATGATCAGCCATGATCAAAATGAATGTTGGACCAGGGCCAAAGGGCTGAATGGCCTCCTCTTGCTTCTAGTTTCTTTCTTTAAGGATTCTGAGTCTGTACTCAATGGCATTTAGAGGAATGAGGAGGGATTTCATTGAAACTTACAGAATACTGAAAGGCATATATAGAGTAGACATGGGGAAGATGTCACCATTTGTAGGAGACTAGGACCTGAGGACACAGACTCAGAATGAAGGGACAACCCTTTAGAACTGAGATGAGGAGGAATTTCTTCATCCAGAGGATGGTGAATCCATGGAATTCCACAGAAGGCTGTGGAGGCCAGGTCATTGAGTGTATTTAAGAGAGAAATAGAAAAGTTCTTGTTTGGTAAGGGGATAGAAAATTACTGGGAAAAAGTAGGAGAATGGGGTTAAAAACCTAACAGCCACGATCAAATGGTGGAGCAGACACGATGGGCCAAATGGCCTAATTCAGCTTCTATATCTTACGGTCTAAAATTACCATCCCCACTCCAACAAAACCAACCAGTAACATGGTTAGAACATAGAACATTACAGCACAGCACAGGCCCTTTGGCCCTCAATGTTGTGCCAAGCTATGTCCAATCCTAAGATCAAGGTATCCCCTCCCTATAATTCTGGAGTTATGGGAAGGCAAGGCCTAGTGGTATTATCTCTCGACTATTAATCCAGAAACTCAGCTAATGTTCTGGGGACCTGGGTTCAAATTCCACCTTGGGATCTGAAATTAAGAATCTACTGGTGACCATGAAACCATTGTCAGAAAAATCCATCTAGTTCCCTTAGGGAAGGAAATCTGCCGTCAGCAATGTGATTGCCTGCCTCCAAGGGCAACTAGAGATGGACAATAAATGATGGCCAGCCAGTGACGGTTGTGTCCCATGAATGAATTTTAAAAAATCATGAGGTATGCGGAAGTTGAGAGTGAGGATTGAATTTCCAGGACCACAGGATAAGGAAAACAAGCAGCACAACAGTAGGTGAGTAAAACGGACAGTGTAGCTGAAGGGTATGTTGGTTAGGTGAAAACTCAAACACACAACTCACAGCTATTGAAGTTTACCTCTAGGAGTACTTTGCACTTTAATCAGATGGACTGCAAGAAAATAAGGTTTCTTTATTCGCCTGGTATCATGCTGACACAGTGGTTAGCATAGCTGCCTCACAGCATCAGGGACCCAGGTTCAATTCCCGGCTTGGGTCACTTTGTCCAATCTACATGTTCTCCCCTTGACTGCGTGGGTTTCCTCTGGGTGCTCCAGTTTTTTCCAACAGCTCAAAAGACGTGGTGGTTAGGATGCACTGGCCATACTAAATTCTCCCTCAGCGTACCCGAACAGGTGGTGGAGTGTGGCCATTTGGGGATTTTTCGCAATAACTTCATTGTGGTGTTAACGTAAGCCTATTTGTGAGTAATAAATTAACTTTAAAAAAGCTGCATTAACCCACAAGGGAAAGCTTCACTCCGAGAAACAAACTATTTATGGTGGAAATCACTACTAAGTGCTTTCTTATCCAGAGGTCAGCTCCTCAACACACTCACTCACCCAGCTCGTCCTGCTGCACACCACTTCTCTCACTCACATTCTCTCATATGAGGCTTCTTAGACTCCAGGCTACTTCAACTTGATGATGTTTCCAATTCCCACCCTGAAACTTTGAACCCCATCCACAGCTGTGAGCTGCTATTCAGCAGCCCAGGCTTCAGCCCATGCTGCCACCACCCAAATCTCACTGTATCTGTTCCAGGTTGTCAAAGACACTCGCCCTGCATAGAGGGTCCCCACAGAAGCCCCTTGCTTAGTACTCCCTCCTAACATCGCCTCCCTCTGCAGGTAGTCTCAGCTACACTGCTGGGATGGATGGATGGCAGCAGCTAAATGATGCACAGTGAACTCCTGACATATAACCAGCTGACTGATCTGTAAGTGCTGGTGGGGTGTGAGTTAAATATTCAAAAACCGACCCCTCCCGCAGTGCGGCGCTCCCTCAGCACCGACCCCTCCCGCAGTGCGGCGCTGCCTCAGCACCCACCCCTCCCGCAGTGCGGCGCTGCCTCAGCACTGACCCTCCCGCAGTGCGGCGCTGCCTCAGCACTGACCCTCCCGCAGTGCGGCGCTGCCTCAGCACTGACCCTCCCGCATTTGAAATTGTTGCAACGTCAGAGTACCAGGTTTACTCAAATCATATGGGAAAAGTGTTAAGGATAAATTCAAAGTTTATTTATTTGTTTCACAAGTAAGCTTACATTAACACTGCTATAAAGTTACTGTGAAAATCCCCTTGTCTCCACACTCTGGCACCTTTTTGGGTACACTGAGGGAGAATTTAGCATGGCCAATGCACCTAAACAGCATGTCTTTCAGACTGTGGGAGGAAACCTGAGCACCCGGAGGAAACCCATGGGGAGAATGTGCAAACTCCACATAGGCAGTGACCCAAGCTGGAAATTGAACCCGGGTCCCTGGCGCTGTGACTGTGTCACCGTGCAGCAATGGGATTGCAAATCAGCCATAATCATATTGAATTGTGGAGCAGTCTCGATTGGCCGAGTGGCCTACTCCTGTTCCTATTTTCCACATTTCTCTAATATCACGGGCTGAAAGTGTAGATGCTAAAGAGAATGACGTGATTGAGGGATTTCTTTGATTGCAATAGAGACAATGTATTTCCCTGATGGTGGGGAGGTGGGTTAGAGCAGCAGGGGCAGTGCAGGGTTGGAGCTGGGGGAGTGGGGCTGGTGCAGGGATGCGTGGGCCTCAAGCAGAGCGGGATTGGGTTCAGGTGGGGCAGGACGGGAAGAACAAGGTGGGGAATAACCTGAAAATGAGATTCAGACCATTCGTGCTGATGTCAGGAAGCACTTCCTCAGACAAAGGGGACCAGGAACCTGCAAGCCTCTCCCAAGCTGCTGAGCTTGGGGATCAATCAGGAAATTCAAAACAAGATTCAGAGTGCAGAAATGAGCTGGGGTATGGAATGAAGATGTAGACCTGCCTGGATTGAATTGAATGATGAAACAGGTTCAAGAGGGGCAGAATGGCCTCCTCCTGTCCTTGTGTGACAAGTTCAAGAGTAGGGATTGCATGGCCTCCTACAATTTCTGTATATTTGGTTTGATTTATTATTGTCACGTGTATTGGGATGCAGACAAAGTATACCATACATAGAGAAGGAAAGAAGAGGATGAAGAATGTGGTGTACAAAAGACTGAGAATAGAGTTTTAGAAACATGAAATGAGAGTAAAATATGCAATTGGAGGGAATGCTGGGCACAGCTTGTAAGAAGTCCCAGTGCCATCAGAGATCATGCAGCGGGGCTGAATGGCATCCACCAGTCTCATAATGTCATTGAAGTTGAGAAGTTTTTGCAGTGAGATGATTTAATTGCTGCTGCTTTATTTTCTGCATGTTAGGCTCTCTCTGAGCACGAGGACGAAATTCCAGAGACCATTAGGACTGCACAACTCATCAAAGATCTCGCCAAAGAGATTCGTCTGGTAGATGTGAGTGTTACACGCTGTTTCCACACATGCTGACCCATTCTGTGGGGCAAATGTTTCACCCGCACTAATTCCACCCCCTCTCCCTTGCCCTCCCCCCCCCCCCTCCCCCCCCCCCCACCCACCCCCCCCCCCCCCCAGGGCGGGGTCCCTCGGTGCCGACCACCCCTCCGCAGTGCGGCACTCCCTCGGTGCCGACCACCTCGCACCGCAGGGGGGGCTCCCTCGGTGCCGACCCCCCCGGAGGGCGGGGCTCCCTCGTGCCGACCCCTCCACTGCATGTGCGGGGCTCCTCGGTGCCGACCCCCTCACCGCAGGGTGTGGCTCACTCGGCGCCGACCCCCCCCGAGGGCGGCACTCCCTCGGTGTCCGACCCCCCGTGGGGTTCTGCAGGGCGGGCTCCCTGGTGCCGACCCCCCCCGCGGGGCGGGGCTCCCTCGGCGCTGACCCCCCCCCCCCCCACGCAGGGCGGGGCTCCTCAGCGCCGACCCCCCCCCCGCAGGGCGGCACTCCCTCGTGCCGACCCCCTCCCCCCGCGGGCGTCGCTCCCTCTGTGCCGACCCCCCCTCGCAGCGGGCGGGGCTCCCTCGGCGCCGACCCCCCCCGCGGGCGGCACTCACTCGGTGGCGACCCCCTCCACCGCAGGGCGGCGCTCCCTCGGTGCCGACCCCCCCCCTCCCCCCGCAGGGCGGGGCTCCCTCGGTGCCGACCCCCTCCACCGCAGGGCGGCGCTCCCTCAGCGCTGCTCTGTGAACTGTTTGCCTGCCCAAGAACTATTTGAAACTGTTTGCTGGCTATATTTTATCAGACCGCAGGGAAGATGGGTGGGCCATTCGGCCTACACCGCAGCCCACAGATGCTCACCACTCCCGGCAACAATGAGAAACCCGGCCGTAAGAAGGGAAGCCTGCCAAAGGACAGTGGCAAGAGGAAGGCAAAGAAAGGGAAGGAGCCAGTGGGATTGCTGACACCAGACCTGGATCTCCTGGAGATGCACACCAAACAGACACTGAAAAAACTGGAGTCTCCCAAAAAGGAGAAGGTGAGGGTGTTACCCTGCAGCGGTCTGTCTGCCTCCTGCTCGGATATCCTTGTGAATGTGGGGAAATTTGGGATCACTTGGATTGTCATTCACACCCAGGCTTCATTCCTGCTCTTCCTGCTCCCCCTCCCGTTTCTCACCCCCGTCACCAACTCCCCACCCGCACCTCACCGACCCCCTCCATATGACCCCACCTTCCCAACACCACATTTCACCAACCCCCACCTTCACTGTCCCCTCCCTCACCCCCTCTAATACCGATCGCCTCACCTCACTGATCCCCCCCCCCTCCCATCCACCATCCTCCAAACTGACCCCCACCCCCCCGTTCCCTCCTTCATTGTCCCCGCCTCAGGCCCGTCCCCCCTCGGTCCCGTCTCCTTCTCCCCCTCCCCCCTCTGCCCGCTCCCCCCCCCTTCCCCCACGCTTCCCCCCCCCTGCCTTCCCCCACGCTCCCCCATGCTCCCCTCCCCACTCTGCTCACATTGTAACTCTGCTGTGATTTGCCTCCTCTGAGCTCAGGCAGTGAAATGTGGAAGGAGGAGACAATGGTGCCACAGTGTTCTCACTGGTGTCATCTGGAGGCCCTGGGTAATGCACCCGGGCCTTGGCTTTCAATCCCACCATGGCAACTAGTGAAATTTGGACTGGATTTGCTGAAACCTTGGAGGGATGTACACGAGATTACGGGCTCGAGTCCTGCACTCCCTGGAAAAGCAATGAACGGACATTGGTGTCCCTTTATTTTTCTGATGCCTCTCCTGTGTCCCATTCACAGCGTGACGTGTCCAGCTCCCAGCTGCAGGTGGAGACATTTGAGGGCGAGCTAGCAATGGATGCCTCAGTCGGCCTGGACGACAGCAAGTTACGCTTTGTGCTCTCCAACGGCAAGATCATGAGGCAAGTTCGAGTAACTACTTCGGTCATTGTCTTACAATCTATTCTCATCTCCCTATGTGGGGTTTCAATCTGCTGCACTCCGGGGGGGGAACCCATTGCCACAAACATTGGTCACGCTTTCCACATCAATTTCTTCCTAGAACATTTCCAATATCAACTGTCACATTGTAGTTGCATGCTCTAGCCACCAGCTGGAGCAGTGCTGTAGCATTGCCAAGAATCAGAATCCCTGCCATTTGGCTCATTCAGTCTGCCCAGACAAAGCATCTTACCCAGGCGCTTTCCCTGTAACCTGTCTGCCCCGCTATTTTCCCGAACCTATACATCTAAGGGACAATTTAGCAAGGCCAATCCATATAAGTGGCACACTTTTGGACTGTGAGGAGATGATTGACAGGGCTACCAGCACGTGGAGGAAGGCAAGTGAGCAACAGTCAAGAAGGGGAAAGCTCAGGTGATGGAGAGCACCCAGGTGGCTGTGCCCCTTCATAATAAGTAGTCCTGTCTGAGTATTGCTGAGGGGGAAGCAGTGGTGGCCAGATCTCTAGGGCTGAGCCTGGCCCAGTTGCTCAAAAACGTAAAGAAAAGAGGAGGAAGGCAATGTTAATAGGGGACTCTACAGGGAGGGGGTCAGATAAGCGTTTTTGCGGATGCAGATGGGAGTCTCGGATATTGCTTTGCCTCCCTGTTACAGGAATCCGAGATGTCTCTGATCACATCGCAGAAATCCTGAAGTGGGAGGGAGAGGAGCCAGAGGCCATGGTACGTATCAGTACCGCTGACATAGGTAGGAAGAGGGAAGGGGTCATGAAAAAAGAATATAGGCAGTTTGGTAGACAGCTGAGAAGGAGGAACGCAAAGGTAGTAATCTCGGGATTGCTGCCTGTTCTCTGCAGGACAGTGAGAGCCGGAATGGAATGAGGTGGAGGATGAATGCGTGGCTGAGAGACTGGAGCAAGGGGCAAGGATTTGGGTTCCTGGATCATTGGGACCTCTTTAGGGGCAGGTGTGACCTGAACAAAAAGGACGCGTGACACTTGAATCCCGGGGGGACCAACATCTTAGCGGGAAAGTTGGCTAAGGCTACTGGGGAGAGTTTAAGCTAGAAAGGTTGGGGGAGGGAATTGAGATGAGATGACTGGGAGCGAGGAGGTTAGTTCACAAATAGAGAAGGATTGTAGACAGTGTAAGAGGGAGGATAGATGGCTGATGGGGAAGAGGAGCACTCAGATTGAAGGTCTGAGGTGTGTCTATTTTAACACCAGGAGTATAGTGAATAAAGTGGATGAGCTTCGGGTGTGGATTGCTGCTTGGGAATGTGATGTGGAGACTTGGATGTCTCAGAGACAGGACTTGATACTTCAGGTGCCAGGTTTCAGATGTTTCAGGGAGGGAGGCAAAAGAGGAGGGGGAGTGACACTACTGATCAGGGATAGTGTCACGGCTGTAGAGAAGGTGGACACCGTATAGGGATTGTCTACAGAGTCTCTGTGCGTGAAAATTCGGAACAGGAAGGGGTCAATAACTTTGCTGGATGTTTTCTATAGGCTACTCAATAGTTACAGGGATGTTGAAGTGCAGATAGGGAAACAAATCCTGGAGAGATATAGTAATCATGATGTAGAGATGCCGGCGTTGGACTGGGGTAGTAAGAATTTAGCAACACCAATTTTAAATCCAACCGATTTATTTGATAGTAAATCTGCAAGCTTTCGACACTCTTGTGCTTTCGTTAGGCAAATGCAGTGTTCTGGTCTGCAATCGCACACATATCAACACAGACAGTCACAGATTGCTGATTAGAATGTGAATCCTTACACCTAACCTGCTATTCAAGTGTTAAAGTGGCTAACAATGTGTGTGAAGGGGATCCTGAGCATTGTTAGAGAATTGTGTATTTTCACCAGACAGCACAGTAAGTGAGGTTTTTTGCTAACCCAGGCAAGTTACGGGGGTTACAGATAGTGTGTCATGAAGCCAAGATCCCTATTAAGGCCATCCTCATGTGTGCAGAACTTGGCTATCAGTCTCTGCTCAGCGACTCTGCACTGTCGTGTGTCACGAAGGCCCCCTTGAAGAACATTTACCCGCAGGTCGGAGGCCGAATGCCCATGACTGCTGAAGTATTCGCCCACAGGAAGGGAACTGTTTTGCCTGGTGATTGTTGAGCAATGCTCATTCATCCGCTGTCGTAGTGTTTGCATGGTCTCCCCAATATACCATGCTTCGGGACATTCTTTCTTGCAACGTATTAGGTAGACAACGTTGGCCGAGTTGCAAGTGTATGTACCGTGTACCTGGTGAATGGTATCCTCACGTTTGATGATGTCGTCCATGTCTATGATCCGGCATGTCTTGCAGAGGTTGCTGTGGCAGGGTTGTGTGGTATTGGGTCACTGTTCTCCTGAAGGTTGGGTAGTTTGCTGCGAACAATGATCTGTTTGAGGTTGTGCGGTTGTCTGAAAGCAAGAAGTGGGGGGGTGTGGGTGGCCCTAGCGAGATGTTCATCGTCATCAATGATATGTTGAAGACTCCGGAGAAGATGTTGTAGCTTCTCCGCTCCGGGGTGTGTCTATTTTAACGCCAGGAGTATAGTGAATAAAGTGGATGAGCTTCGGGTGTGGATTGCTGCTTGGGAATGTGATGTGGAGACTTGGATGTCTCAGAGACAGGACTTGATACTTCAGGTGCCAGGTTTCAGATGTTTCAGGAAGGACAGGGAGGGAGGCAAAAGAGGAGGGAGTGACACTACTGATCAGGGTAGTGTCACGGCGTAGAATACCTGAAGTACTTGAGAAGCTATGACATCTTCTCCGTAGTCTTCAACATATCATTGATGACGATGAACATCTCGCTAGGGCCATCCCCACCCCCCCACTTCTTGCTTTCAGACAACCGCACAACCAACAGATCATTGTTCGCAGCAAACTACCCAACCTTCAGGAGAACAGTGACCACAATACCACACAACCCTGCCACAGCAACCTCTGCAAGACATGCCGGATCATAGACATGGACGACATCATCAAACGTGAGGATACATTCACCAGGTACACGGTACATACTCTTGCAACTCGGCCAACGTTGTCTACCTAATACATTGCAAGAAAGGATGTCCCGAAGCATGGTACATTGGGGAGACCATGCAGACACTACGACAGCGGATGAATGAGCATCGCTCAACAATCACCAGGCAAAACAGTTCCCTTCCTGTGGGCGAACACTTCAGCAGTCATGGGCATTCGGCCTTCGACCTGCGGGTAAATGTTCTTCAAGGGGGCCTTCGTGACACACGACAGCGCAGAGTCGCTGAGCAGAGACTGATAGCCAAGTTCCGCACACATGAGGACGGTCTTAATAGGGATCTTGGCTTCATGACACGCTATCTGTAACCCCCGTAACTTGCCTGGGTTAGCAAAAAACCTCACTTACTGTGCTGTCTGGAGAAAATACACAATTCTCTAACCAATGCTCAGGATTCCCTTCACACACATTGTTAGCCACTTTAACACTTGAATAGCAGGTTAGGTGTAAGGATTCACGTTCTAATCAGCAATCTGTGACTGTCTGTGTTGATATGTGTGCGATTGCAGACCAGAACACTGCATTTGCCTAACGAAAGCACAAGAGTGTCGAAAGCTTGCAGATTTACTATCAAATAAATCGGTTGGATTTAAAATTGGTGTTGCTAAATTCTTACTGAGATATAGTAATAACAAAGTTGTCATGATGGGAGACTTTAATTTCCCAAACAGCGATTGGAATATCCCTAGGATAAGGGGTTTGGATGGGGAGGAGTTTGCTAGGTGTGTCCAGCAGGGTTTCCTGACACAGTACGCGAATAAGTCGACAAGAGGAGAGGCTGTACTTGACCTGGTGTGGCTAATGAACCAGGACAGGTGTCAGATCTCAGTGGGAGAGCATCTCGGGGATAGTGATTATAATTCTATCTCCTTCACGATATATTGGAAAGAGATAAGATCAGGCAGGCTAGGAAAGTGTTTATCTGGAGTAAGGGGAAATATGAAGCCATCAGGCAGGAAATTAGATGAGTAAATTAGAATTCTTGGGGAAAAGTACCGAAGGAAGATGGCGGATTTTCAAGGAATGTTTGTCTGGAGCTCTACACAATAACGTTCCGATGACTCAAGGAGGTTTTGGTAGGTTATGGGATTGAAGGTTGTGATGAACCTAGTCAGGAAGAAAAGAAAGGCGTACAGAAGGTTCAGAGAACTAGGTGATGTTAAGAATCTAGAGGAGTATAGAGGAAGGAGCTTAAAAAGAAAATTAGGGCAGCTAGAAGGAGTCATAAGAAGGCCTTCGCGGATAAGATTAAGGAGAACCCTAAAATGTTCTACAAAATGTAAAGAGTAAAAGAATGAGAAGTGAAGGATTAGGACCTATAAAAGGTGAAGGGGGAAAGTTTGTGAGGAACCAGTAGAAATGGCAGAGGTGCTTAATGAATACTTTAACTTAATATTCATGGTAGAAAGTGATCTGGGTGGTTGTATTGCAGGCTTGCGGCGGACTGAAAAGATTGAATATGTAGACATTAAGAAAGAGGATGTGTTGGAAATTTTGAATAGCATCAAGATAGATAAGTTACAGAGACTAGATGCGATATACCCCAGATTACTGTGGGAGATGAGGGAAGAGATTGCAGAGCCTCTGGCGATGATCTTTGCGTCGTCAATGGAGACGGAGAGGTTTCTATGATTGGAGGATTGCGGATATGGTTCCTATTTTCAAGAAAAGGAGCAAGGATAGCCTGGCAAATTACTGATCGGTGAGTCTGACCTCAGTGGTTGGTAAGTTGATGGAGAGGATCCTGAGGGACAGGATTTATGAACATTTAGAGAAGCTTAGTATGATCAGAAATAGTCAGCAAGGCTTTGTCAAGGTCAGGTCGTGCCTTACAAACCTGGTTGAGTTCTTTGAAAATGTGACTAAACACATTGATGAAGGAAGAGCGGTGGATGTGGTTTAACGTAGAACATAGAACACTACAGCACAAACAGGCCCTACGGCCCACAAGTTGTGCCGATCGTATCTATACTTACCAGGCCATAGAACTATCTGTAACTCCCAATCCCATTAAATCCCATGTACTCATCCAGAAGTCTCTTAAAAGACCCCAGCGAGTTCGCCTCTACCACCACCGACGGCAACTGATTCCATTCACTCACCACCCTCTGAGCGAAAAACTTACCTCTAACATCACCTCTGTACTTGCCCCCCAGCACCTTAAACCTGTGTCCTCTCGTAGCGACCGTTTCAGCCCTGGGAAATAGCCTCTGAGAATCCACCCTATCTATTCCTCTCAACATCTTATAAACCTCTATCAGGTCGCCTCTCAACCTTCGTCTCTCCAGGGAGAAGAGACCTAGCTCTCTCAACCTATCTTCATAAGGCATGCCCCCCCAATCCAGGCAACATCCTTGTAAATCTCCTCTGCACCCTCTCAATAGCTTCCACATCCTTCCTATAGTGAGGCGACCAGAACTGCACACAGTACTCCAACTGGGGTCTGACAAGGATCTTATAAAGTTGCAGCATTACCTCCCAACTCCTAAACTCAGTTCCTCTATTAATGAAGGCCAGTACACCGTATGCCTTCTTGACCACATCCTCCCCTTGATATTATACTGCTTCATCCCATTGGTCCTGCCAAAATGGACCACCACACATTTATCCACGTTGAAGTCCATCTGCCACTTTTCTGCCCAGTCTTGCATCCTATCTATGTCGTGCTGCAACTTCTGACATCCCTCCAGACCATCCACAACACCACCAACCTTCGTGTCATTGGCAAACTTACCAACCCATCCCTCCACTTCCTCATCCAGGTCATTTATGAAAATGACAAACAGCAAGGGTCCCAGAACAGATCCCTGGGGCACTCCACTGGTGACCGACCTCCATGCAGAATAAGACTCATCCACAACCACTCTCTGCCTTCTGCAGGCAAGCCAGTTCTGGATCCACAAGGCCAAAGCCCCTTGAATCCCACGCCCTCTCACCTTCTCAAGAAGTCATGCATGGGGAACCTTATCAAACGCCTTGCTGAAATCCACATAAACCACATCCACTGCTCTTTCTTCGTCAATGTGTTCAGTCACATTTTCGAAGAATTCAACCAGGCTCGTAAGGCGTAATCTGCCCTTCACAAAGCCATGTTGACTATTCCTGATCATATTGAATTTCTTTAAATGCTTATAAATCCTATCTCTCAGAATCCTCTCCATCAGCTTACCGATCACTGAGGTCAGACTCACTGGTCGGTAATTGCCCGGGCTATCCTTATTTGCCTTCTTGAAAATAGGCATCACATCCGCAATCCTCCAATGTTCTGGAACCTCTCCCAACTCCATCGACGACGCAAAGATCATCGCCAGGGGCTCTGCAATCACTTCCCTCACCTCCCACAGTAACCTGGGGTACATCCCATCCGGATCCGGCGACTTACCTATCTTGATGGAATTTAACAGTTCCAACACATCCTCTTTCTTAATGTCCACATACTCAATCTTTTCAGTTTGCCGTAGTACATGGACTTCAGCAAGGTGTTTGATAAGGTTACCTATGCAAGACTTTTTGAGAAGGTGAGAGGGCGTGGGATCCAAGGGGCTTTGGCCTTGTGGATCCAGAACTGGCTTGCTTGCAGAAGGCAGAGAGTGGTTGTGGATGGGTCTTATTCTGCATGGAGGTCAGTCACCAGTGGAGTGCCCCAGGGATCTGTTCTGGGACCCTTGCTGTTGTTAATTTTCATAAATGACCTGGATGAGGAAGTGGAGGGATGGGTTGGTAAGTTTGCCAATGACACGAAGGTTGGTGGTGTTGTAGATAGTTTGGAGGGATGTCAGAAGTTGCAGCATGACATAGATAGGATGCAAGACTGGGCGGAAAAGTGGCAGATGGACTTCAACCCAGATAAAAGTGTGGTGGTCCATTTTGGCAGGTCCAGTGGGATGAAGGAGTATAATATCAAGGTAAGACGCTTAGCAGTATAGAGGATCAGAAGGACCTTGGGTCCGGGTCCGTAGGACTCTTAAATTGGCCTCACAGGAGAATGTGGTCAAGAAGGCGTATGGTGTACCGGCCTTCATTAATCGAGGGATTGAGTTCAGGAGTCAGGAGATAATGCTGCAACTTTACAAGACTCTTGTCAGACCCCACTTGGAGTACTGTGTGCAGTTCTGGTTGCTTTACTACAGAAAGGATGTGGAAGCTATTGAAAGAGTGTAGAGGAGATTTACGAAGATGTTGCCTGGTTGGGCGGCATGCCTTATGAAGATCGGTTGAGGGAGCTCGGTTTTTCTCCTTGGAGAGGTGAAGAATGAGAGGCGATCTGATAGAGGTGTATAAGATGTTGAGAGGTATTGATCAGGTGGATTCTCAGGCTATTTCCCAGGGCTGAAATGTTCGCTATGAGAGGACACAGGTTTTAGGTGCTGGGGAGTAGGTACAGAGCAGATGTCAGGGTAAGTTTTTCACTCAGAGGGTGGTGGGTGAGTGGAATTGGCTACTGTTGGTGGTAGTGGAGACAAACTCATTGGGGCCTTTTAAGAGATTTCTGGATGAGTACGTGGGATTTAATAGAATTGAGGGTTATAGGTAAGCCTAGTAGGTAGGGATATGATCGGTGCAACCTGTGGGCTGTAGGGCCTGTTTGTGCTGTAGTTTTCCTGCCTTCTAAAACCAGAACACCCAGAGGAAACCAATGTAAACACGGAAGAATGTGCAAACTCCACACAGTCACTCAAAGCTGAGTCTCTGGGAGGCAGCAGTGTGAGCCATTGTGTCACTGTGCTACCCTGCCCCCCTGTCCCCCCCAATACTTACACAGCTAATATACCAAAAACCAGCCCCCCACCATACCTGAAATCTGCCAGGTGCCCACCAGTGCTCAGATTCCCACACCCTCAAGTCTCAACGTGCCAGTACATCTGTGGCCTTGCCATAAGGCAGCGTAGTGGCACAACGGTCAGCACTGCTGCATCACAGCACCAAGGACCCACGTTCGATTTAGGTCACGTTTTCCCCGTATCTGCGTGGATTTCCTGCGGGTTTTCCAGTTTTCTCCCGCAGTTGAAAGATGTGCTGGTTAGGATGCATTGGCCGTGCTAAATTCTCCCTCAGTGTATCCAAACAGGCAGTGGAATGTGGCAATTAGTGGATTTTCATAGTCACTCAATTGCAGTATTAATGTAAGCCTAATTGTGACACTAATAAATAAACAACATTGTGTGTCCACATGCATCCACATACATCACCTCTCCCACCGCCGTGTTCAAACTGCTCTGCATGCACACACGCACACACTAGGGTACGTGAGACGCCAGTGAGAGTTGGAGCCTTTAAGACAATAGTAGAGAAAGTCAACCTAGAAGGGAATCTCTTTGCTCTATACCATTACAGAAACTCTTCTCTCCACAGCCCTCAATTCCCCAATCCCAGCATTAAAAGTGCTCACAGACCCAGCCCCCACAGATTCCCAAGGGAAAGGATTCCTCAGATTCACCTTCTTTTGAGAGACAGGGCGGTATTTCTCCATCCCATCTGCCTTGGGAGTCATAGGGGGCAGGGGTGGGTCATGCAAACATCCATTGACTCCGAGTGGGAAATTCTGGCCTTGGAGCGAGAATGGCTGGAAAACCCCGCTGAAGGGATTCTTTCTCAAACTCGTCGTTGGGGTGGTGCAATGGAAACGCCTCCCGGCATTTGTCTAAACCCCCCGATGGTCACTTCTATCATATCTCGTCCTTCTGAACTCTTAAAGGAGTTTGCACTGAACCTGTCCAATCTCCCCTCATGTGGCACTGTCTCCGTACCTGGGATCATCCGTGTAAAGCTGCTCTGTGCTTCCTCTGACAATGATACATCTTCCCACGGATAAGGGTGCCAAAGCTGGGCATGGTATTCTCTGAGTGCTCTAACCCTCCTCTCCTCTTCTTCCTCCAGTAACAAAGGGGTAAGGTTTCAGACAGCCCCAGGGACATTCGAGCCACTCTTTGGCATGCTGAAGGGGGTCAAACGCTGCATCAAGGATGAGTACGACTATGATTCTGAGGACGATTTACAGATCGATGAGACACCACGCAAGGAACGCAGGGTGATGAACGCCACAAAGAAGCTGCTGAGTAAGATTCTGCTCTTTACAAACCTCTTCACATCAACCCCAGCCCTGCACTCCCACCGTGAAAGATTATCTAATCCATATGGATAGCTGGAACCTCACTGACTTAATTTGGTTTATTATTGTCACATCGGATACAACAGAAAGTATTGTGTCTTGTG
Source organism: Sphyrna mokarran (assembly GCA_024679065.1). Classification (NCBI taxonomy): domain Eukaryota; kingdom Metazoa; phylum Chordata; class Chondrichthyes; order Carcharhiniformes; family Carcharhinidae; genus Sphyrna; species Sphyrna mokarran. The sequence continues at coordinate 84,255,404 of JAGIQG010000013.1, read as the reverse complement.
CACTATACAGACAAAGCATCCCATTTATTGAGTACACAGGGGTGAAGGAAAGGAGACAGTGCAGATTGTAATGGTACACTCTTAGCTAGGGTGCAGAGAAAGATCAGCTTAAGGTGATTGTGTTGAATGATGGAGCAGGCTCGATGGCATACTCATGCTCCTTCTGAATGGCCAGCAGCTCCCTGAGTGCTCAAGATAAGGAAACCTGGAAAATCTGCAATTCCAAGGCTTCTTTCCCCACCTTGGGAGATGTCAAAGCCCTACCCAGCCAGCCCAATCATGGTAATTGTTCTAAGTCCAGATACGTGAGGCCAGTTTGCCTGTGTGAGTGTCAGCCTGGGCCTGGGGTGGGGAAGGATCAGCCTGGGGTGTTGGGAGGGGAGGAAGTGCTGTGGATAAAAGCTGAGGGGGTAATTGGGTGGAGAAGGGTGGGTGAGGAGTCAACACCGGCTCACACTGATCTTACATGATATGTAATCTTGGCCACTCGACCTGTTGTGTCCCGTGTGAGTAAGCAGCCTGAACAGGAACCCAAAGCCACAGGATAGGTGAAATAATGTGACTGATAATAAAACCTTCACCTCCCTATTTAACAGCTTTAACACACAGTAACAAACTCCTGCCTTCCTATAACCACCAGTAATGCTGAAACTGTCTCCCAGGAAAGAAGTAAATGGCAATCCAAGATGTAAACATTTATCTGTCACGCTGCAACTATCGGCTCTTCCCACTAGGTTTTCGAACATTCATTCTTTCAAGGAATGTAGCTGTCACAGGGTTGGGCCTGCATTTGTTGCCCCTCCCTGATTGCCCCCTAATCTGAGTGGCTGGCTCGGGCCGTTTCAGAAGGAGCAGTTAGGAGGCATCCACGTTGCTATGTGAGCTTCGGAGTCTCACACAGGCCAGAAGGGCAAAGGTGGCAGATTTCCTTCTCTCTAAAGGGGACCTGAGTGAAGCAGATGAGTTTTTACAAGATGGTTTTGTGGTTGCCAAGACATCACTTGTTTATGTTTGAATGCAGACAGTTCCGAGCATTTGCACGGAAGCAGGCTCTTCCAATCCATGCTGCCCTTCCAGCCTGTCCCAATTCCCCGTGTTTGGTCTATATTCCTCTAACCCTTTCCCATCCATGTACTTATCCAAATGCTTTTTAAATGTTGTTATTAAACCTGCCTCGACCACTTTCTCTGGCAGCTCATTCCACATTCACACCACCCTCTGGGTGAAGAGGTTGCTCCTCGCAATAGAGAAATTTATTTCTCTAGAGAGAAATAAATTGATCAGGGATAGTCAACACGGTTTTGTGAAGAGAAGGTTGCGCCTCACAAACCTTATCAAGTTTTTTGAAAAGGTGACCAAAGAGGTGGACAAGGATAAAGCAGTTGATGTGGGGTATATGGATTTTAGTAAAGCATTTGATAAGGTTCCCCATGGTAGGCTACTGCAGAAAATGCAGATGCATGGGATTGAGGGAGATGTAGCAGTTTGGATTAGGAATTGGCTAGCTGATAAAAGACAGAGGGTAATGGTTGATAACCTGGAGTGCAGTTACAAGTGGTGTACCTCAAGGATCTGTTTTGGGGTCACTGCTGTTTGTCATTTTTATAAATGATCTAGATGAGGGTGTAGAGGGACGGGTTAGTAAATTTGCTGATAACACCAAAGTCAGTGGAGTCATAGACAATGAGGATGGATGTTACGGTTTGCAGAGAGACATAGATAAGCTGCAGAGTGGGCCAAGAGGTGGCAAATGGAATTTAATGTGAGGTGATTCACTTTGATAAGAGTAATATGTGTAAAGAATATAGGGCTAATGGTAGGACTGTTAGATGAGCATAGATTCCTGAAAGTTGGCACCCAGGTTGATAAGGTTGCTGAGAAGGCGTACAGTATGTTAGCTTTTATTGGTAGAGGGATTGAATTTCAGAGCCGTGAGGTCATGTTGCAACTGTACAAAACTCTGGTGTGGCTACACCTTATACACACAATCCTACAGTGCAGAAGGAGGCCATTCAGCCCATCGAGTCTGCACCGACCACAATCCCACCCAGGCCCTATTGCTGTAACCCCATGCACTTATGCTAGCTAATCCCCCTGACACTACGAAGCAATTTAGCATGGACAATCCACCTAACCACCCCACATCTTTGTGGGAGAAAACCGGAGTACCCAGAGGAAACACACGCAGACGCAAGGAGAAAGTGCAAACGCCACACAGACACTGACCGAGGTGGGAATTGAGCTCAGGTTCTTGGTGCTGTAACAATGTTAACCAATGTGCCACCATGCTGCTCCAATATATACTATATATATATATTTAGAATTTAGGACTGAGTAACTTAGTTACTGAAGATTGTATAAAATAATTAGAGGGGGAGGGATGTGGTACTGTCCCTTTAATGGCAAAACAGCAAAGTAAAGTCACCTGGCTTGGAGGACCAATTCGAACTCAAATTTGGTAATCACTGCAGAGGGTGTAGTCATCTTAGGCCAGAGACAAGCTGGGAACCGAGGAGCAGGCTGTAAGGGCAGGCTGGACAATTCTTCTCTCTAAGAAATCCTATTGTGTTTCCAATGAAGTGTGTGGAAGTGCTTCATTAGCCAGTTTTCATGTTGTTTGATGATGTAAGCATTCTGGTGACAATGTAAACATTGTATAGATTTCCACATCCTGGACCAAGCTTCTCAAGACTAGTCGAGTGGCTGATCCCTGTTCCCAGCTACTCAGGATAAATTTCTTCTTCTTCCATTCTCACACCAGCTTTTCACTAGCATTGAGTAACTATGTGTAAATCCTCAGCCTTCTTCAGCACCACTTACATTTCCTTCGTCCAGAACATTGAATCCAGGATTGGGACGTCTTGTTGAAGCTGTACAAGATATTGGTAAGGCCACATTTCAGAATAGTAGTGTACAGCTCTACTCACCCAATTATAGAAAGGATATTATTAAACTAGAAAGAATACAGAAAACATTTAGAACAAAAAACAAAGAACAAAACAGCACGGGAAACAGGCCCTTCAGGCCAACAAACCCATGTCGCCACCCCAATGTTCCCACTTCCACCCGTGACCCCTGTCTGTGTTTATAGAAATCTGCATTGGAACCAAATTTGCGAGACAATTTAGGGAGAATTTGTTTTGTCAATTAGCCTAAGAGCACATGTTTGGAGTGTGGGAGGAAACCAGAGCACCCGGAGAAAACCCACGCAAGCACGGGGAGAATGCGCAAACTCCCACAGACACAGGCCCAAATCCATGTATCTGCACAGCAGAGCGATAGTCACCAAGCTGTCGTGTTGTCCATCAAATGGTCCAGATCAAGCTTACACTAACGATGTGAAGCACTAGGATACTCCCGAAAAATCCAAGAGCAGCCCTCTCACAACCCATCGCGTGTATGCCCCTCATTAGACAACAAGGTGGACCAAAGCACCTGTAGAATAAAACAGAAATACATCAATATCATTCACAATTTACACAATTCCCAGGGAATTCCCAAGGCTCATGATCCCTATTTTAAATCAGTTTTCTATACCCCTCCATTCCCATTCTGTTCATGTGCCCATCTAAGTATGTCTTAAATAACTCCAGAGTGCCTGTGTCCACCACCTTACCTGGCAGTGCGTTCCATGCCCCCACCACCCTCTGTGTGAAAAAACTTCCTCTAGCATCCAAATTATAGCCTACCCCCCTCACCCTAAGCCCGTGACCCCTCATGATATTTGATTCCAAGCTAGGAAAAAGCTTAACCCTGTTTACTCTATCTATACCCCTCATAATCCAGTACACCTCTATTAGATCTCCTCTCAGTCTACATCTTTTCAAAGAAAATAGCCCCAATCGTGTACAGCTCTGGCCACTGCATTATAAGAAAGATGTGGAGGCATTGGAAAGGGTGCAGAGGAGGTTTACCAGGATGTTGCCTGGTATGGTGGGAAGGTCTTATGAGGAAAGGCTGAGGGACTTGAGGTTATTTTCATTAGAGAGAAGAAGGTTAAGAGGTGACCTAATTGAGGCATACAAGATAATCAGAGTTAAATAGCATGGACAGCGAGAGTCTTTTTCCTCGGATGATGATGGCTAACACGAGGGGTCATAGCTTTAAATTAAGGGGTGGTAGTTATAGGACAGATGTTAGAGGTGGGTTCTTTACTCAGAGGGTAGTAATGGTGTGGAATGCTTTGCCTGCAGCAATTGTGGACTCGCCAATTTTAAGGGGCATTCAAATGGTCAGTGGATAGGCATATGGATAGCATTGGAATAGTTTAGGTTAGAGGGTCATTAGATTGGTTCCACTGGTTGGCGCAATATCGAGGGCCGAAGGGCCTGTACTGCGCCGTAATGTTCTGTGTTCTCGCATCCCTTTGAAATCTTTCCCCTCTCACCTTTAACCTCTGCCCTCTAGTTTTCCATTCCTCTTCCCTGGGAAAAAGACTCTGTGCGTTCATCCTATTTCTGTCCCTCGTGAGTTTATCCACCTCGGTAATGTCCCCCCTCATTCTCCTACACTCCGAGGAATAAAGCCGCAGCCTGGCCAACCTCTTCCTATAACTCAGGCCCCAGTGGCCCTGGCAACATCCTCGGAAATCTCCTCCACACTCTGTCCAGTTTAGCAGTGTCTTTCCAATAACAGGGGAACCAAAACTGTACTCAGTACCCCAAGCTTGGCCTCACCAAGGATTTGTACAATAATAACCCGACTCTGATACTCAGTTCCCTGACTGAGGAAGGCCAGTGTGCTCAATGCTTTCTTCACCGACCTGTCAACCTGTGACACCGCTTTCAACACACAGTGCACTTGTTCTATCCTCAGAGTTGCCACGTCGACTGCCTCGAGCCAAGCCCTGTAAGGATCCCACCCGCAAGCGAGAGCCAGGGGAGGTGGACTTTGATATCGTGGTGAGGATATTTCGTTTCTTTACTGCCGGGCTCCCCCTTTCAGGTCCTCCTTGTCCCATTCCCCTTCCTCTCCCTCTCACCTCACCTGTTTGTCTCCTATTTTCTCACTGCCTCATGCCCTCCCCGTCTGCTTCCTGCTCATCCCCATGCCTCCCCCTCCCCGTCTGCTTCCTGCTCATCCCCATGCCTCCCCTCCCCGTCTGCTTCCTGCTCATCCCCATGCCTCCCCCTCCCCGTCTGCTTCCTGCTCATCCCCATGCCTCCCCCTCCCTGTCCGCTCCCTGTACACCCGGCCCTAATCCCCTGTGCTTCCCATTCCATTTTACAGGAGGATGATTCATCAGATGAAGATTCAGCGATTGATGTAGACATCAGTAATGGAGCGGGTACAGCTGATGCTGCTGGGGCAGGCAGCTCAGCCGGGATTCTGGATCTCCTGAAAGCCAGCAAGGAGGTCGGGGGACTGGACTACGCCTCGCAAAGGTAAACCTTTCCTTCTGCATCCTCCCCCACACCCTCCTGTTCTCTGCACTGCTCTGTCAGCTTACACAAAGCATTAGACTGATCCTTGGAAACAAACAGGACAGTAAGTGGCAACTGCACATTCACTTCTAAGTCCAAACTTCATATGTACAAAGCCTCCTACTATCCAGTACTGTGGGAGGGTCGGTGCTGAGAGAGTGCCGCACTGTGGGAAGGTCGGTGCGAGGGAGTGCCGCACTGTGGGAGGCTCGGTGCGAGGGAGTGCCGCACTGTGGGAAGGTCGGTGCGAGGGGCGCCGCACTGTGGGAGGCTCGTGGCGAGGGAGCGCCGCACTGTGGGAGGCTCGGTGCGAGGGAGCGCCCACTGTGGGAGGCTCGGTGCGAGGAGCGCCGCACTGTGGAAGGTCGGTGCGAGGAGCCCGCACTGTGGGAGGCTCGGTGCGAGGGAGTGCCGCACTGTGGGAGGCTTCGGTGCGAGGGAGCGCCGCACTGTGGGAGGCTCGGTGCGAGGGAGCGCCGCACTGTGGGAGGGTCAGTGCTGAGGGAGCGCCGCACTGTGGGAGGGTCGGTGCGAGGGAGCGCCGCACTGTGGGAGGGTCAGTGCGAGGGAGCGCCGCACTGTGGGAGGGTAGGTGCGAGGGAGCGCCGCACTGTGGGAGGGTCGGTGCGAGGGAGCGCCGCACTGTGGGAGGGTAGGTGCGAGGGAGCGCCGCCTGTGGAGACGTGCGAGGGAGCGCCGCACTGTGGGAGGGTGCGAGGGAGCGCCGCACTGTGGAGAGGGAGCGCCGCACAGGCTCGGTGCGAGGGAGTGGAGGGCCGCACTGTGGGAGGGTCAGCGCCGCACTGTGGGAGGGTAGTGAGGGAACTGCAGGTGTGAGGAGCGCCGCACTGTGGAGGCTCGGTGCGAGGGACGCCGCACTGTGGGAGGGTCGTGCTGAGGGAGCGCCGCACTGTGGGAGGCGGTGCCGAGGGAGCGCCGCACTGTGGAAGTGGTGTGAGTGCCGCACTGTGGGAGGTCGGTGCCGAGGGACTGCGATGTGGGAGGCGGTGCGAGGGAGCGCCTCACTGTGGGAGGGTCAGTGCTGAGGGAGCGCCGCACTGTGGGAGGGTAGGTGCCGAGGGAGCGCTGCACTGTGGGAAGGTCGGTGCCGAGGGGAGCGCCGCACTGTGGGAGGGTAGGTGCCGAGGGAGCGCTGCACTGTGGGAAGGTCGTGCGGAGGGTGGGAGGTAGGTGCCGAGGGAGCACCGCACTGTGGGAGGGTAGGTGCCGAGGGAGCACCGCACTGTGGGAGGGTAGGTGCCGCGGGGAGAGGGGCGTGCACTGTGCACTGTCTGCTGTCCGGTCTGTGTGAGATGAGATGTTAAATCAAGTTCCTGCTGTGGTGTGTCCAACACTCTCACTGCCAGTGTCATCCAGCCAGCAGCGTTAGAGCTACAGACAGATTGCCTGCTGTTTGGAATATTGTGATATTTGAGATTGTCCTCTCCGAACTGATATGTGAGTCTTTTCCTAAAGCTCCAACCTCACTAGGTGCACTCCAGTGTCTCTAATGTTTGTTTTTTGTTTTCTCTCTGTCCTCCCTTTCCTCTTCTCTCCCTCCTCCTCCTTCTCTCCTCCCCCCCTCCTCCTTCTCCTCCTCCCCCCCCTCCCCTTCTCTCCTCCCCCCCTCCTCCTTCTCCTCCCCCCCCCCCCTCCTCCTTCTCTCCTCCCCCCCCTCCTCCTTCTCTCCTCCCCGCTCCTCCTCTCTTCCCCCCCCCTCTCCCTCTCTCCTCCCCCGCTCCTCCCTCTCTCCTCCTCCTCCTTCTTCCTCCCCCCTCCTCCTTCTCTCCTCCCCCCCTCCTCCTTCTCTCCTCCCCCCCTCCTCCTTCTCTCCTCCCCCCTCCTCCTCTCTCCTCCCCCCCCTCCTCTCCTCTCCTCCCCCTCCTCTCCCCTCTCCTCCCCCCTCTCCTCCCTCTCTCCTCCCCCCCTCCTCCTTCTCTCCTCCCCTCCTCCTTCTCCTCCTCCCCCCTCCTCCTTCCTCCTCCCCCTCCTCCTTCTCTCCTCCCCCCTCCTCCTTCTCTCTCCCCCCCCCCTCCTCCTTCTCTCCTCCCCCCCTCCTCCTTCTCTCCTCCCCCCCTCCTCCTTCTCTCCTCCCCCCCTTCCTCCCCTTCCCTCCTCCCCCTCCCCCCCCCTCCTCCTCCTCCCCCCCCTCCTCCCCCCCTCCTCCTCTCTCCTCCCCCCCCTCCTCCTTCTCCCTCCCCCCCCTCCTCCTTCTCTCCTCCCCCCCCCCCTCCTTCTCTCTCTCCCCCCCCTCCTCCTTCTCTCCTCCCCCCCCCCCTCCTCCTTCTCTCCCCCCCCCCCTCCTCCTTCTCTCCTCCCCCCCCCTCCTCCTCTCTCCTCCCCCCCTCCTCCTCTCCTCCTCCCCCCCCTCCTCCTTCTCTTCTCCCCCCCCCCTCCTTCTCTCCTCCCCCCCCCTCCTCCTTCTCTCCTCCCCCCCCCTCCTCCTTCTCTCCTCCCCCCCCTCCTCCCTCTCCTCCCCCCCCCCTCCTCCTTCTCTCTCCTCCCCCCCCTCCTCCTTCTCTCCTCCCCCCCCTCCTCCTTCTCTCCTCCCCCCCCCCCTCCTTCCTCTCTCCTCCTCCCCCCTCCTCCTTCTCTCCTCCCCCCCCTCCTCCTTCCCCTCCCCCCCCCCCCCTCCTCCTTCTCTTCCTCCCTCGCTCTTTACCTCCCCCTTCCTGCAGCAGCCAGCCCCCAGCCTCCCCCAGCACGCAGGAGGCTATCCAGGGCATGCTGTGCATGGCCAACCTGCAGCAGGCATCGCCGGGCTCCAGCCTTCAGGCCTGGTGGAGTAGCAGCGGTGGGCAGGAGCGGAATGGCGGTATACCATCCTCTTCAGTTGCCTGCTCGGCCGTCACTCAGGCCCATGGCAAGAAGAGCAAAAGCAAGGCGGTTCCACAGGCCAGCAGCAAGAGCAGTGCTGGCAGTGACAACGACAGCTACGATGAGCAGGAGAGCCTGGGTGCCTGTTTCAAAGACTCAGACTACGGTGAGAGGGCAATCTCCGGGCTTGGGGAGACGGGGGCATGAGTGTTTGCACGTTACAGTTTCTCAGCTTTATAAAATAATCATCCAACCCCTACAGTGCAGAAGATTGTAGATGCGCCAAATTTGGGCTGTTTAAGACGTCCGTGGATAAGTTTATGGATGAAAAGGGAATGGTTTAGATTAGAGGGTCATTGCTTTTTCTTAATTGGTCGGCGCAACATTGCGGGCTGAAGGGCCTGTTCTGTGCTGTAATGTTCTATGTTCTAATCCATCTAACCAGCACATCTTTCAGACCGTGGGAAGAAACCAGAGCACCCAGAGGAAACCCACTTAGACATAGGAGAATGAGTCACTATCTGTGTAGAGTTTGCACAATCTAGGAATCAAACCCAGCTCCCTGGCACTGTGAAACACCAGTGCTAACTGCTGTGCCACTGTCCTACCCTACTCGGTTTGGGTGATGCTGTGGGAAGAAATGACAGATGGAAAAATTGGAATTCAATAAAAATCTGGAATTAAAGGCCATGACAGTCATTGTTGATTGTCATTAAAAGCCTATCTGTTTAGTAATGTCCTTTAGGCAGGGAAATCTCCGTTCTTACCCGGTCTGGCCTATGTGTAACTCCAGAGCCACAGCAATGTGGTTGACCTCTTACCTGGTCCCTCTGAAATGGTCAAGCAAGCCACTCAGTTCAAGGGGCAATAAATGATAGACAGTAGAAGCAGGCCTTATCCAGCGATGCCCAGTCCTGCTGCAAGAAGCTTTTAAAAAGAAAGTTTTGTTCTAAAAAGAAAGTTTTGTTCTAAATCCCACAGCCCCAACAGTTCTGTCCTGTCATTTCTCCACTGCCTTCCACTACTTCAGAACTTGGTGGTACAGTACATCTGGCCAGTCCACTACGCCTACTGAAGTATGCTCACTGTGGGAAAGCGGCAGATACGGCTGCTAGTTTGTGCACAGCAAGATCCCACAAACAACAATGAGATGGTAACCAGATCATCTGTTTTCTTCTCTGTCATTCGTTGAGGGCTAAATATAAGGAATAGGAGCAGGAGGAGGCCGTTTGACTCCTTTAGTCTGCTCCCCATTCCATTGGATCATGACTGTTCCCACATTCCTCACACACACTTTCCTGCCCTTTCCCTGTAACCCTTGATTCCCACACTGTTCAAGAATCTCAGCCTTCAATATACTGAAGGACTTTGCCCATCCTCCCCCAGCTTTCTTTGGCAAGAGTTCCAAATAAATATACACCCTTCTGAGAGAGGGAATTCCTCCTATCTGTGTGTTAAATGGGTGTTTTGCCCCAGTATTCTTAGACTGTGTCCTCTAGTCCTGGACTCTTCCATGAGGGGAAACATTCTCTCAGCTTCCACCCTGAGAATCCAGTATATTTCAATCAGACCACCTCTCATTCTTAATTCCAGTGAGTAGAATCCCAGTCTGTTTAATCATTCTTCATCAGACAATCCCTCTGTACCATGGATCATCCGAGTGAATTGCTCCCAACTAAATCATGGAATCATACAGTGCAGAAAACTCTCTTGAGCTCATCAAGTCTGCACCAAAATGTGAGAACTCAGTAAGAATTTAGCAACACCAAAACACTACAGACAGTTACCAGCAGATCCAACCAAAGAACACACTCGTCAACTCAACACTCTGATCAAAACCTTTGATCCGGACCTTCAGAACACTCTCCGGGCTTTCATTCCACGTACTCCCCGCATTGGAGATCTCTACTGCCTCCCAAAGATACACAAGGCAAACATACCCGGCTGTCCCATCGTATCGGGCAATGGGACCCTGTGTGAGAACCTCTCTGGCTATATCGAGGGCATCCTGAAACCCATCGTACAAAGAACCCCCAGCTTTTGTCTTGACACTACGGACTTCCTACAGAAACTCAGCACACATGGAGCAGTAGAACCAGGGACACTCCTTGTCACAATGGATGTCTCGGCACTCTACACCAACATCCCCCACGACAATGGTATTGCTGCAACTGCCTCAGTACTCAATGCCAACAACTGCCAGTTTCCGGATGCAATTTTACAACTCATCCGCTTCATCTTGGACCACAATGTCTTCACCTTCAACAATCAGCTTTTCATCCAGACACACGGAACAGCCATGGGGACCAAATTCGCACCTCAGTATGCCAACATCTTCATGCACAGGTTCAAACAAGACTTCTTCACCACACAAGATCTCCAACCAAGGTTATATACTAGATACATTGATGACATCTTTTTCCTTTGGACTCATGGTGAACAATCATTGAAACAGCTGTATGATGATATCAACAAGTTCCATCTCACCATGGACTATTCTCCAGAATCAGTTGCATTCTTGGACACACGCATCTCCATCAAGGACGGTCACCTCAGCACCTCACTGTACCGCAAACCGACAGACAACCTCACAATGCTCCACTTCTCCAGCTTCCACCCTAGACACGTTAAAGAAGCCATTCCCTATGGACAAGCCCTCCGTATACACAGAATTTGCTCGGATGAGGAGGATCGTGACAGACACCTCCAGACGCTGAAGGATGCCCTCGTGAGAACAGGATATGGCGCTCGACTCATCGATCGACAGTTCCGACGTGCCACAACGATAAACCGCACTGACCTCCTCAGAAGACTAACACGGGACACGGTGGACAGAGTACCCTTTGTTGTCCAGTACTTCCCCGGAGCGGAGAAGCTACGACATCTTCTCCGGAGTCTTCAACATATCATTGATGACGATGAACATCTCGCTAGGGCCATCCCCACCCCCCCACTTCTTGCTTTCAGACAACCGCACAACCTCAAACAGATCATTGTTCGCAGCAAACTACCCAACCTTCAGGAGAACAGTGACCACAATATCACACAACCCTGCCACAGCAACCTCTGCAAGACATGCCGGATCATAGACATGGACGACATCATCAAACGTGAGGATACCATTCACCAGGTACACGGTACATACACTTGCAACTCGGCCAACGTTGTCTACCTAATACGTTGCAAGAAAGGATGTCCCGAAGCATGGTACATTGGGGAGACCATGCAGACACTACGACAGCAGATGAATGAACATCGCTCAACAATCACCAGGCAAAACAGTTCCCTTCCTGTGGGCGAACACTTCAGCAGTCATGGGCATTCGGCCTCCGACCTGCGGGTAAATGTTCTTCAAGGGGGCTTTCGTGATACACGACAGCGCAGAGTCGCTGAGCAGAGACTGATAGCCAAGCTCCGCACACATGAGGACGGTCTTAACAGGGATCTTGGCTTCATGACACACTATCTGTAACCCCCGTAACTTGCCTGGGTTAGCAAAAAACCTCCCTTACTGTGCTGTCTGGAGAAAACACACAATTCTCCAACAATGCTCAGGATTCCCTTCACACACATTGTTCGCCACTTTAACACTTGAATAGCAGGTTAGATGTAAGGATTCGCATTCTAATCAGCAATCTCTGACTGTCTGTGCTGATGTGTGCTATTGCAGACCAGAACACTGCATTTGCCTGAAGAAGACACAGGAGTCGAAAGCTCGCTTTTTTACTATCAAATAAATCGGTTGGACTATAAATTGGTGTTGCTAAATTCTTACTGAGTTCTTACCAAAATGTGAGAAACAGTTAACAGTACACCTAACCCCATCTTCCAGCACTTGGCCCATAGCCCTGAATGTGATGATGTGCCAAGTGTCATCCAGTACTTTTTAAAGCTTGTGAGGCATCCTGCCTCTACCACCACCACCCACCCACCCACCCACGCAGCACATTCCAGACCCTCACCACCCTCTGGGTAAAAAATCTTTCCTCACATCTCCCCTAAACCTCCTGCTCCTCACCTTGAACCTGTGCCCCCCTCATGACTGACCCTTCAATTAAGGGGAACAGCTGCTCCTTATCCACTCTGTCCATGCCCCATAATCTTGTACACCTCGATCAGATCGTGCCTCAGTCTTCTCTGCTCCAATGAAAACAGCCCAAGTCTATCCAACCTCACTTCATAACTTAAATGTTCCATCCCAGGCAGTATCCTGGTGAATCTCCTCTGCACCCCCTCCAGTACAATCACATCCTTCCTATAACGTGGAGATCAGAACTGCAGACAGTGCTCCAGCTGTGGAGCTTCACCAAAGTTCGATACAACTTGAAATGATGTCTTTTTGTACATAAGGGGACCAAAACTACTCACAATGTTTCACCATACCAAACGAGGCAAAGGTGTATGCGACAGAGAATGTGATCTATGACCACCGCGCGTGCGCGCGCACACACACACACACACACACACACACACACACACACACACACACACATACACTGTCTCCGTCAAACAGTAAGGAGTTTCACAACACCAGGTTAAAGTCCAACAGTTTATTTGGTAGCACAGGCCATTAGCTTTTGGAGCACTGCTCCTTCATCAGGTGAGTGGGAGTTCTGTTCACAAGCAGGGCATATAAAGCCACAAATTCAATTTACAAAATAATGGTTGCAATTGAGTCTTTACAGATAATCAAGCCTTAAAGGTACCGACAGTGTGAGTGGAGAGAGGGTTAAGCACAGGTTAAAAAGATGTGTATTGTCTCCAGCCAGGACAGTTAGTGAGATTTTGCAAGCCCAGGCAAGTTAGATACAGAGTAAAGCTCCCTCTACACTGTCCCCCATCAAATACTCCCAGGACAGGTACAGCAAGGGGTTAGATACAGAGTAAAGCTCCCTCTACACTGACCCCGTCAAACACTCCCAGGACAGGTACAGCACGGGGTTAGATACAGAGTAAAGCTCTCTCTACACTGTCCCCATCAAACACTCCCAGTTCAGTTATACCACAAGTTTAGATACAGAGTAAAACTCCCTCTACACTGTCCCCCGTCAAACACTCCCAGGACAGATACAGCATGAGGTTAGATACAGAGATGGGTGAATATTTCTCATCAGTATTTACTGTTGAGAAAAGAATAGATGTTAGGGAACTTGAGGAAATACATAGTGGTGTCTTGATAAGTTACATTATTACAGAGAAGGTCATGCTGGAAGTCTTAAAACACATCAAGGTATTTAAATTCCTGGGACCTGACGAAGTGTATCCCAGGACATTATGGGAGGAAAGGGAGGAAATTGCAGATCCTCTAGCCAAGATATTTGAATCATCAATTGTCACAGGTGAGATACCTGAAGATTGGAGAATGGCAAATGTTGTGCCTTTGTTTAAAAAAGGCTGCAGGGAAAAGCCTGGGAACTACAGGCCAGTGAACCTCACATCTATGGTGGGTAAATTGTTGGAAGGTGTTTTGAGAAACAGGATCTACAGGCATTTAGAGACACAAGGACTGATTAGGGACAGTCAGCATTGCTTTGTGAGTGGAAAATCATGTTTCTGAGTTTTTTAAAGGGGTAATGAAGAAGGTAGATGAGGGGAGTGCAGTTGATGTTGTCTACGTGGACTTTAGCAACACCTTTGACAAAATACTGCATAGTAGGTTGTTGCATAGGGTTAAATCTTATAGAATCCAAGGTGAGGTAGCTAAAAGATACAAGATTGGCTTGACGACAGAAGCCAGAAGTTGTAGAGGGTTGTGATTCAAACTGGATGCCTGTGATCAGCGGTTACACTGTTATTTGTCATTTATATTAATGATTTGGATGAGAATATAGAGGCACGGATAGTAAGTTTGCAAATGACACTAAGATTGGTGACATAGTGAACAGTGAAGGAAGTTATCTCCAATTGCGGGGGGAAGAGACCAATTGGACCAGTGGGCTGGCGAATGGCAGATGGAGTTTAATTTTGACAAATGCGAGGTGATTGTAGGATTTACAGAGCAAAGAGATCTAGGGGTACAGGTTCATAGCTCCTTGAAAGTGACTCACAAGTGAACAGAGTGGTGAAGAAGGCATTCGGCATGCTTGGTTTCATCGGTCAGAACATTGAATACAGGAGTTGGGACGTCTTGTTGGAGTTGTACAAGACATTGGTAAGGTCACACTTGGAATACCGTGTACAGTTCTGGTCACTGTTATAGAAAGGATATTATTAAACTAGAAAGCATGCAGAAAAGATTTACTAGGGTGCTACCAGGATTTGATAGTTTGCATTATAAGGAGAGGCTGGATAGACTGGAACTTTTTTTTCTGAAGCATAGAGGCTGAGGGGTGATCTTATAGAGGTCTATAAAATAATGAGGGGCATTGATCAGCAAGATAGTCAATATCTTTTCCCAAAGGTAGGAGAGTCTAAAACTAGAGGGCATAGGTTTAAGGTGAGAGGGGAGAGATACAAAAGGATCCAGAGAGGCAAATTTTTCACACACGCTGTGAGAGTGTCTGGAGCAAGCCGCCAGAGATAGTAGTAACAGCGGGTACAATTTTGTCTTTTAAAAAGCATTTAGATAGTTACATAGGTAAGATGGGTATAGAGAGATATGGACCAAATGCAGACAATTGGGATTAGCTTAAGGGTTAAAAAGGGAGAGGCATGGACAAGACCTGTTTCTATGCTGGAAATCTCTATAAGTAAAGCTCCTTCTACACTGTCCCCATCAAACAATATAGCCTAGTCAAAGAGAAAAAGGAAGCATTTGTCAAAACTAGGAAACTGAGAACACACAAAGCAAGTGTTGAATACAAGGAAAAGAGACAAGTGGTATTCCTCAGGGATCAGTGCTGCGACCTTTGCAGTTTGTAATGTATATAAATGATTTGGAGAAAAATGTAACTGGTTTGATTAGTAAGCTTGCGGACAACACAAAGTTGGTGGATTTGCAGATAGCGATGAAAACTGAGGATGCAATAGGATATAGATCAGTTGGCGACTTGGGTGGAGACATAGCAGATGGAATTTAATCCGGACAAATGTGTGATTTTTTTTTTTAAGAGGTTTACAGCATGGAAACAAGTCCTTCAGCCCAACTTGTCCATGCTGCCCCATTTTAAAACCCCTAAGCTAATCATTTGGCCCATATCCCCCTCGTTTTATTTTGGAAGATCTAATACAAATAGGAAATGTAGAGTAAAGGGCAGAACCCTTAAGAATATTGATAGGCAGAGGGATCTGGGTGTACAGGTACACAGGTCACTGAAAGTGGCAACACAGGTGGAGAAGTTAGTCAAGAAGGCATACGGCATGCTTGCCTTCATTAGCTGGGATATTTAAAAATTGGCAAGTTATGTTGCAGCTTTATAGAACCTTAGTTAGGCCGCACTTGGAGTGTAGTGTTCAATTCTGGTCACCACATTACCAGAAGAATGTGGAGGCTTTGGCGAGGGTACAGAAAAGATTTACCAGGATATTGCCCTAGCTATGAGGCGAGGTTGGAGAACTTGGTTTGTTCTCCCTGGAGTAACTGAGGTTGAGTAGCAACCTGATAAAAGACCACAAGATTACGAGTGGCATGGAGAGAGTGGATGGTCAGAAGCTTTTTCCCAGGTGGATGAGTTAATTACTAGAGGGCATAGGTTTAAGGTGTGAGGGGCAAGGTTTACAGGAGATGTATGATACAGATTTTTAGCACAGAGGGCACTCGTTGCCAAGGGACGTAGTGGAAGCAGATGCAGTAATGGTTTTTAAGAGGCATCTGGACAAATCCATAAATAGAATGGGAGTTGAGGGAATTGGTCCCCAGAAGGATAGGGGGTTTTAGTTAAGTCAGGCAGCATGGTCTGCTCAGGCTTGGAGGGCCATAGGGCCTGTTCCTGTGCTGTAATTTTCTTTGTTCTTTGTTCTGAAGCTCCCTCTACACTGTCTCCATCAAATACTCCCAGGACAGGTACAGCACGGGGTTAGATACAGAGTAAAGCTCCCTCTACACTGTCTCCGTCAAATACTCCCAGGACAGGTACAGCACGGGGTTAGATACAGAGTAAAGCTCCCTCTACACTGTCTCCATCAAATACTCCCAGGACAGGTACAGCACGGAGTTAGATACAGAGTAAAGCTCCCTCTACACTGTCCCCCCCATCAAATACTCCCAGGACAGGTACAGCACGGAGTTAGATACAGGATTGGATTCTCCTCTGAGAGGTCTCTGGCCAGTGATTGTTGTCTCCTGCATTGTTCCTTTTCTTCTCCAGTCTGACAGTGGGGAAACTCTTGTTTAGTTGCTGCTGAGAGGTTGAGGGTTTTGATACTGTTTCTCCCTTTCTTTCCTCCCCAGTGTACCCATCACTGGAGTCTGACGATGATGATCCCACCTTAAAGTCCCGGAATAAAAAGAGGCGGAATAGTGATGATGCACCATGGAACCCAAAAGGTAGGTGAGCCGTCGCTGCGCTGGTGCCGCGGGCCGTCGCTGCGCTGGGTTTTTGGGTTAACAATACTGTGTCCCAATCTGTATGGTGAGGATAGCTCCTGGAAGGCTGACACTGACACTGCGTCCGCCATTTTCGTGCAGTGATCACATCCAGCCCCGCAGTACCTTGCCCTTATCCCAGGAGTAAACATTTGATTCTTTCTCTTCATCCTTCTCTGATCTTTCCCCCACCAGCACGTGTAGCGCCAACTCTTCCGCGACAGGAGCGACCAATACGGGAAGGAACCCGCGTGGCCTCCATCGAGACTGGACTGGCAGCTGCAGCAGCGAAGCTGGCACAACAGGTACAGAACAATGTGGTGACTGCCCTCACAGCAAAGCTGGCACAGCAGGTACAGTACAGTACAGTGAGCGCCCTCACTCCCTCCCTCACATCCCACGGGCACAGCAGGTACAGGACAATACACTGCCTGCTCTCACTCTGTTCCTCACATTCTGCAGCCACAGTGGGTACGCTACAGTGCCCACTCTCCTTCCTTCACATCCCACGGGCACAGCGGGTATGGTACAGTATGGTGACTGCCCACTTTCTGTCCCTGACATCCCGTGAGCACAGTGGTTACAGTACAGTGACTGCCCCACTGTCCGTCCTTCACATCTCACAGGCACAGCGGGCAGTTGTTTCAGAGAGGGTGAAGCTGCTAGAGGAGACAGTTTGGAGCTTGTTGGTATTTTACACTTCACTTGGAGTTGTTATGGCAATATGCCATTCGTACACAGGAATTTGGAGAAGCAGAAGGCCTTTCGGCCCCTCAGTTCCCCATTCAGTATAGTGAAGGGGATTGATACTGTAACAAGCTGGTGGTAAGATTTGGGACATCTGCTCCAGGCTGGGGAGCAACCAGCAGTGGGAAGGTGGAGGGAATCCCATTCTCATGGTCCATGTAGGTACCAATGACATAGGTAGAATGAGGAAAGAGGGTTGGAGGGAGGTAGTGGCATACTGGCCATCCAGAGACCATGAGAAATGTTCTGGGGACCCGGGTTCAAATCCCGCCATGGCAGATGATGGAATTTGAATTCAATAACAAGTCTGGAATTAGGAATCTACTGATGACCCATTGTCAGAAAAACCCATCTGGTTTCCTTTAGGGAAGGAAATCTGCCAACCTTACCCTGCTCTGGCCTACATGTGACTCCAAAGTCACAGCAATATGATGACTCTCAACTGCCCTCCAAGGGGTAACTAGGGATGGACAATAATTGCTGGCTGCCAGTGATGCCCATATTGAATGAATTTAAGAAAGGTTTGAGGAGCCAAGCACTAAATTAAAACAGAAACTCCAAGGCTGTAATCCCAGAGCCAAGTGCAATTTGGCAGAGGATGCATTAAATTAGAAACTGAATATGTGGCTCAAAGACTGGTGTAGGAGGAGATTGCTTCCTCTTATGGGGCACTGGGGAAAATGAGGGCTGTACCATTGGGATGGCAGATATCAACTGTGCTGCCACCAGCTGCAAGCTGCAGAACCAGGGAAGTAGAAGGGGCTTTAAACGCAAAAGGGGTTTGGGAGGGGGAGGGTAGTTACAGAGATAGGAAGGGGTGTGGGGAGCAGGAGGAGCCTACAGAGGTAGGGAGGGTTCAGGGACACAACGGATAAAATATAGTACCCGCTCTCATTCCATCCCTTATATCCCACAGGCACAGCAGGTACGGTACGATACGGTATGATGGATGACTTGCCCTCCCTCCATCCCTCACATCCCACAGGCTCAGTTATGGAGATAGGGAGGGGGTGTAGGGGGCTGGAGGAGGTTACAGGGATAGGGAGGGGGTGTAGGGGCTGGAGGAGGTTACAGAGATAGGGAGGGGTGTAGGGGGCTGGAGGAGGTTACAGAGATAGGGAGGGTGTGTAGGGGGCTGGAGGAGGTTACAGAGATAGGGAGGGTGTGTAGGGGGCTGGAGGAGGTTACAGAGATAGGGAGGGTGTGTAGGGGGCTGGAGGAGGTTACAGAGATAGGGAGGGGGTGTAGGGGGCTGGAGGAGGTTACAGAGATAGGGAGGGGGTGTAGGGGGCTGGAGGAGGTTAAAGAGATAGGGAGGGGTGTAGGGGGCTGGAGGTGGTTACAGAGATAGGGAGGGGGTGTAGGGGGCTGGAGGTGGTTACAGAGATAGGGAGGGGTGTAGGGGCTGGAGGAGGTAACAGAGATAGGGAGGGGTGTAGGGGGCTGGAGGAGTTACAGAGTAAGGAGGGAGTGTGGGGCTGGAGGAGATAACAGAGATAGGGAGGAGATGTAGGGGCTGGAGGAGGTTACAGAGATAGGGAGGAGATGTAGGGGCTGGAGGAGGTTACAGAGATAGGGAGGGAGTGTAGGGGGCTGGAAGAGATTACAGAGATAGGGAGCGGTGTAGGGATTGGAGGAGGTTACAGAGATAGGGAGGAATGTGGGCGGCGAGCAAAATAGGGATGGGATGAGGCCAGTATAGAATTAGAAGATGAGGATTTGTTTCGGGAGGAAGGGGATGCAATGTGAGTGAGCACAGCCTGTATTGTGTCAGCAGAGTTTGGTGTTTGGGAGAATGTGGTGGGGGTGCTTTGGAATGGGAGTCAACAGCAGGTAAAGGACAGGCACCATGGGTGCAGCTCACATGGGTGTCTGAAACTCATCTTTTTCTCTCTCTCCTCGCCGACCCTCCCTCATTTTATTACCCCTCCCCCCACCCCATCATCTCTGCCACTCTGTCTCTACATTTCACCCTCTTTCTCTCTCTATATGTGCCTCCATCTCTATCACTCTCTGTCTCTCTGTGACTCTTTCTCTTGCTCACATTTGCTTTTTCATCTCCCGCTCTGCCACCCTCCCTCTCTGCCTCCTCCCCTACCCCCACTCCCCTCTGCATCCTGTTCCCATCTCTGCCCCACCCCCTTCCCCTCTCTGCCCCTGTCACTCCCTGCCTCTCCCCTCCCTCTCCCTCCTCCCTCCCTCAATCCCCCACCCCCCGCCCCCTCTGGCCCCCCCCTCTGGGCCCCCCCCCCACCTCTGCCCCCCGCCCCCTCTGCCCCCCCCCCCGCCCCCAACCCCTCTGCCCCCCCCCGCCCCCCCTCTGCCCCTGCCCCCGCCCCTCTGGCCCCCCCCCGCCCCGCCCCCTCTGTCCTCCCCCCCCCTTCCCCCCCCACCCCCCCCCCTCCTGGAGCAGGAGCACCTGAAGGTCCAGAAGAGGAAGGTTGCCAAAAAGAAGCCCACAGTTGAGGAGGAGGCCTGCAGGCCGCAGCCAGACAGTCCGGTAGTCGAGCCCAAGCCCGAGGCCTTCTCGGGAAGTCTGGTGGATCATGAATACACGGCTGGTCCCAGCACTTTTGGCTTGCCACAGATCAACCGGGGCTCCACACCCATGGCCCCTGGCGTCTTCCTCACACAGCGCAGAGTATCCTCATCCTCACAAGGCAGCCAATCAGGTCAGCCCTCTGCTCAACCTTTCCCCAATCATCTACAATGCCTCTTAGCCTCAGTGCCCTGAGTGCAGGAAGTGGTGGGGAGGAGTGGTGGGGGCGGCGGCGGCGGTGAATAGAAGATTTCCCGTCTCTGAAAGAGCAATTCCAGGGCCCCTGCCATTGGCAGCAGCGAGAGGGAAGTGGGAGGAGAGAGAATGGGAAGAGTGGGAGGGGGAGAGTGCGGTGGGGGGAGAGGGGATGGTGGAGGGACAGGGAGGGTCGGGGAGCGAAGGGGCTGAGGGGAGCTGGGTGGGTATTGTGGACATGACAGTGAATTGGATGGAGAGAGGCTGTGGGAAGGGGGACATGGATGAATGGGAGGGGAGATGAGGAGGAGAGAGGAGATGGGGAAGGGGAGTGGGGGAAGACAGGGAGAGTAGAGGGGAACATACCCCATGTTGATAGGACTGGGAGCTGACAGCAGTTTGCCCCTGGAGACCCTGAGCAGTTTGCGGACAATACAATATTGAATGGGATTGTAACTGTGGCTTTCATTCCCCCCACCCCCTCCCCACCCCTAACCTCAAGCAGGTAAACGTCCAAAGAAAGGTCTGGCGACAGCGAAGCAGCGACTGGGAAAGATCCTAAAGATCCATCGGAATGGGAAACTCTTACTTTGATGATTTTTCTATTTTATATATGTTTGAACTGAAACGTGTTTGTATATCTCTGTACAGTCACATCCTTCGCATATTAAATATTAACCCCCTTTCCTCTGCCTACCTCTCTCCACTGCCCCCCCCCCCCCCCCTCCACCGGCCCCCTCCCCTCTCCCAGCCCCCCCTCTCCGCCTACCCCCCTCCCCCTGCCCCCCTCCCCCTGCCCCTCCTACACCCTGCCCCTTTAATCCTCATCTTCCTCCACCGTGATGTGCTTTCGATGGGGCTGGGCTGGGCTCTCGGGGTGCAGTGCAGTGCAGTGGGCATAGGTGAGGCTAGCTGTGTGCTATAAGGAGGATAGCACTCTGTGCCCTCGTTCCTCCCGGCCCTCGTTCCCCCCGGCCCCCTTGGCTTTCCGCGAACCTGTGGGCGATTTGGTGAGCATTACTTACCCTTCTTGTGGTGGGTGGGCTTTCGGGGCATTGAGAGGACAGGATGGTCAAACAGTCCACCTTTGCATGTGCATGTTTAATGAGTTTAATTTTCAAACACTGGCACACAAAGGCTCAGCGTTTCTGTAGTTTCCCTGTTACTTCACACATCCACCTTCCCCGTAAAGCACCCTGCCTCAAGGGGGTGGCAGCAGGAGAAGAGTTGCGGGTGGTGAGGGGGCGGGGGGGGTGGGGGGGGGGGGTGGGTGGGGGGGGGTGGGCTCCCTACTGGCACTGCAGCTCAGATGCCTGGCTGGCTGGAGGCCAGGTACTAGGAACCGTGGGAATTGGGGAAGTGCTGAAGTTCCAATCCCTGCCCCCTGCCCTCCTTGTGCCCCTGCCCCGGTCTCTCCCCACCTCCTGGCCCAACCCTTTGCTTCCCTCTCTCCTGCCCTCCCCACCCCACTACCCCCGTCCCTCTCCCTGCCTCCACCCCCAACACACCTGCATCAATCTCAAGTGATTTTGATGTTTCATTTATAAGATGTCTCTCTTAATTTTGGTGTGATTTCACCCCCCCCCCCCACTCTCTCCCACATTGACCATTTCTTCTTGTAAAAAGGAAAAAAACTACATAAAATCATTAGTTTATAACAAACTTTGTCATGTGACATGTTGTTGAGATATTTGAGTTTAGTCTGTCTCTGCTGATGAAAAGCCAGAACAGGCTCAAGTGCCCTCTATCCCAAAGCTCTGGGGTGGAGGGGTGGCATTTCAGGGTTTTACCCCAGTCTGCCCACCACAGGATTTGTAGCTGGAGGGAGGGGTGGGGAGGGCAGCTTAGGCAGGAATATCCAGCCTTAAGGGCAAGTGAGGCTGAATGTTAAATGTACAGTAATGTGAACTTATAATGATGGATCTAACTGATGTAAAAGTCTGATGGGGCTGGACAGAGTGGACTGGAGGCAGGGATGTTCTTTCCTGTGGGAGGGTTGAATTCAAGAGCAAGGAGTCCTACTCTTAGGATACGGGATTGGCCATGTAGGATGGAGAATCTGTGGAATTCTCTACCACAGAAAGCTGCAGAGGCCAAGCCATTGAATATATTTAACAAGAAAATAGTTAGATTTCTCACCTCTAAGGGATCAGAAGGTATGGAACGAATGTGGGTGTGTGCCATCAAGTTAGAGGATTGGCAATGACTGGATGTTGGAGTTGTTTCGAAGGGCCGAATGGCCTAATCCTGTTGCTGTTCCACAGCCTAACTGCTGTCAAAAGTCAATAAACTGACGAGGAAGGTAAGATATACTGCTGATTGAGAAATGCAGAGTTACCTGTAATCAGCTTATTTTTCACATGTTCACAGAAACCACAAGGCAGACAGTGCAATCAACTAGAGTTCCCACGCTACAGGGCGCCAGATTCAAAAATAAAACCTGCGATTATCGGACGTGTTGAGTTTTCGGACATACGGACAAGGAGTAGCCGATCCGTAATTTAGCAGCAGCAGGCCACGGGGTTCAGGAGGAGGCAGGCAATGTATATTATGTCTTATTTATTTTTTTCATTTGTGTGACATTTTCGCACCCACATTGTCAGCTGTTCCCCTGTCTGCAAAGGCAATAGTAAAAACCTGTGTAAACATGTCACTCTACTTACAACTCCTTCACACTGTGCACTGCCCCCTCCCTCCCCCACCCTCATTCCGATTATCCCTGCCGGGTGATCGCCCCCTGGCCCCCCAACTCGCCCTGCAAATCAGAGAGTGAAGAATGTCATTCAGGTTGTCATTTCAGTGCTGGCCCTCTGCAAGAGCAGCTCCATGGCCTGATACCCTCCTTGCATGTCCTCTGTCTGCCGCCCCCGCTGTATTGCTTAGTCATTCACCTACCCTTCTTAATGAGATTGAACGGACTGGGACCCCCTTTCTGTAGATGTCGGGGAGACTGGAACTAGGGGCAAGTGGACCGAGCATCAATGTAAGACAATTGCCAATAAATCCAATCGGGGGAATTCAGAAGACACTTCTTTACCTGGAGAGTGGGAAGAATGGGGAACTTGTTGAGATGAATCATATTGCTGCTTGTAAGTGCTGATGTAGAAAGTAAGAGGCGACCTGATTGAAACCTATGAGCTCCTGAGGGGGTTTTCTTAACAAGGTGGACGTGGAGAAGATGGTCTCCTCTTATGGGAGAGTCTAGAACTGGGGAGCTGCTTTTTAAACATAAAGAATTTAAAACAGAGATGAGGGGGAGGCAATGGGCCCCTCTCTGGGGAGAAAATGGTCTGGTGGTATTATTGTTGGACTATTTAATCCTAAAACTCAGCTAATGTCCTGGGGACGGTTTGAACTAATTTGCAGGGCGAGGAGACTCAAGACTGTTTGCAGAACGAGGAGACTCAAGACTGTTTGCAGAACAAGGGCACAGAATCATACAGCAAAACAAACCAGTCAGAGGGAGTTTCAAGGGAGTATTGTTATTCATCCATCATCATCAATGAGGACCTCGACACCATTAGTTATTGTGAAGCTGGATGTGGTGTGTCTGAAGATGATTGATCAGGCCAATTCGGGCATGGAATGTCCTGGCACATATTGGACACTGTAGTTGTTGCGCTGGTGGCTCTGGACTTGCATAGTGTTTAAGTTGTGCTTCAGCAATACACCTTGCTTCGTGAGCTTGACAGCCTTGTGAATGAGGCAGCACCAGGTAGGGAGGTTTTGTGCCAGTGTTTCCTAGGTGGTTGTCAATGTCATGCAACTTCAGGGAGGGCCTTGAGTGTACTTTGTAACATTTTTTCTGCCCTCCATGTGAGCGTCTTCAGCAGAGAGTTCCCCAAAAAGGAGCTGCTTGGGTATGCGCTCATTTGATATACAGATGACATGACCTTTTCACTGAGTCTGTGCTCTCGTCAGCAGCGTGTGGACTTGCTCTAAAGAGAACTTCAGTATCTGCTACTTTGTCTTGCCATCTGATGTGTAATATTCTGCAAAGACAAGTCATGTGGAGATGATTGAGCTATTTTGCATACCTTTGATATACAATTCACATTTGAGAGGCATACAGGAGGGTAGTGAGTACCACAGCGCTGTAAATCTTCAGTTTTGTTGCTGGGCTGGTTTCTCGACATTCCCATAGAGTGGAGCGCAGTTTACCGAAAGCAGAACTTGCCTTTAGTGTTCTGCAGTTACCTTCTGTATCAATAGTCACTGCTTGGGAGAGGGTGCTGCCAAGACAAGTAAACTGGTCCACTGTCTGTAGTTTCTGCCCTTTAATTGTGATTATGGGTTCTGTGTACGGTGCATGAGGAGAAGGCTGGTGCATGACTTTGGTCTTTTTAATGTTGATGAAGAGTCCAAAGTTGTCACAAGCCGTAGAAAATTTGTCCATATTGACTTGCATCTCTGGCTCTGAGCCAGTATAAAGGATGCAGTCATTGCTAAAGAGGAAGTCTCTCAGAACAGTCTCCTTAGAGCCGTAGAACCATAGAAAATTACAGCTCAGAAACAGGCCTTTTGGCCCTTCTTGGCTGTGCCGAACCATTTCTTGCCTCGTCCCACTGACCTGCACTTGGACCATATCCCTCCACGCCCCTCTCATCCATGTACCTGTCCAAGTCTTTCTTAAATGTTAAAAGTGACCTTGCATTTACCAGTTTGTCCAGCAGCTCATTCCACACTCCCACCACTCTCTGTATGAAGAAGCCCCCCCATCTCTAATATTCCCTTTAAATTTTTCTCCTTTCACCCTTAACCCATACCCTCTGGTTTTTTTCTCCCCGAGCCTCAGTGGAAAAAGCCTGCTTGCATTCACTCTATCGATACCCATCAAAACCTTATATACCTCTATCAAATCTCCCCTCATTCTTCTACACTCCAGGGAATAAAGTCCTAATCTATTCAATGTCTCTGTAACTTAGCTTCTCAAGTCCTGGCAACATCCTCGTGAACCTTCTCTGCACTCTTTCAATCTTATTTACATTCTTCCTGTAATCCTGTAATGAAGGAGACAGAGGGTGATGACAGAGGCTGCTTTACTGACTGGAAAATAGTGTCCAGTGGCGTACCACAGGGATCTGTGTTGAGGCCCCTATTATTTATCATTTATGTAAATGCCATTGATGACTATGCTGTGGGGGGGTGGGGTAGGATTAGTAAGTCTGTGGATGACACAAAGATTGGCTGGGTGGTTAACAGTGAGTGTCTTGGGTTCAAGACGACAGATGGAATGGTCAAATGGGCAGATGGAATTTAACCCTGAAAAGTGTGAGGTGACACACTTTGGAAGGAGTAATTTGACAAGGAAGAACTCAATGAATGGTAGGACACTAGGAAGATCAGTGGAGCAAAGGAATCTTGGTGTATTTGTCCACAGATCTCGGAAAGCGGAAGGGCGTGTTAGTCGGGTGGTGAAAAAGGGCAGATGGCACACTTGCCTTTATCAATCCAGGCACAGATTACAAAAGCAGAGAGGTCATGTTGGAGTTGTATTGAATTTGGTGAAGCTCCACAGCTGGAGCACTGTGTGCAGTTCTGGGTCACCACATTATTGGAAGGATGTGATTGTACTGGAGGGGGGCAGAGGAGATTCACCAGGATGCTGTCTGGGATGGAACAGTTACGTCATGAAGAGAGGTTGGATAGACTTGGGTTGTTTTCAGTGGAGCAGAGAAGACTTGAGAGGTGACCTGATTGAGATGTACAAGGTTATGAGGAACATGGACAGAGTGGATAAGGAGCAGCTGTTGCCTTTAGTTGACAAGTGGGTTATGAGAAGACAGGAACATGGCTGAGCAGTGCTCACCTGGCACTGCCCACCTGCCAGTTGACACGATCAGGATGCCAGGGCTGTGCCAAGGGCATAGGATCTACACAATGGGCTACAAGAGGGGGTCATTAGAGGGGAGGGCAGTGTAGGAGTGTGGGGCATAGAACATAGAACATTACAGCGCAGTACAGGCCCTTCAGCCCTCGATGTTGCACTGACCAGTGGAGAAAAAGCAATGACTCTCTAACCTAAACCATTCCCTTTTCATCCATAAACCTATCCACTGACCACTTAAACGCCCCCAAACTTGGCGCATCTACAACTGCAGCAGGCAGGGTATTCCACACCCTTACCACCCTCTGGGTAAAGAACCTACCTCTGATATCCGTCCTATAACTACCACCCCTTAATTTAAAGCTATGCCCCCTCATGCTAACTTTCTCCATCCGAGGAAAAAGGCTATCACTGTCCACCCTGTCTAAACCTCTGATCATCTTATATGCCTCAATAAGGTCACCTCTTAGCCACCTACTCTCTAATGAAAATAACCTCAAATCCCTCCATACCAGGCAACATCCTGGTAAACCTCCTCTGTACCCTCTCCAATGCCTCCACATCTTTCTTACAATGTGGCGACCAGAACTGTACACAATACTCCAAGTGCGGCTGTACCAGAGTTTTGTACAGTTGCAACATGACGTTGCGGCTCCAAAATTCAATCCCCCTACCAATAAAAGCCAAGACTCCGTATGCCTTCTTAACAACCTTATCGACTTGATTTCCAATTTTCAGGGATCTATGCTCATATACACCGAGATCCCTCTGTTCATCAACACTATTAAGAGTCCTACCATTAGCCCTATACTCTATACATTTGTTATTTCCGTCAAAGTGAATTACTTCACACTTTTCTGCATTAAACTCCATCTGCCACCTCTCGGCCCAGCTCTGTAACTTGTTTAAGTCTCTCTGCAAACTAGAACACCCCTTTTCACTATCTAATCCATCCTTCTATACCTGATCCAGATCATTTATAAAAATTACAAACAGCAGGGGCCCCAAAACAGATCCCTGAGGTACTCCACTTGTAACCGAACTCCATGATGAATAATTCCCATCAACCACCACCCTCTGTCTTCTATCTGCTAGTCAATTCCTAATCCAATTAGCTAAATCACCCTCAATCCCATACATCTGCATTTTCTGCAGAAGTCTTCCATGGGGAACCTTATCGAACGCCTTACTAAAGTCCATATATACCACATCAACTTCCTTACCCTTATCCACCTCTTTGGTCACCTTTTCAAAAAACTCAAATAAGGTTTGTGAGGCACGACCTACCCTTCACAAAACCATGCTGACTATCCCCAATCAATTCATTTCTCTCTAAATAACTATAAATCCTATCCCTAATAATTCTTTCCAAAACTTTGCCCACATCAGAAGGAAGACTCACCGGTCTATAATTCCCAGGAAAGTCTCTATTCCCCTTCTTGAACAATGGGACAACAGTTGCTATCCTCCAGTCTTCTGGCACTATACCTGTAACCAACGACGACCTGAAGATCAGAGCCAAAGGCTCTACAATCTCCTCTCTCGCCTCCCAAAGAATCCTAGGGTAAATCCCGTCCGGTTCAGGGGACTTGTCTATTTTCATACCCTCAAGAATATCTAACACCTCCTCCTTATCTACTTCAATACTATCCAGTTTACAACCCTGTATCCCAGTGTTCTCCACAACTACGTTTACGTCTCCCTGTGTGAATACCGAAGAGAAATATTTGTTCAGTGCCTCTCCGATCTCTTCAGGCTCCACGCACAACTTCCCACTGCTGTCTCTGACTGGTCCTAATCTTGCCCTAACCAATCTTCTATTCTTAACATATCTAAAGAAAGCTTTAGGATTCTCCTTGATCCTATCAGCCAAAGTCTTCTCGTGTCCTCTTTTAGCTCTTCTCAACTCACTCTTTAGCTCCCTCCTGGCTAATCTATAGCTATCCAGTGCATTAACTGAGCCTTCATACCTCATCTTAACATAAGCCTCCTTTTTTCTTTTCACTAGCAAATCAACTTTTTTTTGTAGACCACGGTTCCCTTACTCGACCATTTCACCCTTGCCTGACAGGGACATACTTAACAAGGACTCGCAGTAGCTGTTCCTTGAATAAGCTCCACATTTCAGATGTTCCGAGCCCCTGTAGTTTCCTAGTCCAACCTATGCACCCTAAATCTCTCCTAATAGCCTCATAATTACCATTCCCCCAGCTGTAACTACTGCCCTCTGGTTCATGCCTATCCCTTTCCATCACTAAGGTGAACGTAACCAAATTGTGGTCACTATCACCAAAATGCTCACCTACTTCCAAGTCTAACACCTGGTCTGACTCATTGCCCAGCACCAAATCCAATGTAGCCTCACCTCTAGTTGGCCTATCTACGTACTGATGTCGATTGTCATGAAGGGGGACCCACTGGGAATACCCCAATGCTGGTGATCTGGGTTAGAGAAGGGTTGGAGATGCATGCTGTCGAGGAGGAGAAGGAGGAGACTCCCAGTGTCTACGGGGGCGGAAGAGGGGTTCTTCCAGTGCAGATCAGGGCACTCTTTCAAAATGGCACCCCATTGCTTTGTAGCCTCACTCACCAGTGGGTTTAAGCCCTACTCCTCCCAGAACTGGTGTGCAGCCCACCACCCTGCCGAAAAAGGCTAAGCGTGGGCCAACATACTATCTGCTTTCTTTACTGCCTGCTGTACCTGCGCGCTTACTTTCACCAACTGATGCACAAGGATTCCGAGGTCTCGCTGAGTATGCACCTCTCTCAATTTACACCATTCAAGTAATAATCTCAGTATGCTACCTCCATGTTTCTGCCTACAGGTGCTGCCAAGCTTGCTTGTGTTTTACCATCTCCAGAGTATTGCGATCAGTTTGCTTTCTGTATTTGGGGGGTAGGTGGGGGTGGAGAGCGAAAGACATAATTGCATTAGAAGCAGTTTATTCCCATTCCTGGGATAGTGTGAGGGTGCATATGGGGGTTGAAGGGGGGAAGCGGGTGAGTTAACCTTATGAGAAAAGGTTCACCAGGCTGGGATTACAGTATTGAAAACTAAGTCCTGAGGCGATTTTCCTCAGCTGGATAGAGGAGGGTATTTCTGCCTGTGAGAGAGGCTGGAACCGTTTAAGAGAGGGAATGAAGAGGCATTTTGTCTCTCAGAGCATGGTAGGGGGCTGCAGGGTCGAGGGTTATGGGACAGACAGGAAAATGGAGTTGGAATCACAATCAATTGAATGACAGTGGCTCAGGCTCGAGGGACCTATCATAGAGTCCAACATTGCAGAAAGAGGCCATTCAGCCCATCAAATCTGCACCAACCACAATCCCCATATATTTACCCACTAATCCGGCTAACCTATGCATCCCAGGACACTAAGGGGCAATTTAGAATGGCCAATCAGTCTAGCCTGCACATCTTTGTGTGGGAGGAAACCAGAGCAGCCAGAGGAAACCCACGCAGACACATGGAGAATGTGCAAATTCCACACAGACAGTGACCCAAGCCTGGATTCGAACTCAGCTCTCTGGAGCTGTGAAGCAGCAGTGTTAACCAATGTGCTACCATGCTGTCCACACTCCTGCTTCTAATTCTTATATTAACATTGTAGACAGCCAAGCAAGCAAGTATTCGGGGAAAGCTGGCATGTTCCAAGCCATGATATCACAAGGAACCTCGCAAACATTGGACCTGTGAGGCTGCAGACAGGATGGGAGGCTGTAGAATCACTCCAGTGCAGATGGAGGCCATTCAGCCCATCAGGTCTGCACTCACTCTTCAAAAGAGCATCTTGCCATTTTCTTTCCTCATAATCCCATACATTTAGCATGACCAATCCAGCTAACCCGCACACCTTTGTACACTGAGGGACAATTTACCATGGTTAATCCACTAAACCCACACATCTTTCAGACTGTGGGAAGAAACAGGAGCACCCGGAGGAAACTCACGCAAACATGGGGTCAAGTTGGGACTCTGGCACCGAGAGGCAGCAGTGCTAACCACTGTGCCATCCTTATTGGGATGAAAAGGAACCAACAAGTCAAAACAGCAGGAAGACCCAAGATGGCAGTGGATGCCAGACTATGCTCGGTGGGACATCTGGAAAATAGGAAATCCATAGAGAAGGATCATAGTGTAATCAGTGCTGGGAACAAGAGTGACAGAAAGATGTCAACTGAGCGAAGTTAGCAGGAGAAGAGGGTTTAGATGTAGATGCAGAGATTGGAGATTGAAGGGCTACGGGGGGTTGGGGAGATGAATTGTCTCTTCTGAACTATAGGGATTCTATGATCTTTTTAAAAAGTTCACCATCTAAAGCTGTTAAACTCAATGTTGAGTCCAGGAAGCTGTGGTATGACTTAGCGGGAAATAAGGTGCTGGTACTCCAGTTTGCCTTAGGCTTCACTGGAGCAATGCAGCAGGACAATGCTGAAGGATGAGGGGGGGAATCTCATTAAAATCAAGAGAATATAACAGGGGTAGCATGTTGGCACACTGGTTAGCACTGTTGCCTCACAGCGCCAGGGACCTGGGTTCAATTCTGGCCTTGCGTGACTATGCGGAGCCTGCACATTTCCCCCATGTCTGCATGGGTTTCCTCCAGGTGCTCCGGTTTCCTCCCACAGTCCAAAGATGTGCAGGTTAGGTTGATTAGCTATGCTAAATTGCCCCTTAGTGTCAGGGGAGACTAAGAGGGTAAATACATGAGATTACGGGTATAGGGCCTGTGTCCGATTGTTGTCAGTGCAGGCTCAGTGGTCCTCCTTCTGCACTGTAGGAATTCTATAATTCTGAAATTAGAGTAGATGTGGGGAAAATGTTTCCATTAGTCAGAGAGACCAGGATTTAACAGTGCAGACTCAGAGTGAAGGTTTAGAATTGAGATAAGGAGGAATTTCTTCAGAGAGTGGTGAATCTGTGAAACTCATTGCCACAGAAGGCTGTAAAAGTTGAGATCCTGTTTGCAATGAACAAAGGTGGCCTCTGCAAATTGGTCACCCAGTCTGGATTTAGTGTCCCTCAGGCAGAGGAAACCACATTTGGAGCAGTGAATATGGCTTGCATTCCTTTGGGAGGCTCACAGGGAAAGTTTTGAGTAGGTCAGGCCTGTAGCCATTGGAATTTGGAAGAATGAGTGGTGATCTTACTGAAAGACAACGGATTCTGAGGAGGAAGAGGGTAGGGTGAATGCTGAGAGAACCTTTTTCTTCATGGGAGGATCTATGATGAGAGGCCACAGTTTCAGAATAAAGTGGTCTCTCTCCCACTGAACAAGGAGGAGTTTCCTCCCTCTGAGGGTGTCAGTCTGAGGAACTCTCCCCAGATGACAGTGGGGATTGCAGCTCATTGAATATGCACAAGGCTGAGTTGGACAGATTTCTCATAAAATCTTTACAGAGCAGAAGGAGGCCATTTGGCCCATTGAGCCTGCATTGACAATGATCACATCTGGGTTCTATCTCCCTAACC
This sequence comes from Sphyrna mokarran, assembly GCA_024679065.1. Classification (NCBI taxonomy): domain Eukaryota; kingdom Metazoa; phylum Chordata; class Chondrichthyes; order Carcharhiniformes; family Carcharhinidae; genus Sphyrna; species Sphyrna mokarran. Next base: position 84,223,919 of record JAGIQG010000013.1, on the reverse strand, counting down.
TCACATATTTACCTCTCTGATCCCTCTAATCTATGTATCCTGGGACATTAAGGATTAATTTAATAGGGCCAATGCACATCTTTGAATTGTGGGAGGAAACTGGAGCAGCCAGAGGAAACCCACGCAGACATGAGGAGAATGTGCAGATTCTGCACAGATTGTGACCTAAAGCTGGGAATTGAATCTGGGTTCCTGGCGCTTTGAGGCAGCAGTGCTAACCCACTGTGCTACCATGCTGCCTCTCGATTAACAAAGGAGTTATGTGACGAAGTGGGGGGGGGGGGAGTAAATTTTCCTGAATGTAGGCTGGAGGGACCGTGTGGCCTACCCCTGGCTCCCAATTCTTGTGTCATTCATAAGCTTTCGTTGTTGGTGTGATTTTTGTTTTGTTACATGAGCAAGAGAAAGCAAATCAGACTGAACACTGATGGATTTGCATTGTGGGCATGTTAAAGTCGCTTAGGATTTATTTAGCTGCAGCAACAATGCGGGTGGAGTGAGGAGAACGGACAGCGCTGTTATTCACTGATGGTTCCTTTCCTTTTCCCTTTCTTGGTTTGGGTGCTAGACTCGGACTTGTGTTGATGTGCTGCTGCTTGTAGGTCTGAATGTTATCCGTGAGGCTGGTGGGAACTGCCTGACCTTCCTTGGGCAGCTGAGTCTTCTTCTGGTGATCTGGGGTTGGACCCTTGGGGTGCTGGGGCCTCCCCTGCCTCTGGGAGCTGGTGGAGACCGGTTTGGGCCTGGGGCTGGCAGAGCCTGGCCACTTCCTGACCGAGGCCTTGTGCTCGCCCCCAGGGGCCAGCAATTTGACATCACCAACAGGCCTGGAGGCCCATGGTTGTGCTGCAGTCTTGTGTTTGGCCAGCTTGGCTTCCAGCTGCTCCATCTTACGAGCACCAGCCAGCTGTGCCTCCACCTGCTTGGTCTTGCGGTCACCAGCAGCCTTTGTCGGTGCACACTCTGGGCCGGATTTCTCCCCCGTGCCAGAGTGGCTCAGGTCCAGAATCTGCGGCCCCAGCCGTCTGTATTTTGTCTGGTAGTACTTGACGATGATTGTCCTTGACTCTGGATGTATGGCTGACGAGTGCATGTTCTCCAGCAGTATCTCAAAAGGTAGGGTCTCTGGCGGCATGTGAGAATCACACTCAGGCTCCTGCGGGTTGAGAAACTCCCTAAAGGTGTCAGTGTCTGTCATGATCCTCACAAAGTCTTGGAAGCTGACCTCCATGCCGGAATTGACAGAGTCGAATTTTGCTGCGTCGGGGATGAAGGGGTTGTCTAGGCTGATGGCCAAGTGGTTCATGGTGTTGAGCAAGCCCATCACCTCAATGTGACCCTCACTGTTCCTGTCGAAGAACTGGAAGACCTTGGAGAATGCTTCAATCTGCTCAGGTGTTGGCTGTGTCTCCTGGTAATCTTCCTCTGGCTCCAAGATGTCCAGGTACTGGATCAGACTGTACACTGACACACCCATGAAAGTCTTGGCCATCAGTTCACTATCATCAGTCTTCTTGGACCTCAGCTTTGCCCCTTTCTTCTTCCTGTAGTAATAGTCAACTATCGTTGCGGTCGTGTTCTCCGAGAGTGACTGAGATTGCAGCAGTGAGCTGAGCACTATGAAGAAGACACGATCGTCTACGTAGCCCTTCTGCACCTTTGAGTCACTGCAGAGGTCCGGCAAATCAGCAATAAACTGGGCAAAGGTGTCATCGTTCGTCATCACCTTGAGGAAGTCTGCAAAGCTAACAGTGCCATCAGAGTCCACATCCATATATTGGAATGTTTGAAGGATATCTCCTGTGCTCATCTTAAAGTTCAGGGCACCCAGGATGGCTTTGAAAGCCGTAATGTCAAACGAACCCGCTGTCATGTCAATGAGAACGTCATAAACTTGATGCAAGGCTTCGATCTCATTTGTTGCTGCCTCAACTACTGGCTGCTCAACTTTTGCCAGTTTTATATCTCCTTCTGCTGGATCCTTTGCAATCTGGTTTCCCGCCTTCTTTATAATCTGTTCCACAGGCTGTTTTGGGGGCTGTTTCACCAACTGCCTCATGGTCTCTCCCACAGGTTCCTGTAAGGCCTCTTCCCCAGGCTGTAGCGCGGCCTCTTCCCCAGGCTGTAGCGCGGCCTCTTCCCCAAACTCTAATGCAGCTTCTTCCATTGGTTTCTTTGTAACTATTCCAACAAAATCTTGTGCAACCCATTTCACCATCTCCTTTGCAGCCTCTTTAGACAACTCCTGCCTGAACATCTCATACCCTGTTACTACAGACCCCCATTGCTGAGTCATCTCAGGCCTCTTGAGACTGGTCACCTCGGGTCCCTCGAGACTGTTCGCTTTGGGCCCCTTGAGACTGTCCGCTTTGGGTCCTTTGAGACCGGTTGGTTTGGTCCTCTTGAGACCAATCATCTCAGGACTCTGGAAGCTGGCAATCTCAGGCCTCTCTAGGCTGGTCATTTCGGGCCCCTCAAGGCTGAACACCTCAGTTGACTCCTCCTCCAACTCCTCCATCTTCACTCGTCTATTGCTCACTGTTTGCCTTTCCATCAGCTTGTCCCCATCACCTTTCATCATCTGACCCAGTTTCTCCACCACATCAGTCACCATGTAATCATCCTGGACCATCATCTTCTCATCAGTCATCATCTTCTCGATCACATTGTGCATGACTTCGCTCACAACCTTCTGCACTGCCTCCACCACAATGCTCACCACTGTCTCCACCTGCTCCTTGGGGATGTCCTCAGACACCTCTGCTCTCTTCTCCAGAAAAGGGTAAGTCTGCCCATGGACCTCGTACTTCAGGATTGACTTTGGCTTGGGCTCCCTAGCTGCCTGCTCCTGGTTCTGCTGCTTCATTTGTTTGGCATCCTCTTCCTCCCTCTCCAGTTCACCCGCCTTCTTGTCCACCTGCTCGAGGACCTGGTCCATCATCTCCACCCCAGCCTGCACTGCATTCTGCATCTCCTTCAGCCTCCTGCCATCGCCGTTCCTCTTGCTTTCACCCAGATGTTGGATCATGTCCTTCACCTTGTCCACCCGCTGCCTCTGCTCCTCCTTTTTCCTGACAGTCTGTTCTGCCCGGTTCCCGGCCTTCTTCACCATGTTCTCCTTGCTCTACCTCTTGTGTTTTTCTTCTTCCACCATCTCTGCATCACCTCCCCGCCTACTTTGCCCTCTCGGGTGCAGATAAAGCTGTGCTTCTTCAACTGCTGAACTGTTCTGAGCGAATGTCCTGGCTGCCTCTGCCGGAGCGTGCAAAGCGTTCTCTCATTTAAGCTCTGTGGGATAGCATCACTGTTGAGGAGCTATCTTGAGTGCAAGGCTCTGTGTCTGTCAATCCCAGGGGACTCCAGCCTTACATAGGCTGAGGTCAGGCAATGTCCCATTTTCTCTGTATCATTACCCCTCTGATGTCACGCCATCAATTGTCCTTGATTAATGACCTAATGTCTCAGTAAACACACTGGCTGGCAGCCCTGCTGGTACCCATTCATCTCATTGGACAACATCCAGCCTTGAGCTGACAAGTGGCAACTAACATTCATAGCCTGACAAAGACTCAAGAGTGTCGAAAGCTCGCAATTTTACTATCAAATAAATCGGTTGGATTTAAAATTGGTGTTGCTAAATTCTTACTGAGTTCTTACTACCCCAGTCCAACGCCAGCATCTCTACATCATAACTAACATTCATGCCAGGTAATGACTATTACCAAGAGACACTCTAACCATCGCCCGGTACATTCAGTAGTGTTACCATCATCGAGTCTCCCACTGTCAACATCCGCAGGGTTACCTTTGAACAGAAACTCAACTGGACTGGCCACATAAACACAGTGGCTACAAGAGCAGATCAGAGGTTGGGATACTGAGCAACTAACTCACCTTCTGACTCTCCAGAGCCTGTCCACCATCTGCAAGTCACAAGTCAGGAGTGTGATGGAATGCTCTTCACTTTCCTGGACGGATGCAGCTCCAACAACACTCGAAGCTCGACACCATCCAGGACATAGCAGCCCCGCTTGATTGGCACCACATCGACAAACATTCACTCCCTCCATCACCGATACTCAGCAGCGACAAGTGTGTACTGTCCACAAGATACACTGCAATAATTCACTAAAAATCCTTAGGCAGCATCTTTCAAACTCATGACTACTTCCATCTAGAAGGACAATGGCAGCAGGTAAATGGGAAAATCACCACCTGCAAGTTCCCCTCCAAGCCACTCACCATCCTGACTTGGAAATTTGTCACCATTCCTTCGCAGTCACTGAGTCAAAATCCTGGAATTCTCTCCCTAACAGCACTGTGGGTCAACCCACAGAACACATACTGCACAATTCAAGCAAGTAGCTCACCACCACCTTCTCAAGAACAAGGGATGGGCAATAAATGCCGGCCAGCCAGCGACTCCCATGTCTAACAAATGAATAAACAAATTTGGCAAAACACCCACGAGAAGTTGATCCAAATCATCCAGCCTACCCCTGACCTGTTGCTCCATGGTGATCGACTCAATCCACTCACGGGCCTGCCTTTTATCTCGGCCCTCCTTCTGGAGGAAGGGCTACCAGCCGAGATCAAGGAACAGAAAAGCCAATAACAATCTCTATGACAAAACCCTATCCCGACTGGCAAGTTGGGGAGGTGATGGCCTCGTGGCATTATCAGTAGACTATTAATCCAAAAACTCAACGAATGTCCCGGGGACCCAGGTTTGAATCCCATCATGGCAGAAGGTGGAATTTGAACTCAATAAAAAAGAAATGTGGAATTAAGAATCTACTGATGCCCCATCTACTGGTTCGCTGATATCATTTAGGGAAAGAAATCTGTTCTTCTTACCCGGTCTGGCCTACATGTGATTCCAAAGCTACAGCAATGTGGTTGACTCTCAACTGCCCTCCAAGGGCAACTAGGGATGGGCAATAAGTGCTGGCTGCCAACGATATCCACGTCCCAGGAATTAATTTTTTAAAAAACACCCCTCGGTGGAAAGGCATGTGTTCGACCATACCAGTTAGCAGCGGGAAGAGATTTAGGAAAGGTTTCATGAAATTGGAAGATAGTAAATGTAACTCCTTTATTCAGAAAGGGAAGGAGATAGAAAGCAGGAAATGTCAGGCCAGATGATCTAATGTCTGGCCTAGGGAAAATGTTAGGAGGCCATTGTAAAAAATGTCTCAGAGTAGGGGACTTGGAACAATTCAAAGCAATCAGAAAGACTCAACATGGTTTTGTGAAAGGCCAGACTACATTTAACCTATTCATTGGAGTTCTTTCATGTGTTGTGGATAAAGGAGGATGCTGGAGCTACTATACTTCACTCTTCAATGGCATTTAGTGCGGTGCCACATCAAAGGTTTTGCAGAAAACAGAAGCTCCTCGTGTAGGGGATAACATTGGTATGGATAGAAGATTGGCTACCTGACAGGAGACAGAGAATTGATGTAAATGGGTCTTTTTTTGGTTGGCAGCGTATGCCCCAATGATAATGTCACAGGGATCTGTGCTGAGGCCACAAAGGGATTGAAGGAATGGTTGCTAAATTTGCTGATGACACAAAGATAGGAAAGGAAATTGTGAAGAGACCATAAGGAGGCTACAAAGGGACACAGAATCATAGAATCTCTGCAGTGTAGAAGAGTCCATTCAGCCCATCAGATCTATACCAACTGTCCTTTTGTACAGATCTTCTCCCTGCCTGCAATACTGTATATTCACCATTGCTAATCCAACTAACCTACACATCCTTCGGACGCTAAGGGACAAATTTTTAAAAATTAAAATTTATGTGTCACCTGTAGGCTTACATTAACACTGCAATGAAGTTACTGTGAAAATCCCTTAATGGCCACACTCTGGCACCTGTTTGGGTACACTGAGGGAGAATTTAGCATGGCCAATCCACCCTAACCAGCACGCCTTTGAACATAGATAGGCAGAAATATAAAAAAGAAGCTTCTTATCTCAATGATGAGAGATTGCAGAGCTCCCAAGGTGCAGAGGGATCTGGCTGTCCTAGTGCACGAATCACAAAATGTTAGTATACAGGTACGGCAAGTAATTTGGAAAGCAAAGGAATATTATTATTTATTGTAAGGGGAATTGAATACAAGAATAGACAGATTATGCTACAGTTATACAGGGGCACTGATGAGACTATTATATACAGAATTGGTTTCCTCATTTAAGAGAAGAGTTAACTGCATTAGAAGTAGTTCAGGGATGGTTTACTTGACTAATATTGAGAATGGCCTCATGAGGAAAGGTTGAAGGTGTTAGGCTCCTGTCCATTACACCAGAAGGGCCAAGAAACAGACTTATGGGGAACACTGCTATTGCCTGCAAGATCCCCTCTAAGCAGCCCACCACCCTGACTTGGAAATATATCAGCTGTTTCTTCACTGTGGCTGGGATTAAAATCCTGCACCTGCATCCCTGACAGTGCCATAGGTGTACCTACACCTCAGGGGAAATGCAGTGCCTTCAAGAAGGAGGCTCACCCATCAACCTTCTTGAGATGGGCAATAAATGAGAACACTGAATTTTTGCTCTGTGAAATGCATATTTATTTGATGCATAGTTAAGACTATTTAGCATATTGCGAGTTAAACTAACATGGGGTAAATTGGTGTGGTCAGTTCTATTGCAGTGTGTCACCTCTACCTGGTTTGCCGTATTCCTGACTGATTTCTCTGTGTCTGGCTGTTTCGTTCCCTGGGTTGGCCTCCTATATACTCTTGGAACACCTGCTGGAAGTAGGGCTCCCTGATGACTGGTTTGAATTGCTGGGACTGTTGGCCCCTGCGGCTCCTAACCACAGGCACCCTGGCCTGCCTGTGCAGTTGCTGGATATCAGCAGATCTGACAGGCCGGCCCGAGGGCCTCCTCCTCCTCAGGACAATGGTGGCCTTCCTCATCTCCCGGATACCCTTCCCTGGGACCACGCCAGCCTCTCGTTCCCCGCCGGCCTCGGGGGGAGCTCGCGTTGGGGCTGGCTCGGGGAGGAGATGCATTGACTCCCGAAACTTCTGATGGTAATAGCTGGTGATGATGTCTTTGCTGCGACCTCGCAAAGCGGGTGTTAGCAAGAGCTTCCACAGGATCTGGAAGAAAATCAGCTCAGGGGATCGGGAGGGCTTGCAGTCCAGGCACTGCGGGGTCAGGAACCGGGCAAAGGTGCACTGATCGCTCATGATGGCCAAGAAGGCCTCAAAATCAATCTCCTGTCCCGCGTTCAGCCCCATAAACTTGAGGTCATCTGGAATGAGTGGGTTCCTTAGCGGAATCTGCATTTGGTACATCACACTCAGCAAGTCATTGGCTCCAACTTGACCCTCACGATCACCAACCAGCATCTGAAATACTTCAAAGAACGCCACCACCAGTCTGCCAGGTAGGTGCCTGCCCTGTCCCTGGCCCTGCTCCTCCAGCTCCGAAGACTCGATCAGAGCCTGGATACTGCGCAGCGGCATCCCCAGGAAGGTGTTGCTGGCTTTGGGTTGGCCGGCTGCCTTGGTGCCCAGGCCTGATCTCCGCCACTTCAAGTAGTAGTAGCGGGTGATGCTGCCGATGGAGTCCTCAGAGATCACCTGTCGATTCAGGAACTGCAGCAAGATGTCGAAGAAGACCGTGTCACTCACGTAGCCTTTCTGGAGTTCGCAGGACGGGCAGCTGCTGGGTAATTCAGCAATGAACTGCAGGAAGAGATTGGTGCTGCCCAGGGTGTGGCAGAAATCCTCAAAGCCCACTTTACCATCTCTGTCGGTGTCCAGCCACTGGAAGGCTCTGTGGACCTTGGCCTCACTGGTGACCAGGTTTTCGGTCCTCAGTAAGGATTGGAAGCCTTGGAAATTGATTGGCCGGCCAGCCCTCTCCAGGAGGAGGTCAAAGACTTGGCGGAACGCTTTCAGCTGGTTGGGCGTCATGGGAGCCCCCTCCCTCTCTGCTTTGCCTGTCGCTCTGTGGTTGTCATTTGCCGCCACCTCTCCCACATCCTTACCCTCCTCCTTTGCCCCCTCACCTCCCTTCCTTCTCAGTCTCCAGGCTGGGCCCAGCTCTGGCCCCTCGCCAGTGACCCGTCTCAGGCCCTCCAGCATCTCTGCCACCCCCGCCATGTTCAGCTTCTCCACCAGCTCATCCACCACCCTCTCCACCACCTTCACCACCACCGTCACCACGTTCTCCACATGTGCTATGTGGTCCCCTCCACTGTCTGCTGCCTTTGTCAAAGGTTGACAGCTCTCCACACTCACATCCTCCTTGCTCATTTCAAGTTCCATCACCTGCTTCTCCCTCCCTGCCTTCTTCCACTGTCCATTACCTGCCAGTGTCTGGCTGGCTCCTTCCCTCTTCTTCTCCCTTCTAGCCAACATTTTCTGCTCTTTGTAGCGTGCCCCACCTCCTCCTACCTTCACCTGTCCTCCTTCAGCCACCTTTCGCAAGTTAATGAACGCCTTCCATTCCTGACACAATTTCCACACTTAATTGGGCCTAGCTGGTTGCATATCAAGCCAGTGTTTACTGCCTGCCCTTGCTTGCCTAGGTTGCTGCTGCGTGTTCAAAATCTCCCTCTGGCATCTTATTTTGCAGCTTTCCCTGTGGCTTGAAGCTCTGATGTCACACAACGATTGTCTCTCATTAATGCTTTACCCTGAGGGGCCCTTCATCATCACTAACTCAATCAACTCAAAATGGCAGAGCTGAGGCGTGGGGCTTAACACGATCTCTTGGCTTCACTGGCTGCAATGCTAGTCATGGCACTACGCCCTTGCGGAATGCCTGCTGAGCATGAAGGGGGAGGAACGAAAGGGAGCACTGGGTAAAGGCAGGGGCGTTGTTACTCAACTGGATTATCACTCTGCTGCGAACACTCAATGTGGCTGGGACTTAATTATCCTCCGAGGCCTCAACACCTCATCCTGCCTCCAACCCTCCCTATCTCCATAAACTTTTCCCGTCCCTACAGCCCATCCCTATCTCTGTAACCTCCTCCAGCCCCTACACCCCCTCCCTATCTCTGTAACCTCCTCCAGCCCCTACACCCCCTCCCCATCTCTGTAACCTCCTCCAGCCCCTACACCCCCTCCCTATCTCTGTAACCTCCTCCACCCCCTACACTCCCTCCCTATCTCTGTAACCTCCTCCAGCCCCTACACCCCCTCCCTATCTCTGCAACCTCCTGCAGTCCCTACACCCCCTCCCTATCTCTGTAACCTCCTCCAGCCCCTACACCCCCTCCCTATCTCTGTAACCTCCTCCAGCCCCCTACACCCCCTCCCTATCTCTGTAACCTAAGAAAGACCCACCAGCGCCTCGAATTTCTCAGGAGACTAAGGAAATTTGACATGTCCGCTACAACTCTCACCAACTTTTACAGATGCACCGTAGAAAACATTCTTTCTAGTTGTATCACAGCTTGGTCTGGGCTTCTGCGCTGCCAGAGACCGCAAAAAACTACAAAATATTGTGAACGTAACCCAATCCATTGCACAAACCAACCTCCCATCCATTGATTCTGTCTTCACTTCCCGCTGCCTCAGAAAAGCAGCCGGCATAATTAAGGATCCCACACACACACCTGACATTCTCTATTCTACCTTCTTCCGTCAGAGAAAAAGATACAAAAGTCTGAAGTCACATACCGACTGACTCAAGAACATTTTTTGAATGGACCTACCTTGCATTGATTCTTCTTTACATCCTAGCTATGCCTGTAAAACTACATTCTGCACCCTCTCCTTTCCATGTCTATGAATGGTATGCTTTGTCTGCATAGCGCGCAAGAAACAATATTTTTCACTTATGCTAATACATTTGACAATAAATCAAATCAAATCAAATCAAGCTTTCCTCTGACACCTCCACTTGCCCTCCCTCAAACTCAATATTCTCATAGAGGTTTACAGTATGGAAATAGGCCCTTCGGCCCAACTTGCCCATGCCCCCTTAGTTCAAACCCTAAGCTAGTCCCAAATGCCCATGTTTGGCCCACATCCCTCTATACTCACATAACTGTCCAAATGCTTTTTAGAAGACAAAATTGTACCCCCCTCTATTCCTGGCAGTTTGTTCCAGACACTCACCACTCTGTGTGAAAAAATTGCCCTTCTGGACACTTTTATATTTCTCCCCTCTCACCTTAAACCTATGCCCTCTAGTTTTAGACTCCTCTATCTTTGGGAAAAAGATATTGACTACCTAGCTGATCTACACCCCTCATTATTTTATAGACCTCTATAAGATCACCCATCAGCCTCCTGCGCTCCAGAGAAAAAAATGGGATGGAAAGTGATCTGGGAGGATGCACTACAAGTTTGCGGCAGACTGAAAAGATTGAGTATGTAGATATTAAGGAAGCGGATGTGTTAGAACTTTTAAATGCTATCAAGATAGACAAGTCTCCCGGACCAGATGGGATGTACCCCAGGTTATTGTGGGAGGTGAGGGATGTCATTGCAGAGCCCCTGGCGATGATCTTTGCGTCGTCGATGGAGACGGGAGAGGTTCCGGAGGATTGCGGATGTGGTCCCTATTTTCAAGAAAGGGAACAGGAATAGTCCTGGAAATTACCGACTGGTGAGTCTGACCTCAGTGGTTGGTAAGCTGATGGAGAGGCTTCTGAGGGACAAGATTTACGCGCATTTGGAGAAGTTTAGGTTGATTAGAAATAGTCAACATGGTTTTGTAAAAGGCAGGTCGTGCCTTACAAGCTTAATTGAGTTCTTCGAAAATGTGACTGAACACATTGACGAAGGAAGAGCAGTGGACGTGGTATACATGGACTTCAGAAAGGCATTTGACAAGGTCCCACATGCAAGACTTCTTGAGAAGGTGAGAGGCCATGGGATCCAAGGGGCTTTGGCTTGTGGATCCAGAACTGGCTTGCCTGCAGAAGGCAGAGGGTGGTTGTGGATGGCTCTTTTTCTGCATGGAGGTCGGTCACCAGTGGAGTGCCCAGGGATCTGTTCTAGGACCCTTGCTGTTTGTCATTTTCATAAATGACCTGGATGAGGAAGTGGAGGGATGGGTGAGTAAGTTCGCCGATGACACGAAGGTCGGTGGTGTTGTGGATGGTCTGGAGGGATGTCAAAAGTTGCAGCAGGACATCGACAGGATGCAAGAATGGGCGGAGAAGTGGCAGATGGACTTCAACGCGGATAAATGTGTTGTGGTCCATTTTGGCAGATCAAACGGGATGAATGAGTACACTATCAAAGGTAGGAGTCTTAGCTGTGTGGAAGAGCAGAGGGATCTTGGGGTCCGGGTCCATAAGACTCTCAAATCGGCCTCCAAGGTGGAGGATGTGGTTAAGAAAGCTTACGGTGTACTGGCCTTCATTCATCGAGGGATTGAGTTCAGGAGTCAGGAGGTAATGCTGCAGCTTTATAGGACCCTTGTCAGACCACTTGGTACTGTGCGCAGTTCTGGTCGCCTCACTATAGGAAGGACGTGGAAGCTATTGAAAGGGTGCAGAGGAGATTTACAAGGATGTTGCCTGGATTGGGAGGCATGCCTTATGAAGACAGGTTGAGGGAGCTGGGACTGTTCTCCCTGGAGAGACGAAGGTTGAGAGGCGACCTGATAGAGGTTTACAAGATGTTGAGAGGATTAGATAGGGTGGACTCTCAGAGACTATTTCCCAGGGCTGAAATGGTCGCGACGAGAGGGCACAGATTTAAGGTGCAGGGAAGCAAGTACAGAGGGGATGCTAGGGGAAAGTTTTTCACTCAGAGGGTGGTGAGTGAATGGAATCGGCTGCCGTCGGTGGTGGTCGAGGCGAACTCGCTGGGGTCTTTTAAAAGACTTCTGGATGAGTATATGGGATCCAATGGGATTGGGGGTTATAGATAGGTCTATGGCTGGGTAGGTTTTGATGTGTTTGGCACAACTTGTGGGCCGAAGAGCCTGTTTGTGCTGTAGTGTTCTATGTTCTATGTAAAAAAGTCCAAGTCTATCCAGCCTCTCCTTATAACTCAAACCATCAAATCCCGGTAGCATCCTAGTAAATCTTTTCTGCATTCTTTCTAGTTTAATAATATCCTTTCTATAATAGGGTGAACAGAATTGCATATAGTATTCCAAGTGTGGCTTTACCAATGTCTTGTACAACTTCAACCAGACGTCCCAACTCCTGTACTCAGTGTTCTGAACAATGAAACCAAGCATACCAAATGCCTCCTTCTGTCCATCTGTGACTCCACTTTCAAGGAGCGATGAACGTGTACCCCTAGATCTTTTTGTTCTGTAACTCTCCCCAACGCCCTACCATTAATTGAGTAAGTCCTGCCCTGGTTTGATTGACCAAAATGCATCACCTCAAAATGCGTCACCTCACGTTTATCTAAATTAAACTCTACCTGCCAGTTCAACTGCACCTCTTGCTCCTAAAGTTTGCATAGGATTTATGGATGGGTTAAGAGCAGGCCATTCAGCCCCTCGAGCCTGCTCTGCTATTCAACAAGATAGCAGCCTCAACTCCAAGTTCTAACTGCCCCCTTTGACTCCCTTGTCAACAAAGAATCTCTTTAATTCAGCCTTGAATATTTCCAACGACCCAGTCTCCAATCTTCTGGAAAGAGAGTTGTACCGACATATGACCCTCTGAAAGAGCAATTTCCTCCTCAACTTCATCTTAAATGAAAGATCATTTTATTTTTAAACTGTGTCCCATGGTTCTAGTCTCTCCCTCAAGTATTTACCCTGTCAAGTCACCTCAGGATCTTGTATATTTCAATAAGATTACCTCTCATTCTTTTAAACTCCAATGGATATAAGTCATCACACCAGACCTTCCCCTCCGCTCTATCCCTGTAACCATTTACCCTGCTAATCCATCTAACCTGCACACCTTTGGATACTAAGAGGCAATTTAGGGTATGGCCAGTCCACCTAACCTGCGCATCTTTGGACACTAAGGGGCAATTTACCATGGCCAATCACGTAACCTCCATACCTTTGACTTTAATGCTGGAATTCTACTGCTCCGCCTACCACAGAATCAAAGTGGACAAGGGATGGAGAATGGAAATGTTAGAATCATCATAGAATTATAGAATCCCTACAGTACAGGAGGCCATTCAGCCTGTACCAATCACAATCCTGCCCAGGTACTATTCCCATCACCCTACACATCTACCCTAGCAAATATCCCTGACGCTAAAGTTAATTTAGCATGGCCAATCAACCTAACTCGAAAATCTCTGGAGGAAACTGGAGTACTTGGAGGAAACGCACCCAGACATGGAGAGAACGTGCAGACTTCACACAGACTGACCCAAGCTGGCAATTGAATCCTGGTCTCTGGTTCTGTGAGGCAGCAGTGCTAACCACTATGCCGCACATATTGAAATCCCTTTACAAACTCCTCATGTCCTTTTCACAACCTGCTTTCCTTTATCATTCATTCTGCTCTGCTGCTCTCCTATTTCCCCCCTTTTTCATCCCCCCTACTGATTGCACTTTGAAATCTGATTTTAAAAACTATGTTTATCTTGTCATTCTTGTGATGTGGCCAGTGCGAGCTAGGCCAGTTTTTGTTGCCCATCCCTAACTGCCCCTTGAAGAGTGCTAGCAGGCTGCCTCGTTGAACCCTGGTGTAGGTACACCCACAGAGCTGTTAGGGATGGAGTTCCCTCCCTTTGTGAAAGCACTTGATAAAGTTCCTCATTAGTGACAGTTGGCTAATGATGGATGTCCAGGAATTGAAGACAAGTTACTGAGCTGGTCATCAAATTGGCCAAAGCACAAGAATTGGGTGGGAGGGTGATCAGAGGAACATAGGATTAAGGGCAGAAGTCAGCAAATCTGGCCCTTCGAGTTTGTTCCGCCATTTAGTCAGATCATGACTGATCTCAAATTCATCTTTCCTTATCTCTTTTTTATTAGAAATATGTTTGTCTCCTTCTTGAATCCATTCAATGATTCAGACTCCACTGCTCTCTGGGACAGTGAGTTCCACACATTCATCACCTTCTACAAACAATTCCTCCTCCTAGTATTAAATCTACTGCCTCTCGACCGATACCTGTGATCTCTGGTTTGAGATTGCCCCACAAGAGGACATCTGGTCTACATTTATTTTATCAAGTCCTTTCAGTACCTTATATATCTTGATCAGATCCCCTCTGATCCTTCTGATCTCCAGCGAGTATAAGTCCAAATTGTTTAATCTCTCCTCATACATCAATCCAACAGAGACCAATTTGACTAATCAATGAAAATCATGAGAGGACAGGTCTGGGACAAAGTTGAGAGGGAGAGAAACTGTTCCCATTGGTGGGAGACTAGGACACCAGAAGGAGCGAGAGGGGTGCGAGGGTGCACAGATTGAAGGCAAGGGAAGTGAGGGGGAGGCAAGGAGAAATTTCTTTGCACAGCGAATGGTTAGGATCAGGAACACTTTGACCAGGTGGGATCAAGCAAATCTTTCAACTGGATCACTGTCTGAAAAGGAAGAATGTGCAGGGTCACGGGTACTAGCTGGTATGCTCATTGGGAGAGTAAGTGCAGACTCAATGGGCCAAATGGCCTCCTCCTGAACAGAAACATTCCGTAAAAGACATGAAGGAACCAGATGTGTTTTTAATTTTTAAAAAAATCAATGAAAAGTTTCATAGTCGCCACTACTGAAACTAGTTTTGTAATCCAGATTTTACAAATTAGATTTAAACTCTGCCTGTAGTCGTGCTGGGATTTGAACCCCTATCACCTCGAGTGTTAGGTTGGGGATTAGTCATCAGATGACATTATCACCATGAATCTATTAACCTAAGTGGTTACACAGAAATAGAAGCAGGAGGAGGCCATTCAGCCCTTCGAGCCTGCTCTGCCATTTGTTTTGGTCATGGCTGATCGTCAAATTCAATATCCTGATCCCCCCCACAACTTTTCCCTCGATCCCTTTAGCTCCTAGAGTGATATCTAATTTCTTCTTGAAGTCACACAATGTTTTGGCCTCAACTACTTTATGTAGGAATGAATTCCACCCTCTGGATGAAGAAATTTCTCCTCACCTCAGTTCTAAAAAGTTTCCCCCTTATCCTCAAACTATGATCCCTAGTTCTGGACTCACCCCACCATCGGGAACATTCTTTCTGAATCCTCTATAGCAAGGACATCCTTCCTCAGATAAGGAGACCAAAACTGCACACAATACTCCAGGTGTGGCCTCAGCAACACCCTGTAAAATTGCAGTAAAACATCCCTATCCCTATATTCAAAACCTTCACTATGAAGCTCATTTGACTTCTTTATTGCCTGCTGTATCCGCACACATACTCTAAGGTTGCTGGTTACTATGGGCTGTGCAACTGCTTCTCTATTGCTTTGAGTTGGCTCTTGCTGTGCAAAACCTTGCTGTTATTTTCCCTAAAGTGGGGAGGAAACACTAGTCCAGGAAGCAGCTGCATAGTCACTGCCTAAGTAATGTGAAAAAAATGGATTAATGATCCAGCAATAAGAGTTCAACTCCCATCCAGGCTGTTAGTTGAATTGGAGGGTCTTTTCTCAAATTCTTCATGGGACTTGGGTGTTGCTGGCTGGGCCTTTGGAGGGCAATTGAGAGTCCCCCACATTGCTGTGGCTCTGGAGTCCCATGTAGGCCAGACCGGGGTAAGGACGGCAGATTTCCCTCCCTAAAGGAACCGGATGGGTTTTTCCGACAATGTGGCATCAGTAGATTCTTAATTCCAGCTGTTTTTTATTAAATTCAAATTCCACCATCTGCCGTGGCGGGATTTGAACCCCGTTCTCCAGAGCATTATCCTGGTCTCTGGATTACTAGTCTAGTGATAATATTAGTGCTCCACGGCCTGACCAAATGCAGTGATATTAAATGAGCCTGCTAATTATTATTTTTAAAATTAATTTATGTGATATGGGTGTCCAGCTTTCACTGTCCATCCCTAATTGCCCTTTGAAAAGGCACTAGGTGAGCTGCTACCTTGAACTTTCTGCATCCCCGTGTGGTGTAGGTACACCCACCATGCTGTTAGGGAGGGAGTTCCAGGATTGTTATTGGACATCAGTCAGTCCGTGTGGTGTAGGTACACCCACAGTGCTGTTAGGGAGGGAGTTCCAGGATTTCAACCCAGCTACAGTAAAGGAACAGCCAATTTATTTCCAAGTCGGGGTAGTGAGTGGCTCAGGGTAGTGTCCCCAGACTGCCCTTCTCCTTCCAGATAGTAAAGTTTAGAAGGATGTTTGCAAGGATTGGTGATGGCACAGTGGTTAGCACTGCTGCCTCATAGTGCCAGGGACCCAGGTGACTGTGCGGAGTCTGCATGTTCTCCCCGAGCCTTTTTCATGGGTTTCCTCCTGGTCTCCAGTTCCCTCCTACAGAATGAAAAATGTGCAGTTTAGATAGAATGGCCATGTTAAATTGACACTTAGTGTGCAAAGATGTGCAGGTTAGGGTGGATTGGCCATGCTAAATGCTTGGGGTTTTGGAGATAGAGCATGGGGGTGGGCCTGGGTAGCATTCTCTTTCGGAGAGTCAGTGCAGACTCTGTGGGCCGAATGGCCTCCTTTTGCACTCTAAAGATTCTATGGTTTTATGGAAAGGAGTCTTGGTGAGTGGTGGAATTGCATTCTGTGGATGGTACACACTGTTACATCACACGTTCTTGGTGGAGGGAGTGAGTGTTTGTGGTTAGTGTGCCGATTGAGCGGGGCTGCTTTATCCTGGATGGTGAGAGCTTTTTGAGTTTTGTTGGAGCCGCACTCATCCAGGCAAGTGGAGAGTATTCCATCACACTCCTGACTTGCGCACTGTAGATGGTGGACAGGCTTTGGGGGGAGTCGGGAGATAAAAGAATGGGAACAACTGATCCAGCTTCCCAGCCTCTTCATTCAATGACTGTCACATAACACCCAAAATCCTTACACTGAGCCAACTGAGAAGATATTTAGGCCAGGAGACTAAAAGCTCCATGAAAGAGTTTTCAGGCACATCATCAAAGTGGAAAGTAAGAGATACAAAAAGAGTAAGAGTGAAGAGGATTCGAGAGGGAATTAGGGAGAGTGAGTCCCCACCCCCCCACCTCTCCTCACCCACCAGCAAGGCTACTGAAGGCATAGCCACAAATGGCGGGGTGAGAGGCTGGGATTGGAGGAGCGTAGCGATCTCAGATCATCGTTGGAGCTCACACAGACAAGGAAGGGTGGAGGGGGCTGAAGGAGGTTACAGTGATAGGGAGGGGGTGTAGGGAGCTGGAGGAGTTTACAGAGATAGGGAGGGGGTGTAGGGCGCTGGAGGGGATTACAGAGATAGGGAGGGTGTGTAGGGGGTGGAGGAGTTTACAGAGATAGGGAGGGTGTGTAGGGGGCTGGAGGAGTTTACAGAGATAGGGAGGGGGTGTAGGGCTGGAGGATTTTACAGAGTTGGGAGGGTTGTAGGGGCTGGAGGAGGTTACAGAGATAGGGAGGGTTGTAGGGGCTGGAGGAGGTTACAGAGATAGGGAGGGTTGTAGGGGCTGGAGGAGGTTACAGAGATAGGGAGGGTTGTAGGGGCTGGAGGAGGTTACAGAGATAGGGAGGGTTGTAGGGGCTGGAGGAGGTTACAGAGATAGGGAGGGTTGTAGGGGCTGGAGGAGGTTACAGAGATAGGGAGGGTTGTAGGGGCTGGAGGAGGTTACAGAGATAGGGAGGGTTGTAGGGGCTGGAGGAGGTTACAGAGATAGGGAGGGGGTGTAGGGAGCTGGAGGAGTTACAGAGATAGGGAGGGGGTGTAGGGGAGCTGGAGGAGTTTACAGAGGTAGGGAGGGGTGTAGGGGCTGGAGGAGGTTACAGAGATAGGGAGGGGGTGTAGGGACTGGAGGAGGTTACAGAGATAGGGAGGGGGTGTAGGGGCTGGAGGAGGTTACAGAGATAGGGAGGGGGTGTAGGGACTGGAGGAGGTTACAGAGATAGGGAGGGGGTGTAGGGGCTGGAGGAGGTTACAGAGATAGGGAGGGGGTGTAGGAGCTGGAGGAGGTTACAGAGATAGGGAGGGGGTGTAGGAGCTGGAGGAGGTTACAGAGATAGGGAGGGGTGTAGGGGCTGGAGGAGTTACAGAGGTAGGGAGGGGGGTAGGGAGCTGGAGGAGGTTACAGAGATAGGGAGGGGGTGTAGGGGCTGGAGGAGGTTACATAGATAGGGAGGGGGTGGAGGGAGCTGGAGGAGTTCAGAGGTAGGGAGGGGGTGTAGGGGGCGGAGGAGGTACAGAGATAGGAGAGGTGGAAGAGCTGGAGGAGGTTACAGAGATAGGGAAAGGTGTAGGGGCTGGAGGAGGTACAGAGATAGGGGGTGTAGGGCTGGAGGAGGTTACAGAGATAGGGAGGGGTGTGTAGGGGCTGGAAGAGGTTACAGAGATAGGAGAGGGTGTAGGGGCTGGAGGAGGTTACAGAGATAGGGGGTGTAGGGGGCTGGAGGAGGTTACAGAGATAGGAAGGGGGTGTAGGGGCTGCTGATGCGATGGTGTGAATGCCACACTTGTGTAAGTTTTTGGGGAGTTGTGAAGATGAGGCTGGGAGGGTGCTGGAAGAAGGGAGATTCAAGGCAGGGAGGAAATATTGTTCTTCACTGAGTGTGGCTTCCATGATGCCCCTGAGTGGAGAAGATCTCACTCTGAGCTTTGATGGAACAGGCTGCAGGTTCATATTCCACTCGCCCCAGCCCAATGTCATTGTGCAAAGATAGCGTGAACACACTGACCACCATCTGCGGGGGAGAGGGGGGTGGGGGTGGAGGGGAATTCTACATTGTTCAGTTGCTCCTTTCAGGGTACGGAATCCAGGAAAGAGATCCCTTTAATTAACACCATTTCTCAGCAGAAAAGCAGTAAAGATAGATTGTGTGATTGATAGCTCACACCTAAGTTCAGTGTTAAGTGCCGCACTGTGGGAGGGTCAATGCCAAGGGAGCGCCGCACTGCGGGAGAGTCAGTGCTGAGGGAGCGCCGCACCACGGGAGGGTCAGTGCCAAGGGAGCGCCGCACTGCGGGAGGGTCAGTGCTGAGGGAGCGCTGCACTGTGGGAGGGTCAGTGCTGAATGAACGCCGCACTGTGGGAGGGTCGGTGCTGAGGGAGCGCCGCACTGTGGGAGGGTCAGTGCTGAGGGAGCGCCGCACTGCGGGAGGGTCAGTGCTGAGGGGGCTGCACTGTGGGAGGGTCGTGCTGAATGAACGCTGCACTGTGGGAGGGTCGGTGCTGAGGGAGCGCCGCACTGTGGGAGGGTCGGTGCTGAGGGAGCGCCGCACTGTGGGAGGGTCAGTGCTGAGGGAGCGCTGCACTGTGGGAGGGTCAGTGCTGAGGGAGTGCCGCACCACGGGAGGGTCAGTGCCAAGGGAGCGCCGCACTGCAGGAGGATCAGTGCTGAGGGAGCGCCGCACTGTGGGAGGGTCAGTGCTGAGTGAGCGCCGCACTGTGGGAGGGTCGGTGCTGAGGGAGCGCCGCACTGTGGGAGGGTCAGTGCTGAGGGAGCGCTGCACTGTGGGAGGGTCAGTGCTGAGGGAGTGCCGCACCACGGGAGGGTCAGTGCCAAGGGAGCGCCGCACTGCAGGAGGATCAGTGCTGAGGGAGCGCTGCACTGTGGGAGGGTCAGTGCTGAATGAACGCCGCACTGTGGGAGGGTCGGTGCTGAGGGAGCACCGCACTGTGGGAGAGTCAGTGCTGAGGGAGCGCCGCACTGTGGGAGGGCCAGTGCTGAGGGAGCGCCGCACTGTGGGAGGGTCAGTGCTGAGGGAGCACTGCACTGTGGGAGGGTCGGTGCTGAATGAACGCTGCACTGCGGGAGGGTCAGTGCTGAATGAACACCGCACTGTGGAAGGGTCAGTGCTGAGGGAGTGCCGCAGTGTGGGAGGGTCAGTGCTGAGGGAGTGCCGCACTGTGGGAGGATCAGTGCTGAGGGAGTGCCGCACTGTGGGAGGGTCAGTGCTGAGGGAGTGCCGCACTGCGGGAGGGTCAGTGCTGAATGAACGCCGCACTGTGGGAGGGTCAGTGCTGAAGGAGCCGCCGTGGGAGGGTCAGTGCCGAGGGAGCGCCGCACTGTGGGAGGGTCAGTGCCGAGGGAGCGCCGCACTGTGGGAGGGTCAGTGCCGAGGGAGCGCCGCACTGTGGGAGGGTCAGTGCCGAGGGAGCGCCGCACTGTGGGAGGGTCAGTGCCAAGGGAGCGCCGCAATGTGGGAGGGTCAGTGCTGAATGAACGCCGCACCGTGGGAGGGTCAGTGCTGGTAATTTGGGGTGTAATGCAATATTTGCCTGCAGTGATCAATATCAGAGTCACTTGTTACTCAGCGGTAGCATCAGATTGTGGGAGATTTCTGCACCCAAACAGTCTGTTCAGGAAAGAACATTGTCAGCTAGACAGCTGGTTGAAAACATGTCACCGGGGGCACATCAAAAATGTCTCAGCAGCAAAACACAGAGAGATTGTCTCTCAATGGCCGTGAGATGTGACAAAGTGTGACCGAGAGGTGACTGCAATGTCGGGAGAGGGAGGGAGAGAGAGAGAGACAGAGAGCACGAAGAAAACAGTGAATGTTTCAAGCAAATGACCTTCCCTTGCACCTTTCCCACCTTCCCTGCTTTGCTCATGAAGCAGCTCTCCCTCATCAGAAACAGGCATGACTGGGGAGAATGGGATGCCTGCAGTGTGCACAGGGAGAGTACCAGTCACTCTTTGTCCAGGGAGAATGGGAGGTGTACTGCCACGGGGCAGAGTGGCAGGGGTCACCAAGCAGGGTGCTGATTGGCTAGCTGGTCAGCCGTGATTGGCTATTTGAAATTGCCCTTTCGTGCACCAGGATGTGGAGATGGGAGGGGGAGCTTAATACAGGGGGGGACGTGGGGAGACTGTCGGGGTGGGAGATTAATATGGGAGGGGATGCTGGGAGAGTGTAGGGGTGGGAGATTAATATGGGAGGGGATGCTGGGAGAGTGTAGGGGTGGGAGATTAATATGGGAGGGGATGGGGAGAGTGTAGGGGTGGGAGATTAATATGGGAGGGGATGCTGGGAGAGTGTAGGGGTGGGAGATTAATATGGGAGGGGATGCTGGGAGAGTGTAGGGGTGGGAGATTAATATGGGAGGGTGCTGGGGGAGTGTAGGGGTGGGAGATTAATATGGGGAGATGAGGGGAGGTGTAGGGGTGGGAGATTAATATGGGGGGGGATGAGGGGAGAGTGTAGGGGTGGGAGATTAATATGGGGGGGGATGAGGGGAGAGTGTAGGGTGGGAGATTAATATGGGGAGTGGGATGGGGGAGAGTGTAGGGGTGGGAGATTAATATGGGAGGGGATGAGGGGAGAGTGTAGGGGTGGGAGATTATATGGGGGGGGATGAGGGGAGAGTGTAGGGAGGAGATTAATATGGGGAGCTGCGGGGAGAGTGTAGGGGTGGGAGATTAATACGGGGGGGGGATGTGGGGAGAGTGTAGGGGTGGGAGATTCATACGGGAGGGGCTGTGGGTAGATTGCAGGGGTGGGAGAATAATACGGGGGTTCTGTGGGGAGAGTGTAGGGGTGGGAGATTGATACGGGGGGGCAGCGGGGAGTAGTGTAGGGATGGGAGATTAACATTGGGGGACTGTGGGGAGAGTGTAATGGTGGGAGATTAACACTGGGGGACTGTGGGGAGAGTGTAGGGGGGGAGATTAATACGGGGGCTGCAGGGAGAGGTAGGGGTGGGAGATTAATATGGGGGCTGTGGGGAGAGTGTAGGGGTGGGAGATTAATACGGAGGGTGCAGGGAGAGTGTAGGGGTGGGAGATAATATGGGGGCTGTGGGGAGAGTGTAGGGGTGGGAGATTCATACGGGGGAGCTGTGGGGAGAGTGTAGGGGTGGGAGATTCATACGGGAGGGGGTGTGGGGAGAGTGTAGGGGTGGGAGATTCATAGGGGGGGATTGTGGGGAGAGTGTAGGGGTGGGAGATTCATACGGGAGGGGCTATGGGGAGAGTGTAGGGGTTGGAGACTAACACGGGGGTTCTGTGTAAGGGTAGGAGATTAACACGGGGGGAGCTGCGGGGAGAGTGTAGGGGTAGGAGATTAACACGGGGGGAGCTGTGGGGAGAGTGTAGGGGTAGGAGATTAACACGGGGGGAGCTGCGGGGAGAGTGTAGGGGTAGGAGATTAACACTGCGGGACTGTGGGGAGAGTATAGGGGTAGGAGATTAATACAGGGGGAGCTGTGGGGAGAGTATAGGGGTAGGAGATTAATACAGGGGGAGCTGCAGGGACAGTGTAGGGCTGGGAGATTAATGCACAGGGCTGCAGGGAGATGGAGATGGGAGACTAATATGTGGGATGGGGAGAGGATAGAATTGGGAGATTAATATGTAGGACTGCCTGGGGTTAGATGTCTCCTTGGAGAGAGTCGGTGCAGACTCAATGGGCCGAATGGCCTGCTTTTGCAGTGGAGGGAATCAATAGTGATGCTTGATGACTTTGGCAGGGAAAACACACCAGGGTCTGAGTGTCGATCCACCCACTGTACTGCTCTGTACAGCAAAGGCACCTAGAAGTGGACATGTTCCAGGCAAATGTGTGTCGTGCATGTATGTGTTCACGTATGTATATGTGTGTGTGCGTGCGTGTGTATATGTGTGCATGCGCGTGTGTGTGTGAGCATGTGTGTGTGTATGCATGCATGTGTGTGTGTGTGAGCATGTGTGTGTGCATGTGAGTGTGTGTGCGTACGTGTGTATGTGTGTGTACATCGTGTGTGCGCATGTGTGTGTGTGCGTGTGTGTCTGTGTGTACATTATGTGTGTGTGTGTACATTGTGTGTGTGTGCATCTGTGTGTGTGAGCATGTGTGTGTATATGTGTGTGCGCTCATGTGTATGTGCGTGTGTGTACATTGTGTGTGCTTGTGTGTGTGTATATGTGTGTGTGCGCGCATGTGTGTGTGCATGTGTGTACATTGTGTGTGTGTGTGCATGTGTGTCTGTGTGTACATTATGTGTGGGTGTGTGCATGTGTGTGCATTGTGTGTGTGCGCATGTGTGTGTGAGCATGTGTGTATATGTGTGTGTACACTGTGTGTGTGTACGTTGTGTGTGTGTGTATGTACACTGTGTGTGTGTACATTGTGTCTGTGTGTGTGTACATTGTGTGTGTGTGTGTACATTGTGGTGTGTGTACATTGTGTGTGTGTGTGTGTATACATTTTGTGTATGTGTGTGTACGTTGTGTGTGTGTGTACATTTTGTGTGTGTGTGTGTGTGTACATTTTGTGTGTGTGTGTACATTTTGTGTGTTGTGTGTACATTGTGTGTGTGTCATTTTGTGTGTGTGTGTGTACATTGTGTGTGTGTGTACATTTTGTGTGTGTGTGTGTACATTGTGTGTGTGGGTGTGTGTGTACATTTTGTGTGTGTGTGTGTACATTTTGTGTGTGTGTGTGTGTGTACATTGTGTGTGTGTGTGTGTACATTGTGTGTGTGGGTGTGCGTGTACATTTTGTGTGTGTGTGTGTACATTTTGTGTGTGTGTGTGTGTGTACATTGTGTGTGTGTGTGTGTACATTGTGTGTGTTTGTTGTGTGTGTGTGTACATGTGTGTGGTACATTGTGTGTGTGTGTGTGTACAGTGTGTGTGTGTACATTGTGTGTGTGTGTATGTACATTGTGTGTGTGTGTGTGTACATTGTGTGTGTGTGTGTACATTTTTGTGTGTGTGTGTACATTGTGTGTGTGTGTACTTGTGTTGTGTGTGTACATCGTGTGTGTGTGTGTGTGTGTGTGTGTACATTGTGTGTGTGTACATTTTGTGTGTGTACTTGTGTGTGTGCGTGTACATTGTGTGTGTGTGTGTGTACATTGTGTGTGTGTGTGTGTACATTGTGTGTGTGTGTGTGTGTGTACTTTGTGTGTGTGTGTGTACATTGTGTGTGTGGGTGTGCGTGTACATTTTGTGTGTGTGTGTGTACATTGTGTGTGTGGGTGTGCGTGTACATTTTGTGTGTGTGTGTGTACATTTTGTGTGTGTGTGTGTGTGTACATTGTGTGTGTGTGTGTGTACATTGTGTGTGTGGGTGTGCGTGTACATTTTGTGTGTGTGTGTGTACATTTTGTGTGTGTGTGTGTGTGTACATTGTGTGTGTGTGTGTGTACATTGTGTGTGTGGGTGTGTGTGTACATTTTGTGTGTGTGTGTGTACATTGTGTGTGTGTGTGTATGTGTACATTGTGTGTGCTTGTGTACATTGTGTGTGTGGGTGTGCGTGTACATTTTGTGTGTGTGTGTGTGTGTACATTTTGTGTGTGTGTGTGTGTCTGCCTCTGTCCCCATCCCCCCCGCCTCCCTTCTCTCTCTTTCATTCTCTGGAGAGAAGTCCCATGTTCCCCCTGTCTGATAAGCAGTTTGTTTCTGGGCCTCTCCCCCTCCTTCCCCCTCTGGGTCTGAGGAAGGCAGCAGAGCCATTTTGTAGAGATGTTGGGTTTCTTTTATTTCACATTTGGGCAAATGAAGCTATTCCTTCCAGTACAGTATTAAAGAGCCTGAGTCAAGTCAGAATGAGGGCAGGCTTTCCCCAGGCCTGTGCTTGTTCACTAATAGTTAATCCTATTTCTCTTTTCTCCCCTTATCCTCTCTCTTCTTCTTAGATGTCGCCGTTCGACTCCTGTCGGCTGATGGTGTTCTCCAAGTCCAGGTGTACTCACGGAAGGCGTTGTGGAAAGCAGGGTTACGCATCACAGGTCGGAACTTCTTCTCGTAGTATTGGTGATTGGCCAGCACATTCCGACTATACTCCTCGGTCTTCTCCTTTGCGCGCTCACGCAGCACCTGGCTACCCGAACTGGCCACTTGCCGGACGGCCTTGCCCGGTGAGGCTGACCTTTTGGACTTGGGTTTGGGGCTGCCCGCTTTGGAGAGCTTGACGGGCATTATAATTCGGGAGGTCTGTGTGGCCTGCTGCTGCTGGAAGGTGGCTGGCCGGCTGAGCCCTGCGGCCGAGGATTTGCTGGCCGGCCGGTGCTTGTATGCCGGACGGGGCTTAAAGTCCCCGAGCTTGGCCTGGTAATAGGCGGTGAGGGTGTCCCTGGTCTGTGCGCCAAGCAGCGGCTTGTCAATGACCCGCAGCAGGACCTCAAAGGGCATGACCTCAGGGGACAGGGCGTGACCAGCGTCAGGATACTGCGGGTTCAGGTACTGCGCAAAGGTGCCTGTATCTGCCATGATGGTGAGGAAATCGCAGAAATCCACCGGCTTGCCGTGGTTGACTGCTGCGAATTTCAGATCGTTGGGCACAAAGGGGTTTCGTGTGGGTATCTTCAGCTGGTTCATCATGGTGGTCAAGGCCGTGATATCAATGCACTCATCACTGTTGGTGGCGAAGATCCGGAAGACCTCACGGAATGCTGTCATTTGTTCTGGTTTGAGAGCTGCCTCTTTGTAATGTTCATCCGGCCCCAGGATGTCCAGGTATTGGATCAGATTGTACACCGAGACCCCTAGGAAGGTGCTGTCTCCGATGCTGGGACAAGCTCCTTTCGTGTCCTTCTTTGTCTTCAGCTTGGCTCCTTTCTTCTTGTAGTAGTAGTACTTGATGATATGGACCGTCGCATCCTCCGAGATAATGTGGGAGCCCAACAGCTTGGCGAGTATCTCAAAGAACACTGTGTTGTCCACATAACCCTTCTGCAGCTCCAAGTCTTCACTGTTGTTTGGGAGCTCTGAGAAGAACTGGATGAAGAGTTCAGTGTTGGTCATGGTGTTGACAAAATCCTCAAAGCCCACTTTGCCGTCGCCATCTGCATCCAGCCGCCTGAAGGTCTCACGAGACTTGGCCTCACCCGTGGCAAAGTTCTCCTTCTTCAGCAGCAGCTGATAGCTGGTAAAATCGATAGGACCACCTGCTTTGTCCACCAGCATGTCGTAGATTTGCCTGAACTCTTGGTGCTGCTCTGGCGACAGAGCTGGCTCATGTCTGGATATCACCCTCTTCTCAGCCTCCAGCTCCTTGGCTGACTTTTTTGACGTTCCTTTCTCCTTGGCCTGTTTCTTTGACACCCCTTTCTCCTTTGCCATCCCCTTCTCTTTCAACACTCCTCGTGACTTCCCTTTCACTGATCCCTCATCCCTCAGCGATGTCTCGGACCGTATCGAACCCTCGGACTTTACCGATCCCTCATCCTTTACCTTGGATGCCTTTACCTTTCCTTTCTCTTTCACTGGAGCTTTCTCCTTCACCTTCTCCTTTGCAGCTGGCTTTGCTTTTGCTGGCGTCTCCTCCTTTGCCGGCACTTCCTCTTTCGCCTTTCTCTGTTCCTTCAGTACTTCCAGCTCCCGTCTGGTTTGCTGCAGATGCCTTTCGCACGAATCTGGAGACCTGGCCTCTCTCGTCTCGTCCTCCACAATCCTCCCCATTTTCTCCATCATTTTCTCGAACATCCGCTGCCCTTCCTCCACAACCAGGTCCACCATCCGTTCGATCTTTTTCTCTGGTACATCTTCCATCTTTGCCAAATCCTCCATGATCTTCTCCACCTTTTCCACCACGTTCTCCACCACTTTCTCCACTACCTTCGCCATTTTCTCCTTCTCCCCAAACTTGTTCTTCCCGACTGCCACCATCTTCTCTATTGCCTTTTCCATTACCCGATCCACCACTCCTTCCACTACTTTCACCACCATCTTTACCACACTGTCCATCCTTTCCGGTCTTTTCTCTCCCTCTGCGCCTATCTCTACAGCTTTCTTCATCTCTTTGTCCCACCTCTTGGCTGTAATCTCTTTTTCGGCCACCTTTTCTTCTTTCAACAGCTTCTCTACTTCTTTCTCTACCCTTTTCTCTTCAGCCCCCACCACCTCTTCCTCTGCCGGTATCTCTTCCTCTACCGGTTTCTCTTCCTCTGCCGGTATCTCTTCCTCTGCCGGTATCTCTTCCTCTACCGGTTTCTCTTCCTCTGCCGGTTTCTCTTCCTCTGCCGGTATCTCTTCCTCTACCGGTTTCTCTTCCTCTGCCGGTATCTCTTCCTCTGCCGGTATCTCTTCCTCTACCGGTATCTCTTCCTCTACCGGTATCTCTTCCTCTGCCGGTATCTCTTCCTCTGCCGGTTTCTCTTCCTCTGCCGGTTTTTCTTCCTCTGCCGGTATCTCTTCCTCTGCCGGTTTCTCTTCCTCTGCCGGTTTCTCTTCCTCTGCCGGTATCTCTTCCTCTGCCGGTTTCTCTTCCTCTGCCGGTTTCTCTTCCTCTGCCGGTTTCTCTTCCTCTGCCGGTTTCTCTTCCTCTGCCGGTATCTCTTCCTCTGCCGGTTTTTCTTCCTCTGCCGGTATCTCTTCCTCTGCCGGTTCTCTTCTCTGCCGGTTTCTCTTCCTCTGCCGTTTCTCTCCTCTGCCGGTATCTCTTCCTCTGCCGGTTTCTCTTCCTCTGCCGGTATCTCTTCCTCTGCCGGTATCTCTTCCTCTGCCGGTTTCTCTTCCTCTGCCGGTATCTCTTCCTCTGCCGGTATCTCTTCCTCTGCCGGTTTCTCTTCCTCTGCCGGTTTCTCTTCCTCTGCCGGTTTCTCTTCCTCTGCCGGTATCTCTTCCTCTGCCGGTATCTCTTCCTCTGCCGGTTTCTCTTCCTCTGCCGGTTTCTCTTCCTCTGCCGGTATCTCTTCCTCTGCCGGTTTCTCTTCCTCTGCCGGTTTCTCTTCCTCTGCCGTTTCTCTTCTGCCGTTTCTCTTCCTCTGCCGGTTTTTCTTCCTCTGCCGGTATCTCTTCCTCTGCCGGTATCTCTTCCTCTGCCGGTTTTTCTTCCTCTGCCGGAATCTCTTCCTCTGCCGGTATCTCTTCCTCTGCCGGTATCTCTTCCTCTGCCGGTTTCTCTTCCTCTGCCGGTATCTCTTCTTCTGCCGGTTTCTCTTCCTCTGCCGGTTTCTCTTCCTCTGCCGGTTTCTCTTCCTCTGCCGGTATCTCTTCCTCTGCCGGTATCTCTTCCTCTGCCGGTATCTCTTCCTCTGCCGGAATCTCTTCCTCTGCCGGTTTCTCTTCCTCTGCCGGTATCTCTTCCTCTGCCGGTATCTCTTCCTCTGCCGGTTTCTCTTCCTCTACCGGTTTCTCTTCCTCTGCCGGTTTCTCTTCCTCTGCCGGTATCTCTTCCTCTGCCGGTTTCTCTTCCTCTGCCGGTTTCTCTTCCTCTGCCGGTTTCTCTTCCTCTGCCGGTTTCTCTTCCTCTGCCGGTTTCTCTTCCTCTGCCGGTATCTCTTCCTCTGCCGGTATCTCTTCCTCTGCCGGTTTCTCTTCCTCTGCCGGTTTCTCTTCCTCTGCCGGTTTCTCTTCCTCTGCCGGTTTCTCTTCCTCTGCCGGTTTCTCTTCCTCTGCCGGTTTCTCTTCCTCTGCCGGTATCTCTTCCTCTGCCGGTTTCTCTTCCTCTGCCGGTATCTCTTCCTCTGCCGGAATCTCTTCCTCTGCCGGTATCTCTTCCTCTGCCGGAATCTCTTCCTCTGCCGGTATCTCTTCCTCTGCCGGTATCTCTTCCTCTGCTGGTTTCTCTTCCTCTGCCGGTTTCTCTTCCTCTGCCGGTATCTCTTCCTCTGCCGGTATCTCTTCCTCTGCCGGTATCTCTTCCTCTGCTGGTATCTCTTCCTCTGTTGGTTTCTCTTCCTCTGCCGGAATCTCTTCCTCTGCCGGAATCTCTTCCTCTGCCGGTATCTCTTCCTCTGCCGGTATCTCTTCCTCTGCCGGTATCTCTTCCTCTGCCGGTTTCTCTTCCTCTGCCGGTTTCTCTTCCTCTGCCCGTATCTCTCCCTCTGCTTCTCCTACCCCTTCTAATTCCTTTATTATCTGCTCTGCTGGTGGTTGAAGACACACTTCATCCATTGAAGAGGATATTGATGCAGTTAGTGTTTCAGATAATCCTCTCGTGACATCCTTGCCCAGTTCATAGTCCCGCAATTCACATAACTCTGCCTCAATGCCTTCCGCTTCCAACTCTTCTGCAAGGCCCTTCCCTTCCTCTGCCACTGCCACCCTCTCCTCCACAGCCATCTCCTCATCTGCTACTGCTCTCTCTTCCTCTGCTGGTTTCTCTTCCTGTTCGACCTTCTCTGTTTCTTCTGGCCCTTTGTCTTCCATCGTTTCTGCTTTCCGTTCCTCTTCTATCTCTATTTTATCATCTTTCTCTGCTCCCACTTTCTCTTGGTCTTTTTCTGCCTCCTTTTCACTCTTCTCCACCAATGGTTGTTCACATACATCTTCAATTGATGATGATGCGGCTGTTACTAAAGCTGATTGTGACGCGTCCCACTCCTCACTCACCTCATCCTGCAACTCACACACATCTTTTAGAGATTCTGCCCTCATTATTTCTTCAGCCTCCTTTTCCACCACTATCTCCCCCTCTTTCTTCCCCTCTGCTTCCTCCAAACCTAACTGAATTCCGCTTGGGACTGGCAAAATTCCCACATCTTCCATCACTTCACTTGCCTTTCCTTCCGGTTCCTGGCCCACTCTCTCCTCAGTCGCTTCCTCCTCTTCAACCTCGACTGCTGTTATTTCCATTCTCTCTTCCTCTGCCGGTATCTCTTCCTCTGCCGGTTTCTCTTCCTCTGCCGGTATCTCTTCCTCTGCCGGTATCTCTTCCTCTGCCGGTATCTCTTCCTCTGCTGGTATCTCTTCCTCTGTTGGTTTCTCTTCCTCTGCCGGAATCTCTTCCTCTGCCGGAATCTCTTCCTCTGCCGGTATCTCTTCCTCTGCCGGTATCTCTTCCTCTGCCGGTATCTCTTCCTCTGCCGGTTTCTCTTCCTCTGCCGGTTTCTCTTCCTCTGCCGGTATCTCTTCCTCTGCCGGTTTCTCTTCCTCTGCCGGTTTCTCTTCCTCTGCCGGTTTCTCTTCTCTGCCGGTATCTTCCTTGCCGGTTTCTCTTCCTCTGCCGGTTTCTCTTCCTCTGCGGTATCTCTTCCTCTCCGGTATCTCTTCCTCTGCCGTTTTCTTCTCTGCCGGTTTCTCTTCCTCTGCCGGTTTTCTCTTCCTCTGCCGTATCTCTTCCTCTGCGGTATCTCTTCCTCTGCCGGTTTTCTCTTCCTCTGCCGGTTTCTCTTCCTCTGCCGGTATCTCTTCTCTTCCCTCTGCCGGTTTTTCTTCCTCTGCCGTATCTCTTCCTCTGCCGGTATCTCTCCTCTGCCGTTTCTCTTCCTCTGCCGGTTTTTCTTCCTCGCCGGTATCTCTTCCTCTGCCGGTTTCTCTTCCTCTGCCGGTATCTCTTCCTCTGCCGGTATCTCTTCCTCTGCCGGTTTCTCTTCCTCTGCCGGTTTCTCTTCCTCTGCCGGTTTCTCTTCCTCTGCCGGTATCTCTTCCTCTGCCGGTTTCTCTTCCTCTGCCGGTTTCTCTTCCTCTGCCGGTTTCTCTTCCTCTGCCGGTTTCTCTTCCTCTGCCGGTTTCTCTTCCTCTGCCGGTATCTCTTCCTCTGCCGGTTTCTCTTCCTCTGCCGGTATCTCTTCCTCTGCCGGTATCTCTTCCTCTGCCCCCCGGTTTTCTCTTCCTCTACCGGTATCCTCTTCCTCTGCCTCTGCTGGTGGCTCTGCCCCCCCCCATGCATTCCCGGGCCTGCTGCCGGCCTCTGCCCCGTCTCTTCCCTCTGCCCTGCTGCCCCGGTTTTCTCTTTCCTCTACTGGGTACGCTTCCTCTGCCGGTTTCCTCCATTCCTCGGCTGCTGCCCCCTCTGCAGGCCGCTCCGCACCCCGCACCTGCCCCGCTGCCCCCTGCGCCGCGTCTGCCTTTCGCCGCCCCCTGCTCTGGCCCTCGGCCGCCCGTCCTCTGCCCCGGTTTTCCTCTTCTCTCGCAGGTAATCGTTCTTCCTCTGGCTCACCCCTCTGTGCCGGTTTCCTCTTCCTCTGCCGGTTTTCCTCTTCGCTCTGGGTCCTCTGGAGCTGTCCCTCTGCTGTGCCCATGAGTCTGCGCTGCTGCTGCTGCTGGCCTGTGCTAGTTTGCCGTTTTTCTTCTCTTCCTCTGCCGGTTTTTTTCCTTCCTCTGGCCGGAAGCTCTCCCTCTCTGCCCAGTCCTCTCCCTGGTGTCCTCTTTTTTTTCCTTCATCTCCTTCTTTGTCTTCTCTGTGGCCTTTTTCTTCGCACCTCTGTGCCTTTTTCTTCGCCTGCTGCCTTCTCCTCCTCCGCTGTCTGATCTTCTTTCTTCCCGGTTTCTTCCTCAGCCTCATATTCCTCCTGCCCCGCTTCCTTCTCCTGGTCTTTCTTCTCTCCCCCTCTTTCCTCATTTTCTCCGCCTACTTCCTCCTTCTTCTCCTCCTCATCTTTTTCTGTCTTCTCTTTCTCTGCCGCATCTGCTTTCTCTTCTTCCTCCTCTTCCTTTTTCTCATCCTCTATTCCCTCGGTGTTATCCTCTCTGCCCTCGCCCTCGTTGTCCTGTACCGATTTCTTCGCCTCGTCCTCCTGCTCCATCTTTGCTTCACTTTGTTCATCTTGCCCCTCCATCTGCCCCTCCTCCCGCTGCACCAGATCCTCCGCCACTCCCTCATCCACCAATTGATCCCCCTCCATTCCTCTCTCCTACCTTTCTGTGGAATGTCAGCAGGAACTTCCTCACGCGTCGCTCTTGTTTCGGTGGTTGGGGGATATCCGAATTGCGGATCGCTCCTTCTTGCCAGCCCTTGGTAGCTGCAGCAGTGTTGGTCTAGTCCAACCTTTCTTCTCACTTCACGGAAAACCTGTCCTGTCCAGCACCAGAATGATGGTCTGTCGGGGAGTGTGCTGCCAAGAGCTGGTCACTGTGGTGTGGAGGGCTTGTTGTCTTTGGGGACTCGGAGGGTTGCAGATTAGACTGTGTTGTTCTGCATGGTGTGCTGTCCACTTTCAGATGGACCTTTTGTGTGAAGTGTCCAATCTCTGTGACATCACCTCGGATT
This sequence comes from Sphyrna mokarran, assembly GCA_024679065.1. Taxonomy (NCBI): domain Eukaryota; kingdom Metazoa; phylum Chordata; class Chondrichthyes; order Carcharhiniformes; family Carcharhinidae; genus Sphyrna; species Sphyrna mokarran. The sequence continues at coordinate 84,192,083 of JAGIQG010000013.1, read as the reverse complement.
GTCAATGCGTGACCAAGCAAGCATCAGCAACTGAGGTCACAAGAGAGAGTCTCGGCATCAACCCTCCCCCCCACCGAGAAGACACCTCCGCACTCCCACTGTCCCCCCACACTCCCTCTGTCCCTTCACACTCCCAGATCCCTCTGTCCCCCGCACTCCACGTCCCCCCCACAACTCCTCTGTCCCACCCACCGTCCCTCTGTCCCCCCCCCACATTCCCATGTCCCCCCGCACTCCCTCGTCCCCCGCACTCCCTCTGTCCCCGCCACACTCCCTCTGTCCCCCTACTCCCCACTGTCCCAACCCACACACAACCCCCCCGGCACACCTCCCACTGTCCCCACCCACACTCCCCTGATTCCCCACACTCCCCCCTGTCCCCCCGCCCACACATCCCTCGGTCCCCCACACGCTCCTCTGTCCCTCACACTCCCTCTGTCCCTCCATACTCCTCTGTCCCTGCACGCTCGTCCCTTCCCTCTGTCCCCCCGCACCTCCCACTGTCCCCCCCACATCCCACTGTCCCCCTGCCTCCTCTGTCCCCCCCACACTCCCTCTTCCCTCCATACTCCCACTGTCCCCCCCACACTCCCACTGTCCCCCCCCCTTGTGCCCCCACACTCCCCTCTGCCCTCCTACGCCCACGGTCCCTTCACCACCCACCTGGTCCCTCCACACTAAAGTGGATCCCCCTCTGTCCCCCACACTCCCACTGTCCCCCCCACACTCCGTCCTGTCCCCCACACTCCCCCACTGTCCCCCCACACTCCCACTGTCTCCCCCCACACTCCCACGGTCCCCCACACTGTCCCACCCACATCCCACTAGTCCCCCCACTCCCTCTCCCCCACACTCCCTATGTCCCTCTCCCCCCCTGTCACACTCCCTCTGTCCCCAAACACTTCCCATCTGTCCTCCACACTCCCACTGTCCCCACCCGCCGTTTCCCCTGTCCCCCCACTCTCCACTGTCCCCCACGCTCCCACTCCCCCCGCCATCCCACTTTTGTCCCCCACACTGTCCCCCCGCCCTCACACTCCCACATTCCCACACCCCACAGTCCCCCCCACTGTCCCCCCCACATTCCCACTGTCCCCCCACACCCACTGGTCCCCCACACTCCAACTGTCCCCCCACACTCCCACTGTCCCCCCCACCCCACTTCCCCCCCCACCATCCCACTGTCCCCCCCACACCCACTGTACCGCCCCCACACTCCCACTGCCCCCCCACACTCCCACTGTCCCCCCACACACCCACTGTCCCCCCACTCCCACTGTCCCCCCCACACTCCCAGAGTCCCCCCAGTCCCACATTCCCCCCACCCACACCTGTCCCCCCCCACTTCCCACTGTCCCCCCCACAAAACACTGTCACACCCCCAGTCCCCCCACACTCCCACTGTCCCCCCACACTCCCACTGTCCCCCCTACACTCCACACCCCTGGCCCCCCACACTCCCACTGTCCCCCCCACAATCCCAAGTCCCCCCCCACCCCACACACCCACAGTCCCACAGTCCCCCCCCCACACACTCCCACAGTCCCCCACTGTCCCCCACACACCCACTGTCCCCCATGTTCCCACTATCTGTGTTAGACCTTCCAAAACATATTTCGTTAAATTGTCCGATTTGATCAAAATCCTGATGAAAGCAAAATACTGCAGATGCTGGAATCTGAAACAGAAACAGAAAATGCTGGAAAATCTCAGCAGGTCTGACAGCACCTGTGGGGAGAGAACAGAGGGCCAGATTTTACCAGTTGCTAAGGATGGGATCCGGACGTAAAATGGATCCGACCCCGGCATCCCTGTTCCAGCACGCACAGACACTTTTTGCTGGTTCCAGTCCGGTCTGCGTTATGGGTGGGGCTTAGCGCTGCTGGAACGATTGGAGTTCGGAACAGCATATGTAAGTTCAAAACTGCGCGTACGAGTGTGAAACTCAAATCAGAGAGAGAGCCGGGGGGCCGGGGTGGGGGCAATGAGACTTCTTCCTGCAGCACTTTCCCAACCTTCCGCTGGTGGGGGAGGGGCAGGCTCAGATGGATCTCTGGCTGCTGGGGGGACGGTGGTGGAAATTTTCTCCCAAGTCCATCCTCCCCCCCCCACCCCCCACATCCTCCATCACAGGGCTCCCCATCCTCCAACCAGAGAACCGTCTGAACACCCCCCCTCGCCTCCTCCGGCAGACACCAGCAGAAGGTCGGGGAAGTTCTCCAATGACTGCAGGAAGAAGTCTCGCACAACACCAGGTTAAACTCCAACAGGACTTTCCAACAGGACTTTAACCTGGGGTTTGTGAGACTTCTTATTGTGTTCACCCCAATTTAACAGTGGCATCTCCACATCAATGAGTGCTGGTTGGAAGATGATGGAGGGACAACAGCAATTGAGGTAGGTTGGGGGTGTCTGCTGAGGGGGGGGGGGTGCGGTGGCCTGCTTTCTGAGGTGTGGGAGCCTGCATCGTGGAAGGAGGGGGTTCTGCTGGGTGCGGCAGCCTCCTTGGGGGGGCAGGGGGTCGCAGGAGGATATGCTCTGCCGAGTGGGGCCTGTCTCCTGGGGGAGAGTCCAATCACAGGGGGGTGTGGGGGAGTCTGCTTCCCAGAAGGTTCAGATCTGTCAGGGTGGTTAGCAAGGGGTCTGCGAAGGGTGCTCGAGGAGGCTCAGAGCCTCAGTGATTCCCTGGCAGAATAGGAATCCACTCTGGATTTTTATTAGCAGCGCGGATCTGGAACTGGGGTTTGCCAGTAGAGTTGAGCGCACTGTTCCATCCAATTGGAGTGTGGACTGGATCCACATGAGTGCTTTATCTGGACCATCTGAAGGGCACCATGACAACTCAGTGACTATCGCTGTAGCTGTGCAGACACTTGGAATTGGGCCGGTGTCTGCGGGAGTTTGCGCATTCTCCCCGTGGTTGCGTGGGTTTTCTCCGGGCGCTCCGGTTTCCTCCCACATCCCAAAAATTCGCTCTTAGGCTGATTGGGAAACAAATTGTCCCTACATTGAGACTCTTCCATATTAGGAATAACCTAAAATTAAAATAGGATAATGGAATTGTTACTATATAGTTATGACGGCGGCGCGGGCTCGTTGGGCCGAAGGGCCTGTTTCCCGTGCTGTGTTGCTCTCTCTTTAAATCGCAGTAAAGGCCCAATTTGCTCAGTTTCTGGTGCAGATTCTGTTACAGACTCAACGCCTGATTTACTGCAATTTTGTAAAATCGGTCCCAGAGTCAATGTTTTGAGTCTTGATCCCTCATCAGAGCTAAAGGCAAAGAAAATCAGAAGAGATTTATATTGTGAGGGTGGGGGCGGGGCGGTGGGCGGTGGGGGTTGCGATTGTCATAGAGGTTTACAGCCCTTCGGCCCAACCTGTCAATGCTGCCCTTTTTTATAAAGCCCTAAGCTAATCCCAATTGCCCACATTTGACTCCTATCCCTCTATACCCATTGTACCCATGTAACTGTCTAAATGCTTTTTAAAAGACAAAATTGTATCTGCCTCTACTACTACCCCTGGTAGTTCGTTCCAGACAGTCACCACCCTCTGGGTGAAAAAATTACCCCTCTGGACACTTTTGTATCTCTCCCCTCTCACCTTAAACCTGTGCCCTCTAGTTTTAGACTCCCCTACCTTTGGGGGAAAAGATATTGACTATCTCGCTGATCTGTGTCTCCTCATTATTTTATAGACCTCAATAAGATCACCCCTCAGCCTCCTACGCTCCAGAGAAAAAAGTCTCAGTCTATCCCAGCCTCTCCTTATAACTCAATCCATTAAGTCCTAGTGGCATCCCAGTAAAAAACAGAGGCATATGTTAGGTCAAAGCAACTGGGAATGGAGAGAGCATTAGAGGAATATAGAGAGAGTCGGAGGGAGCTCAAACAGAGAGTTAGAAGGGCAAAAAGGAAGCATGAAATGGTTTTAGCAGACATGATTAAGGAAAATCCAAAGGCTTTTTACTCCTATGTTAGGAATAAAAGAGTGGTTTAGAGGAAAAATCGGACCTCTTACAGACAGAGGAAGGGAACTGTGCTTAGAGCCCGAGGGAATGGGTGAGATCCTGAATGAACACTTTGCGTTGGTATTCACGAAGGAGAGGGGCTTGTTGACCGATTCTGTCTCTGAGGGAGCTATGGACCAGTTGAGGGAAATATCCATACCGAGGGACGAAGTGTTAGAGCTTCTAGGTAGCATTAAAACTGATAAATCTCCGGGGCCTGATGACATTATCCCAGGCTGCTTAGGGAGATGCGAGGTGAAATTGCTGGATCTCTGATGCAAATCTTTGTCTCTCCTTTGGACATGGGTGAGGTTCCAGAGGACTACAGAATAGCTAATGTTGTACCGTTGTTTAAAAAGGGTAGTAGGGATAGCCCTGGGAATTATAGGCCGGTGAGTTTGACATCAGTGGTAGGGAAGCTGTTGGAGGGGATTCTTAGAGATAGGATGTATAGGCACTTAGAGTGTTGTGATCTGATTAGGGATACGCAGCATGGCTTTGTTAAGGGGAGGATGTGCCTTAGAATTTTTTGAGGAGGTGACAAAAACGGTTGACGAAGGGTGAGCCGATGATGTCATCTATATGGATTTCAGTAAGGCATTTGATAAAGTCTCTCATGGGAGGTTAGTTGAAAAGGTCAAGGCTCATGGGATACAAGGACAGGTAGCTAGATGGATAAGTAACTGGCTTAGTAATAGAAGACAGAGAGTAATAGTGGAAGAATGTTTTTCTAGCTGGAGATCAGTCACCAGTGGTGTGCCGCAGGGCTCAGAACTTTTCTATTTGTAATATATATAAATGACTTGGAAGAGGGAGTAAGTGGAGTGATCAGCAAGTTTGCAGATGATACAAAGATGACTGGACTTGCGGATAGTGAGGAGCATTGTCAGGCGATACAGCAGGACATAGATAGGCTGGTAGCTTGGGCAGACAGATGGCAGATGGAACTCAATCCTGATAAATGTGAGGTGATGCATTTCGGGAGAAAGAATGTAGGGGGGGAGGTATATGATAAAGGGTAGACCTATTAAGAGTATAGAAACGCAGAGGGACCTGGGGGTGCAGGTGAACAAGTCTCTGAAGGTGGCAGAGCAAGTGGAGAAGGTTGTGAAGAAAGCATATAGTATGCTAGCCTTTATAGGAATGGGTATAGAGTACAAGAGCTGGCCTTTAATGTTGCAGTTGTATAAAACGTTGGTTAGGCCTCATTTGGAATACTGCGTCCAGTTCTGGTCGCCATACTATCGGAAGGACGTGGAGAGTCTGGAGAGAGTGCGGAGGAAGTTTACCAGGATGCTGCCTGGTATGGAAGGTCTGAGTTACGAGGAGAGGTTAGGCAAATTGGGACTGTTTTCCTTAGAAAGACGTAGACTTAGAGGAGATCTAATAGAGGTGTACAAGATTATGAGGGGTATAGATAAAGTAAACAGGGTTAAGCTTTTTCCTAGGATGGACTCAAATAGCACGAGGGGTCACGGGCTTAGGGTGAGGGGGGTAAGGTATAATTTGGATGCTAGAGGGAGTTTTTTTTCACAGAGGGTGGTGGGGGTATGGAATGCGCTGCCAAGTAAAGTGGTGGAGGCAGGTACTCTGGAGTTAGTTAAGAAATACTTAGATGGGCACATGAACAGAATGGGAATGGAGGGGTATAGAAAACTGATTTAAAATAGGGATCATGAGCCTTGGGAATTCCCTGGGAATTGTGTAAATTGTGAATGATATTGATGTATTTCTGTTTTATTCTACAGGTGCTTTGGTCCACCTTGTTGTCTAATGAGGGGCATACACGCGATGGGTTGTGAGAGGGCTGCTCTTGGATTTTTCGGGAGTATCCTAGTGCTTCACGTCGTTAGTGTACGCTTGACCTGGACCATTTGATGGACAACACGACAGCTTGGTGACTATCGCTGTGCTGTGCAGATACATGGATTTGGGCCTGTGTCTGTGGGAGTTTGCGCATTCTCCCCGTGCTTGCGTGGGTTTTCTCCGGGTGCTCCGGTTTCCTCCCACACTCCAAAGATGTGCTCTTAGGCTAATTGACAAAACAAATTCTCCCTAAATTGTCTCGCAAATTTGGTTCCAATGCAGATTTCTATAAACACAGACAGGGGTCACGGGTGGAAGTGGGAACATTGGGGTGGCGACATGGGTTTGTTGGCCTGAAGGGCCTGTTTCCCGTGCTGTTTTGTTCTTTGTTTTTTGTTCTAAATGTTTTCTGTATTCTTTCTAGTTTAATAATATCCTTTCTATAATTGGGTGAGTAGAGCTGTACACTACTATTCTGAAATGTGGCCTTACCAATATCTTGTACAGCTTCAACAAGACGATCCAATCCTGGATTCAATGTTCTGGACGAAGGAAATGTAAGTGGTGCTGAAGAAGGCTGAGGATTTACACATAGTTACTCAATGCTAGTGAAAAGCTGGTGTGAGAATGGAAGAAGAAGAAATTTATCCTGAGTAGCTGGGAACAGGGATCAGCCACTCGACTAGTCTTGAGAAGCTTGGTCCAGGATGTGGAAATCTATACAATGTTTACATTGTCACCAGAATGCTTACATCATCAAACAACATGAAAACTGGCTAATGAAGCACTTCCACACACTTCATTGGAAACACAATAGAATTTCTTAGAGAGAAGAATTGTCCAGCCTGCCCTTACAGCCTGCTCCTCGGTTCCCAGCTTGTCTCTGGCCTAAGATGACTACACCCTCTGCAGTGATTACCAAATTTGAGTTCGAATTGGTCCTCCAAGCCAGGTGACTTTACTTTGCTGTTTTGCCATTAAAGGGACAGTACCACATCCCTCCCCCTCTAATTATTTTATGCAATCTTCAGTAACTAAGTTACTCAGTCCTAAATTCTAAATATATATATATAGTATATATTGGAGCAGCATGGTGGCACATTGGTTAACATTGTTACAGCACCAAGAACCTGAGCTCAATTCCCACCTCGGTCAGTGTCTGTGTGGCGTTTGCACATTCTCCTTGCGTCTGCGTGTGTTTCCTCTGGGTACTCCGGTTTTCTCCCACAAAGATGTGGGGTGGTTAGGTGGATTGTCCATGCTAAATTGCTTCGTAGTGTCAGGGGGATTAGCTAGCATAAGTGCATGGGGTTACAGCAATAGGGCCTGGGTGGGATTGTGGTCGGTGCAGACTCAATGGGCTGAATGGCCTCCTTCTGCACTATAGGATTGTATGTATAAGGTGTAGCCACACCAGAGTTTTGTACAGTTGCAACATGACCTCACGGCTCTGAAATTCAATCCCTCTACCAATAAAAGCTAACATACTGTACGCCTTCTCAGCAGCCTTATCAACCTGGGTGGGATTGTGGTCGGTGCAGACTCGATGGGCTGAATGGCCTCCTTCTGCACTGTAGGATTGTATGATTCAATTCAATGAAGAAGGTGCTAAGATTGTCCATTAGGTGATCAGAATGTGTGAATGGCAGAACAAAGGTACAGATTATGAAGGGATTGCCTGAGGAATGGGACAGTGGTCCTGAGAATAAGGGGAGGAAGGAGCAAGAATGAAGAAGTGGTAAACTGGAAGTGAGAATGAAGGGTGATAAAAATGGATGAATGAGCTGAAAAGAAGGAATGAAACTTTGACTTTTGACAGATACATGAATGGACAAGGAATAGAGGGATACAGGCAGTACAGAGGCAAAAAGGTCTTTCCTTTAGAAAGGTGTCTGGTGTCAGCACAGGTTAGCTGGACCATCTTGCCTGTTTCTGTGCTGTACTGTTCTTTGTCTCACAGCTCCCCCTCCCAATCAACCCACAGTCTAATTGTCCCTTATTAAAACATGCTCAATGACAATCCGTCACCTGTATCTCTTAACCTTATTGGTGATACTAACATTAACAAAGCTTAACAATGACATTGACATTGACCACACAATCAACCATCTTTCTCCACTGATTTCTATTTTGCTCACTCCACTGTCTTTTAGAAAGGCTAATCCACGTTCTGACATTAAGCCACTGTACCATGCTGGGACTCCCTTAATGCCATGAAGGTTTGCCAGATTTGTTCCAGGGTTGGCGGGACAGTCAATGAAGAGAGACAGAGCAATCTGGATCTCAATCCTCTAGAATTCTGAAGAATGAGAGGTGACCTCATTGAAACCTACAAAATACCTAAAGGAGAGGTGATGGTCTAGTGGTACTATCGCTAAATTATTAATCCAGAAACTCAGCTGATGTTCTGGGGACCAGGGTTTGAATCCTGCCATGGCAGATAGTGCAATTTGAATTCAATAGAAAATATCTGGAATTAGGAATCTACAAATGGCCCATTGTCAATTGTTGGAAAAATGCATCTGGTTACTTTAGGAAAGGAAATCTGCTGTCCTTATCTGGTTTGACCTACGTGTGATTCCAGAGCCACAGCAATGTGGTCAATTCTCAGTTGCCCTCAGAAATGGCTAAGCAAGCCATTCAGCTCAAGGGCAACTAGGGATGGATAATAAATGCTGGCCAGCCAGCGACCCCCATGTCCCACGAATAAATAAAAAAATAGATAGGGTAGATGCGGATAAGATATTTCCCTTGGTTGGGAACTCTAGAAAGAGAAACACAATATCACAATAAGAGGGCTGCCACTTAGGACTCAGATGAGGGAGCATTTCTTTGCCCAGAATCTTTGGAATTCTCTACCCCAGAGGGCTCAGTCATTGATTATGTTTAAAGCAGATGTTGCTGATTAACATTGACCAAAAAGGTTCTGGGGCTGAAGTGTGTAAAAGAACATTGAAAACTACAGGGATGGCATGGTGGCACAGTGCTTAGCGGTTCTGTGCAGAATCTGCACATTCTTCCTGTGTCTGTGAGTTTCCTCTGGGTGATTCTACATTCTAAAGATATACAGGTAAGGGTGCATTGGCCATGTTAAATTGCCCCTTAATATCAGCCACATCGGCATAGGAAATACATGGGGTTAGGCCAAAAGGGCCTGGGTGGGATTGTGTACAGTGCAGACTGGATGGGCTGAATGGCCTTTTTCTGCACTGTAGGGATTATATTCTATGATTCTATGAAGTGTCCAATCAGCAATCATTGTATAGAACGGCACAGCAGCAGATTGAATGGGCTGAATGGTCTGCTGCTTGTGATGTTATGGCTGTTACTGGCATTGTCAAGAGATTGTAGATTTTGTTTGGAACAAAAGGTACTTATTGCAGAGAAAAGCCTGCAGTTTGTACAGAAGGATGCCCTGGAGCAATGCCCAGTTCTATATACTTACAAGATGGTGCCTCAACTTAGGCAACTCACTTCCTCTGTACTATCTTAAAGAGACAGGCGCCACATGCCACAGTTCTTCCCTTGCTATGTTCCCCAGATATTTTGCGTCTTTCTCCACACTCTCCCCGCCTTCTCCTTCTCATGTTTGCTGACCCAGGAGGAGGTTCTTTGGACCATAGTTTTCTTTTTTTTTATTGGGAGCATATGTGTTACTAGTGATGCTCAGCATTTGCAAACCATCTCAGAAGGTAGTGGTTGAGCCAATTTCTTGAGCTTCTGCAGTCCATGTGGTGTAGGTACAGTTGGCACACTGTTAGGTAGGGAATTCCCAGGATTTGGACCTAGCCATATTGCAGGAACAGTGATAAATTTCCACTTCAGAATGATGAGTCGCTCAAGGAGGAAGCTTCAGGTGGGGGTGTTCCCAGATATTTGCTGCCCTTGTTTTTCTAGACTGTAGAGAAGGTGGGTTTGGAAGATATTGTTGAATTGCTTTCATGCATCTTGTAGATAATAACACAGCTGCCATTGTGTGCTGGAAAGAGTGAATGTTTACAGATTGAGTGCCAATCCAGCGGGACTGTTTTGTATCGGGTGTTATGGCTGCCACATTCGGCCAGGGAAGTGGGGAGTATTCCATCACATTCCTGACTTGTACCTTGTCGATTGATGAACAGGCATTGGGAGTTATATCTTTTCTTGGCAAACATGGAGACCAAAGCTGTACTCCAGGTGTTGTCACACTCAAGCGTGCGTATGACTTACAACAGCCAACTGAATCTTTACAAATCTCTGGTTAGGCCCCAAGTGGACAGGATTCTCTGGTCTTGCATGCCCCACCACCACTGCCAGCAAGGATAGAGAATCTGCACTCAGCCAAATTTCCATCTGCAGCACCAGGACTGGAGAATCCCAGCCATGAGTCAAAGAACAAAAAAAATTCCAGTGCAGGAACAGGCCCTTCGGCCCCTCCAAGCCTGCACCAACCATGCTGCCCTGACTGAATAAAACTCCCTACCCTTCCAAGGACCACGTTGCTCTGTTCCCATCCTATTCATGGATTTGTCAAGACGCCCATTGAAAATCATTACCATATCTGCTTCCACTCTCTCCCCTGGCAACGAGTTCCAGGTATCCACTACTCTCTATGTAAAAAATCTGCATTGTACACTTCCTTTAAACTTTGCCCCTTGCACCTTAAACCTGTGCCCCTTAGTAATTGACTCTTCTAGCCTGGGAAAAGCTTCTGACTATCCACTCTGTCCATACCTCTTATAATCTTGTAGATTTTTATCAGATCTCCCCTCAGCCTCAGGGTGGAGAATCAGAGCAGAGAATCAGGGCGGATAATCTGGCCATTAACCCACACTTGAAGAAGCACGTCAAGATCAAAGAGAGAGTGTGGTTGAGCTTGGCAACAATGGCTGTGGTATGAGGGACTCGATCTGATTTGGAGGGAGACTGGGAGAAGCTGGGGTGGTCTTCCTTTGAGCAAAGATTGAGGGGGATATTTAATGGTAATGCTATAGATATGTAAGGAGCAAAAGGATAATGAAGGATAAAATTGGTCCTCTTGAAAATCGGAGTGGTAGACCGTGTATGGAACCAAAAGAAATGGGGAGATACTAAATGGGTTTTTTGCATCCGTATTTACTTAGGAAACAGGGATGGAGTTTACAGAAATAAGGCAAACAAGTAAGGAGGTCATGGAACTTTTACAGATTAAAGATGAGAAGGTGCTGGCTGTCTTGAGGCAAATTGAGTGGATAAGTCCCCTGGACCGGACAGGGTATTCCCACGGACCTTGAGGGAGGCTCGTAGTGAACTTGCAGGGGCCCTGGCTGACATATTTAAAATGTCAGTATTCACGGGGGAGGTGCCGTGTGATTGGAGGGGGGCTCATGTTGTTCCGTTGTTTAAAAAAGATTCCAAAAGAAACCTGGGAAATTATAAGCCAGTAAATTTGATGTCAGTGTTGAGCAAGTTATTAGAAGGTGTGATAAGGGATATGATCTACAAATATTTGGATAGACAGGAACTTACTAGGGAGAGTCAACATGGCTTTGTGTGTGGTAGGTCATGTTTGACCAATCAGAGTGTTTCGAGGAGGTTACCAGGAAAGGTGGTGGATGTTGTCTACCTGGATTTCAGCAAGGCCTTTGATAAGGTTCCTCATGGGAGGTTAGTTAGGAAGGTTCAGTTGCTAGGTATACATGAGGAGGTAGTAAATTGGATTAGGCACAGGCTCAATGGAAGAAGCCAGAGAGTGGCTGTGGAGGATTGTTTCTTTGCGTGGAGACCTGTGGCTAGTGGTGTGCCACAGGAATCATGCTGGGTCCATTGTTCTTTGTCATCTATATCAATGATCTGGATGATAATGTGGTAAATTGGATCAGCAAGTTTGCTGATGTTATAAAGATTGCAGGTGGAGTGGAGTGAGGAAGGTTTTCAAAACTTGCAGATGGATTTGGACCAACTAGAAAAATAGACTGAAAATGGCAAATGGAATTTAACGCAGACAAGTGTGAGGTATTGCACTTTGGAAGGACAAACCAAAGTAGAACGTTCAGGGTAAATGGTAGGACTCTGAAGAGCGCAGTGAACTGAGGGATCTGGGAATACAGGGACAATTCCCTAAAAGTGACGTCACAGGTGGATAGGATCATAAAGAGTAGTTTTGGACTTTATAAATCAAGTATCGAGTATAAAAGATGCAGTGTTATGATAAGGTTATATAAGGCATTGGTGAGGCCAAGTTTAGAGTATTTTGTACAGTTTTGGTCACCTAGTTACAGGAAGAATGTAAACAAGGTTGAAAAAATGCAGAGAACGTTCATGAGGATGTTGCCGGAACTTGAGAAGCTGAGTTACAGACAGAGAGATTGAATAGCTTAAGACTTTATTCCTTAGAGTATAGAAGAATGAGGGGAGATTTGATAGAGCTGTGTAAGATTTTGATGGGTATAGATAGAGTGAATGCAAGCAGGCTTTTTCCACTGAGTCTAGGGGAGAAAAAAAATCAGAGGGCATGGGTTAAGGGTGAAAGGAGAAAAGTTTAAAAGGAATATTAGAGGGGGAGGGGGCTTCTTCATACAGAGAGTGGTGGGAGTGTGGAATGAGCTGCAGGCAGGGCATTCCATACCCTTACCATCCTCTGGGTAAAGAACCTACCTCTGACATCCATCCTATAACCACCACCCCTTAATTTAAAGCTGTGACCCCTCGTGCTAGCTTTCTCCATCCTAGAAAAGGCTATCACTGTCCACCCTATCTAAACCTCTAATCATCTTATATGTTTCAATAAGGTCTCCTCTTAGCCGCATCCTTTCTAACGAAAACAACCTCAAATCCCTCAGTCTCTCCTCATAAGACCTGCCCTCCATACCAGGCAACATCCTGGTAAACCTCCTCTGTACCTTCTCCAATGCCTCCACATCTTTCTTATAATGTGGCGACCAGAACTGCACACAATACTCCAAGTGCGGCCGCACTAGAGTTTTGTACAGTTGCAACATGATGCTGCGGCTCCGAAATTCAATCCCCCCACCAATAAAAGCTAAGACTCCATATGCCTTCTTAACAACCTTATCGACTTGACTGCCTACTTTCAGGGATCTATGCACATACACACCAAGATCCCTCTGTTCATCAAGACTACTAAGAATCCTACCATTAGCCCTATACTCTACACATTTATTATTTCTGCCATAGTGCATTACCTCACACTTTTCCACATAAAACTCCATTTGCCACCTCTCGGCCCAGCTCTGCAACTTGTCCAAGTCTCCCTGCAAACTATAACACCCCTCTTCACTATCTACCACTCCTCCGACTTTGGTGTCATCCGCAAATTTACTAATCCATCCTTCAATACCCTCATCCATATCATTTATAAAAATTACAAACAGCAGGGGCCCCAAAACAGATCCCTGAGGTACTCCACTTGTAACCAAACTCCACGATGAATATCTTCCATCAACCACTACCCTCTGTCTTCAATCTGCTAGCCAATTCCTAATCCAATTAGCTAAATCACCCTCAATCCCATACATCTGCATTTTCTGCAGAAGCCTTCCATGGGGCACCTTATCGAACACCTTACTGAAGTCCATATATACCACATCAACTGCCTTACCCCCATCCACCTCTTTGGTCACTTTTTCAAAAAACTCAATAAGATTAGTAAGGCACGACCTACCCTTCACAAAACCATGCTGACTATCCCCAATCAATTCATTTCTCTCTAGGATTGTTGTCTATCCTTACTGATTGTGGACTGTGAGTTAAGAAGTTCAGGATCCAATCAGAGAGGGAAGTGCCAAGGCCCAGGACGTGGAATTCAGAGATAGGTTTCATGGGAATAATGGTGTTGAAGGCTGAGCTGTCATCAATAAATAGGAGTCTGACATAGGTGTCCTGGTTATCTCAGTGTTCCAGGGTTGAGTGCAGGGTCGGGGAGATGGTGTCTGCTGTGGAAAGTGGCGATCAGTGGACTGTAGTAGATCCAGACAATCAGGGAGGCTGGAGTTGATTGGTGCCATGACAAACCTTCAGTTTTCACATTCATGGGTTTAGGTGTGGCTGGCTGGGCCAGTGTTTATTGCCCATCCTGAATTGTCCCTGAATTGAGTGGGCTGGCTTGGCCATTCCATGTTTGAGCCTCTCAGTTACTGTCCAGTAAAGAAACCACAAGTCTTGCTTTGTTATAAACTCCCTTTATTTTCTGGTTTAACTCCACCTTCACATCTCCAACACCCAGTGCCGCTGGAACCCCTTTATAAATCCCAGTGACTTCTATTAAATAATTAACATCAATTTAGAACTGAAGTGGAAGGTAATTCTTAATTCATTCCTAATATTTCATAGGAGCATTTTTAAAAGTGAAATGTGAGGTTATCCACTTTGGAAGAAATAATAGTAGTTGGAATATTATTTAAATAGTGAAAAGTTGCAGTGCAGAGGGACCTGGGTGTCCTTCTGCATAAATCACAAAAACAGTCTGCAGATGCAGCAGTGATCGAGAAGGCGAATGGGGTATTGGCTTTTATTGCAAGGGGAATAGAATATAAAAACAGAGAGGTCTTGTTCCGACTATACAGGGCATTGGTGAGGCCGCAACTGGAGAACTGTGTGCAGTTTTGGTCCCGTTGTTTGCGAAAGGATATATTGGCCTTGGAGGGAGTACAGAGATGGTTCATCAGGCTGATACTGGAAATGAGGGGGTTAGCTTATGAGGAGAGACTAAATAGACTGGGCCTGTACTCATTGGAGTTTAGAAGGCTGAGGGGGATCTTATAGAGATATATAAGATAATGAAGGGGCTAGATAGGGTAGAGGTAGAGAGATTATTTCCACTTAGAAAGGAAACAAGAACTAGAGGACACAGCCTCAAAATAAGAGGGGTGGGGGGGCAGTGTAGATCGGAGTTGAGGAGGAACTTCTTCACCCAAAGGGTGGTGAATTTCTGGAATTCTCTGCCCATTGAAGTGGTGGAGGCTACCTCATTGAATATATTTAAGTCATAGGTAGATAGATTTCTGATAGACAAGGGAGTTAAGGGTTATGGGGAGAGAGTGGGAAAGTGGAACTGATCCATTTCAGATCAGCTGTGATCTTACTGAATGTTGGGACAGGCTCGAGGGGCTAGATGGCCTACTCCTTATGTTCTTACGTAAGAGTCAGCCACGTTGCTGTGGCTCTGGAGTCATATGTCGGTTACACCAGGTAAAGACAGCAGATTTCCTTCCCTGAAGGGACATTAGTGAACCAGGTGGGTTTTTCTGACAATTGACAATGGGTTTCATGGCAGATTCTTAATTCCAGGTATTTTTTTATTTGTTTTATTTTATTTATTCCACCATGTGCTGTAGTGAGATTTGAACCTGGATCCCTAGAACATTCGCTGAGTTTCTGGATTACTAGTCTAGTGATAATACCACGAGGCCATCACCTTTCCTGTTATTTGGGGCTGTAATTTTCTGGCTGTTTGAGCGAGGACGGAGAATTTGGTGCTCAGCCAAGTCTCTGTTTACCGCAATGGCAGGGATGGCCAAAAAGTGCCAGGCCAGATTTCACAGCATTGAAATGGTGGTAGCATTGGAACACTGCACTACCCTGGATGATGACTCCACTGCCTGACTGCCAATTGCTGTCCAATCACATGGTACATTAACTGTTGACTGGGTAGGTACAGTCTGCATGCACACTGCCAGTAATTACCACATAACTGGCATCACACAGGCATTCAAACCCATTGACCATGTTATTGATTTGTGCAGGAGGCTTTAGCATTTTGCTTTGATGGTCAGCAGAAAATAGCACTTGTATAGCTGCTAATGCACAGTGACAGTATGAAACTTACTCGAATTTTTAAGATACTTTACGTTTATAATCAAAGTTTAGTCTTTACAAGAGTGGTTCCAGGGATGAGAATTATATAGAACAGAATCTTACAATCCCTACAGTGCAGAAGGAGGCCATTCTTAGATTGTCCCTTAGTGTCCAAAGATGTTTAGATTAGGGGGATTGGCCATGCTAAATTGTCCCTCAGTGTCAAGAAGACTACAAGGTTAGTAGTTGGATGGATTGTTGATGGTGCAGGTTCGATAGGCTCCTTCTGTACTGTTGAGATTCTATGATTCTATGACAGCACCTCAAAACCCCCCAACTTCTACCACTTGGAAGGACAAGTGCAGCAGATGCCATGGGAGACATCAACGCCTGCAAGTTCCCCTCCAATCCCTCCACCCAATGTCCCTTCAAACTCGCACACTTACACATACTCTCACACACATACAGTCTCACACAAACTCTCACATACACAAGCACACACTCAGACACAGGCACACACGCATACAGACATTCACTCAAACTCTCACATGCACGTATACACTCTCTCACATACACACACACAAACACACACACACAAACACACACTCACAAGCACACACACACTCATGCACACACTCACACATACATCATATACACACACACACACACACTCACAAATACACACACACAGACTTTCACACACATACGTACGCACACACACTCACACACCCACACTCTCACATACACAAACACCCACCCACCCACTCTCTCTCTCTCTCACACACACACACACACTCATTCTCTCTCTCTCACACACACGCACACACACATACACACAAGTACACACACACACGCTCACTCTCTTTCTCACGCACACACATGCACACACACATACACACACACTCACACTCTCTCTCACACACACACATACACACTCTCTCACACACACACATACACACACACACACTCTCTCTCTCTCTCACACACACACACACACACATCACACTCTCTCTCACACACACACACCTACACACTCTCTCTCTCTCACACCACACACACACAC